>OX030949.1:103283468-103795968 GCA_943735915.1 Pherbina coryleti | reverse complement strand
ATATATTTATATAATATAAATATGATCTAAATAAAGCGCCACTTTATGCACAATTTTAATACTTTTAAATGAAGTGTCACCATCTCTCCGGCTAGTAGATATATTTTGCATTGTGAAGGCTGCCATATTCGAACTGCCATTTTGAATTTTAATCACCGATCTCTAAACGTTATTTTTAAAATGAATTGAATAGTTAATGAAGTTAATGAAATTAATGTTTAAGACTTCAATTGGCCAGTTCTAGTTGAAGCAGACTGAGACATATACCTATAAGGATTATGTTTGAAACCATAATATTTAAAAAATCTGCCGAACTAATAATCCGATTTTAACTATGAAACAAATATTATAAAAGTATTTTTATATAAATGAATACTGCATATTTATATTTATTTTATTCGTTCTCGTTATAAATTTTGTAATATTTTCTGGTACAATTTTAGTCATTAATTTTGGCTCCCAGAACTTACGCCCGATGAACTTACGCCCGAAAAAAGAAATGGCAAAAAAGCCCGATTTTCCACAGCATCGAATTTTGGAAAAAACGCCCGAATTTGAATTGGCAATTGAGCCCGAAAAAAGGAAATTTCGCCCGAATGGTTTGGAAATTAAGACTGAAAAAAATGGAAATTACGCCCGAAATTTTTAGTGTTTCGGGCTTTATTTCCAAATTCTTCGGGCGCAATTTCCGTGATCTAGATTCAATGTAAGACTATCAAAATATAAAAGAACAGATTTGAGCAGTAAATTCATGTGCCCACGTGAAAATATCTACAAAGATTTCCTTAATTTTGTTTTTTTTATGTTATTCCATGGACAAGGATTTCATGGACATTATGTCCGAATAAGGTTTGTATTTTTTTTATGATAAAATAATTTACCCTTATGCGGAATGTTGTGTTTTTACCTTCCGAACAAGGGCAAACCATTTCATCACAAGGAGTTTGAAATTTCTGAACTTTTTGGAAATAAACAAAAATTCGAGCGTTTTTCTCTTATTTTAATTTGGTAAAAATGCCCGATTTTTTACGGGCCTAATTTCAAATATTTTTTTCGAGTCTTTCATCCATTTCAAATATTTTGAAAAAAAACCCGACATTTTTTGCACAAACACCCAAAAACATGACAAAATTACCCGAAATTTGGGGTATTTTTTACTAGGAATTAATGCCCGACTTTGTATGGAGAATTTCGGGTTTTTTACCATTTTTTTTTCGGGCGTAAGTTCATCGGGCGTAAGTTCCGGGAGCCATTCATTTTATGGTTGCTCTAGACGACTTTTATGGGTCTTTGTAACCTTCACTTTCTTTTTGACCAAGTTGGCTAATTTGGTGTATTTGCCTCTATTGGTTACAAGAAGCTTACTTCTTTTTCCACAACTGGAGATTGCCTGCTAAATATGGCCAATATGGCAGTAAAAATTTTGTTTACCTGCATATAAATAAGAGTGGAAGAAGTGAAAAATAATTTTTTATTTCTTTTTTTTTTTATTTTTACTAAGGTCACATGAAAGGTTCTAATAAGAGAAACAATTTTGCAGAAAAAATTTTGCAAATATCTTAAACGGTATGAAAGTTATAGGCGATAAAGTGCCTTAAATGATAAGGTATGAGCACAAAAATTGGAATTGCGAAAAAAGAATTAAAAACGCCACTCTTCATTTTGTTTTTTTTTAACTAAAAGTTAACCTTTTATTTTTTCCAGAAACTACTTTCCAATACATTGCTAACGGTTCCTCATTTATAAAAATCGGATTAAAAATGCCGTAGATACAATTTATTTAAAATTACCACATTTATTATTACTGTCATTTTCAGATGATGGCCAGAATTAAAAGGCCCAACAATTTTAAACGAATGGTAATAAAAAAAAAAATTAAAAGAACCGGGGTTCTTAGAAGTTTAATAGGAACCTATAGGCATGGTTGAATTGAGAAATTAACGCTTGAGTGTAAACTGATAGCCTAGTCGCTTGATTCAAGCATAGAATGTTTGATATTTTCTCTCCGTGTAATATGTCGGAAAATTTCTTGAAAGAATTGCAGCCTCGGTAGTCAAGTGGGTAGCGTGGTCGACTGCCACCCCAGAGGTCCCGGGTTCGAGTCCCGGCCAGGCCAGGCCATGGTCCTATGCTTTAACCTTTCGCATTTGAAATTTTCTTTCCTTATTTCTAATCAACTCTTTCCTTATTTCTAATCAACTGAAATTGAAAACTCAACAATGTTTACAACTCGAAGTCGTAGTTGGTTTTAGAGAAGTTTGTGGATGAGATTGCCTTATAACTTGAATTGACTGAGGTAAAGGCATAACACTTGCCTCAGATTTAAATTCACATGTTTCTACGGCTTTCCACCACGCTTAGAACATCCTAAATATGTTTCACTTGATTGCCCTTTCCCTCCCACTAATCTATCACCCCATTTCGAACCAAGCAGACTTGACTGAATAGGTATAACACCTATACCTGAAATCCTTGGTTCAAAGCTAAAAACAAAAATAAAATAAGAAGCCAGTCCCTTAACTCGACTTAGTCGTAGTCTATCGTGGTCCATAGACACTAATATTTTTATTTTCGTTATTTAATTCGATTGTAAGTGCAAAAAAAAAGCAGTCGTCCCAGCAATAATAGTTTTGTCATTTCACATTAAGGTATACCTACAATCAAAGGGACATACATATAAGCGCACTAATACTCGTAGATGGTCGCTGATATAAGCGCGGATTAAAGCACTCCCACATTGCGGCGATTTCAAATAGATTTAAGGCTTCTGTTGATTTAATTTTTGATTTGATTTGTTTTTTACGGCCCGTCTGTTGGTTTTTGGATTGTTATGGAATCGTTTACCTTTGCTTTAAGCAACCCAATAGACAGAAACAGTAATTACTCAGGCTAATATTCATCAGTCGAAATATTTGTTTAAAATATTGGAGTTAGCTTTTGTAACTATACGCATTTGAAGTTGTTTGACTCTTAATCTTAAATCTTAAATATTACATTTTCTCCATTTGTCCACAGCACCCTGAAGGAATAGTTACAGCATGTAACGATTTCCGCATCAAAGAATATTTGACTCTTAGCATCAATATGACGTAGCACAGCTAAGCACTCGTCATCATCATCTCAGGACGAGCACTTTAAGCGAGTTTTCTTCCAATCCTCTGCTGCTGTCCCGATTGCTTGTGGCTAAGTGTTGCAGCCAGAAAGGTGAAAACTTTATTCAAACCGGAATCTACTTGCATCATCTTCAGTGTCAGCTGGCAGCATCTTCTGCATCTCAATCAACTCTTATGCCTTTAAATGGAAGCTTGCGTTTAAGAATTTTACGCACACAAGCGAATAGTTAAAGCTGAGTCTAAAAGAAGACGTTTATTCTTGCAGCATACTCTGTAGAAGTTGGGATAAATATGTAACGCAATGCGATTGAAGTACAAAACGCGGATGATGATGATGATGATGATAGCGATAATAATGGGCATTATATTGGCGTTTGGTGACTGTTGTCAATCAAATGGGCTGCCATTTCAAGTCGATTGACACAGTTATTTGTGCCCGTTTTTGTTCTAAATAGCATCGAACATATACTCAGGTATTGCCGAGCCTGTAACTACACTCCGATGGATGATTTTCAGACATACCGAAATGCACTCCAGTTTATTGTTACTTGTGTTTTGTGTTGTGAGCTGGGAAAACTAAAGACTTCAAATGAACTTGAAGCCTTGATCGTGCTTGGAATGAGTAACTAGTTCATTTTATTCCCAGGCTTAGAGCAGGCATAATTCCTTTGCTTTTTCTGTTAATGTTCATTTTTGCGTCTTATTGTTCAGATGTTGATACATTCGACAGTCAGAGCTAGACAAGCAAGCTAGACAAAAAACAAAAAAAGAAAACATGAGGCTTATTTAGCTGTAGGGCGAAGATAAAATATTTTGTAGTGTGTTTTTTCCAGCTACATGCTGAAAAACTTACGTATTTTATTTATTCGGTTACACGTAACTTTTGCTCAACTTCGATGAGTTGTAATGAAAAACTTCAAGCTTCTAGGCTCAAGTAACTGTTAGAGTGTGAACGGTTTTCGTTACCTCGGGTTATTAAAAATTTGATAAGGTTTGAAAATGTTTTCCATGAATGAAACTACTTAAAAATTAACCAGACTGGCGCTGCACAAGAGAGCAATAACAACAACAAGAACTTAAGGACTGACAAGCTTAGATCTGCACACAGTCACATAAAATTTTACTATAGTAGGTGCTGGATAAAAAAAAACAGCCTATAACTTTTTTGCATTTCGGTGTTAACGATTTTAGAGCTAATTTTTATGTGAAAGATTTTAACAATTAAAGTATGTGGAAATGTTTTATATCAGTATCGTTGGCTATAACATCTTTCAAATGTATTTTTTTTTGTCATACTAGCTATGGCATTTAAATACCAAAAGTAAGGGATAAAAGTGTAAACATAAAAAAATTCTCGTTTTCAAATTAATGTTAAAGTATTAACATTCATACATATTAACACTTCAACATCGGAGCTACACAATGCTATGTTAAATCTGAATTTTTTTTATTTTCCAAAATTAACTCAACTTTTATGACTGAGGATGTCTAAGACAGCCAGAGTAGTTTCAAGTTTTTTTTTACAAATTTTTTACACACGTTAAATGAAGTTATCATTATATTATATCTACAGAAAATAAGTTTTTCGAACCTGGCCAAAATAATAGCCATTTCATATTAGGATTCGAACCTGGCCAAGTTATATGATCTGCATGAACATTTTAAACCATAAGAAGTTAGTAAATTTAAAGGACGTTTAGAAAAAAAATGGAAAAAGTGAAACCATTAGTGAAACCATCGGTGCACCATTACAAGATGCTTGAAAGAAAAATCTTTGAAAGATGTATACTAAGGCAATTTTATAAACCAGTCCTAACTTTGATTTTTTTTTTACGGGTTTACTTTTAATAATTTATTTTAATAATGAAATAAATGCCTCAGCGCCAAAATGGCTTTAAAGAGGCTAACTGGCAAACTTAAAAATTCATACTTAATATGTTACAATATTTTTTTTTCTTTCCTTATTTAAATAATACATATATATATATATTTTATTCATTAATTCCATTTAACTCAATCGTTACTCAAATTATTTACTTAATTATTTTATTTTTAAGAAGAACCGTACATAAGAAGCGATTCAATATTGCTAAGCAAATAGGTCTTCAGATGTGTTTTAAAAACTGAAATTCGTTCTAATGTTTTAATAGAACTTGGCAACTTGTTAAATTCGTAGGGTCCAGCATATTCTACGAGTTGCTTTGAGGTCTCTAATTGGCATCTAACAGTTCTAAGATTTATGCTATTCCTAGTATTAAAATTGATTTGATTTTGATGAAATTGTAAAACATGATAGCCAACGCCATGTAGTGTCTTAAAAACGAAAACTAGCAGCTGTTTTTTATAAAGCCCATAAATCGGAAAAACTGTTTTCGCATATTCCTTATATAAACTTAGAGTGGAATACCTCAATGGGAGATTATACACTATTTTTAAAGCACGATTTTGAGCAGATTGTAACATTTTCAATTCTTGAGTCTTTTTATGTGCTTATACAACAGGAAGATATGTCAAATGACTATGGATTAGAGATTGATATATTAAAAGTTTGACTTCATTAGAAAGTTTTTTTTTTATCTTTAAAAAGAATTCCAGTGGCGGATGATACTTTAGATTTAAGCAAATCAATGTGATCACCCCAAGAAAAGTTGCTACTCAAATTCAATCCCAAATATTTAACAGTATTCGATTATTTGATTTCCTTTCCCTCGACATACACACTAAGCAAATCATCGATTCTTGATCTGCGTGGCTTAAACCTTACAAACTTAGTTTTATTTGAATTTAAAACTAATTTATTTAGGCGAGCAAATTCAGCAATCAAAGCCGCATCATGTTCAATTTGCACTTTTAAAACTGCGTGATGTTTATAAGGATAAAATAGGCATATATCGTCCGCAAACATGATAAGTTGTGCATTTAGAGTTAAGTTTTTAATATGATTTATATATATTTTAAATAACAAGGGGCCAAGAACGCTGCCCTGAGGAACCCCGCAATTAACAGTAACTAAATTACTTTTGTCATCACCAACTTGGACATATTGCTTCCTGTTTGAAAGAAAACTTCTGAAAAAAGTCAATTCCTGATTTCGAACTCCGAGAAGATAAAGTTTTTGCAGCAAGATTTCATGATCAACTAAATCAAAAGCATTACTAAAGTCGTAAAACATTCCTGCTACCCCAGAATATCCCCTATCCCAGCCATCACATATAAGGTTTACTACGCTCACTATAGCTTCTTGTGTACTACAGCCTTTTTTAAATCCGAATTGATAAGGATAGATAACATTTTCAGTATTTAAATATTTTGTTATTTGCTCACTTATTACCTTCTCAAAAATTTTATCAATTATTGACAAAAGTGCCACTGGCCTAAAATCTTCTATCTTATGTGCACAACTTATCTTTGGGATTGGTACTATTTTGTGTGTCTTAAGTGCCTCAGGATACTTTGAAAAATCCACCATGTTATTAAAAGCTTTTGTTAAAAGTGGTGAAATGTAATCTTTACATTCATACAACATCTTCGGTGTTATACCATCGCTTCCAGCGCTTTTTTTTGCATCAAGCTGCAATTGTTTCTATTTGAGATAAATTAATTTTTTTCAAAATGAAACTATTTTGTACTTGTGATGCTGTTCCTAAAAGGTTAAAATGATCACCATCTTGTTGCTCCACTTCATTTCGAAGCTTAACGACAGACTCAAAAAATACCTATTAAAACCTATGGCTTTTTCTAGATCATTGCTTAATGACAATCCTCCATCACAAATTGTTTGTATTTGCTTTTTCTTACTCCTACCAAGTATGGAATTGATAAATTTCCAGGTTCGTTTTGGATCTCGATTAGTTTCTTGCAGATTGGCTGAGTAGTAATCGTTCATTGTTTTTCTTAGTGCACACTTTATAACACGGCTTATCCTTTTCAATCTCTCAGCAACGAAACTATCCGTGGGATACTTTCTTTTCAGCTTGAACAACTTTGATTTAAGTTCTATAAGCGCTTTCAGATTCCCGTTTACCCAAGGTGTCATTTCGTATCTTAATAATTTCTTGGTAACTGATTGAGTTGTGCTAAACACTGATGCGTTATTAATACCTGTTATAATCTCCGCGGTTAATAAAGAGGGATCAGTATAGTCACAATTTCGTAAATTTTCTTCAAGTTTCGTTCTAAAAAGGTTGTAGTTTATATGATAAGAGGTGCTTTCTATAAAGTTATCTTGTGTGTGCTCAACCTTAAGTTTACAACACAGCAAATTGTGATCCGAAAGTGGACACTCGATGGAATCTACTGATATCCTACCAAGAATATTACTAAAGACATTATCGATCGATGTTTCACTTTCTGGCCGCGTGTTAGTAAAGAATGCATAATCATAACTTTTAAACAGATTTATATTTTGGACACAAGACATGAAATTTCAATAAATAGCCCTTTGCTCGAGAGAATTCAATTAATTTTTAAGAGCAATTTCAAGCATATGCCAACCACAGCTGGCTCTGATGAATTTCATCCCAGGGAGAAATTAAAAAAAAGATATGGTCCAATTACTCCACCAGCTCATATACCTCATTAGACCGTGCATATTTCGGGACGTTTAGGCGTTTTGGTAATCCTTTGTGGATTATCTTGTCTCCAAATATGAAAATTTTTCTTATTATTATCCCATTGAACCAAAAATTAGCCTCATCTCTGAATACAATTGTTCGATAAAATAGCGGACCCAATGTGAGTTTTTTTTTTTGTGACTATTCACCGATAACACAGTGTGACGAAATCGACCTAAAAAAAAGCACAATCAAACTTTATAGAAATTCTTAAAGAGGCACATGTTGTGAGTCCATCACACTTGGTCTGACCTCTCAATGTCGTCACAATTTTTTTTAATTCATTTTTAAAGTTGAATGGTTCGATTTTTATTGTGCCGACGTTAGTAAAGAATGATATTCATAAAATCATAACTTTTAAACAAATTTAGATTTTGGACACAAGACATGAAATTTTAATAAATAGCCCATAGATCGAGAGAATTCAATTAATTTTTAAGAGCAATTTCAAGCATATGCCAACCACAGCTGGCTCTGAAGAATTGACCTTTGGTCACTGAACACTCATGGCTACCCGCCGTTGTGGCAAAACGGGCGCTGCAGTCGTCAAGGTGTTCGGCGCGCCGCTGCACGATTCACGCTCGTCAATGCTCTTAAACTTAAATGCTCTACAATTTTTTCAAAATAAAAATATAATAAAAAAAAAAACGACACATTCGTTTCATAGTAGCTTTTATATTTTTCAAATATCTATATTGCAATGCTCTAGATGTATGTTACTCATCATATTTTCTTTCCAATGAGCTAAAGATGTCCAAAATCGGTTTAGATTTGACAAAATGAGAGCAGTTTGTATGATAGCAACATATACATGGGAATCAGTTTTGTATGACGAAAAAAAAAACGTTTAAACTGCCGCCATTTTGCCAATTCTCAACCGATATTGATAGTTTTGGATTCAATGAAAAGGTATTTTTGCATGCAATAAATTTTTGTGAAAAAAAGATGTCATTCATGCAGCATTATATCATTTAAATTTATAGAAACACTAATTTTTTTTATGAAATTAAAGAAAAATTAAGGAATTTGCTTCGCTACACGCTTCATTTTGTATTTTATCGTATTTATTTTTATACACCCTTATTCTACGTGAAATTCTACTGAAAAGAAGTGGAATTTGTTTTTCATTTCCAACAAGGCAAATAGCTGTAAAAATTCAATGATCGTCGGCACAATAAAAATCGAACCCTTCAACTTTAAAAATGAATTAAAAAAAATTGTGACGACATTGAGAGGTCAGACCAAGTGCGATGGACTCACAACATGTGCCTCTTTAAGAATTTCTATAAAGTTTGGTTGTGCTTTTTTTGTCGTCACACTGTGTAATTGAATTCGAAAATTTGGAAACGTTTTTAAAACGTACACAGAGAGAAAAATATTCTTATATCAAGCAAACATTTTGCTTGATTTAAGAAAAAGAAAAATTAAGCACTAAAAACTAAAATTAAAAAAAAAAAATTATATCGAGCGTTTATTTCCAAAATTAAGTAAAATAAATTATTAGATGAAACAAGAACAAAATACTTGATTCTAGAACCTGGAATAAGAATCAAGAAAATATTTTCTTAATTTAAGCAAAAGCAAAGTTGGTTATTAAAAATACTCTTGAATTAATCAGTTATTTTGCTTGATTTAAGAAAATACAAAATTATTTCAAAATTGCTTGATTCAAGCATGTAAAACTTTTCAAGTACTTTCAAACTGAAATCTTTCAACCTTAAGCCTTAAAATTATAAGAAAAAAAAGAGCTTTCCTACTTCTAACAATTAATTCATTTATTAATTTATCACAAGATATCAGAATAAGTTAAGTCAAATAACACAAGTTAAGTTTTTGTTCAATTTAAAAATGTATTAAATTTCAAATATCAATTAACAATGTAGCTATCTATTTACTATTTTCAGATATATTCTTATATTGAGAAATTTGTTTATTTGTATTTGTTTACTTGAGTTAAGAAAATTATTTTAGTTTTTCGTAAATTGTTTGCTTGAATCAAGCAAATTGTTCTTAATTCAAGAAAAAAAAATTTCTCAAATTAAGCAAATTATTCTAGTTTTCAGTAAATTGTTTACTTGAATCAAGCAATATTTTTCACTTCAAGTAAATATTAGACTTGAATCTAGAAAAAATATACTTGGGTGGTAAGCAAATGTTTCCTGAATTAATTATTCTTTTCTTAATTTCATGTGTTTTAAATTTGCTCAAATCTAGAAAAATAATACTTGAATTAAGAAATTAACTCTTAAGTGTAAACTGATATTTGCTTGGGCATATACTGCTTGATTTATTTTCTCCGTGTATTTGTCGATAAAAGTGCAAAGAGTACTGAATAAAAATTTCAATCTGAGAATTGGTTTGACAGTTATATTTGTCTGAAGTTAAAATTGTCTTAAAAACACCCTTTATTTTTTAAAAATGAAACCTAAGGCCTGTTCCTAGAGTACGTGGCCGCTATGTCAACGAACTTGGAGAACCAGGTTCGAACCCCAGCAGCGACAGAAAATTATTTGAATTAAGGGGAGCCACGCAGCCAGAGGCCGAAAAAAAAGGTCATGTTTGTGAATTTTTTTAAGGAAACCTATGGGATATTTTTAAATGAGTGTTTTTATACCTAAAAATATATACATTCAAGAGTATTTTTAGTTTTTTTTTTATTAAAAAAAATTTAATATTAAGATCGATACAGCAGTTTTTGTAGAGCGCTCTGAAAAAAAGGTGAAATGCGGTGACCAAGATTGCTCCTCCTTAATTCATCTGAAAGAAAAAAATGAAATATACTATTAAAGTAGATACTTAAAACTCGTAGTTGTCATAGCCGTTTTTGAAAATATTGATTTTTCACAAAATGGCGGACTTTCGAACGTAAAAAAACGATTTTCGACCAAAAATTCGTCATAGTTTTGCCTATAAAAAATGAACGAATCTAAAAAAAAAACATCCTATGACAAGTACGAGATTATTATGTGTACAATAAACCTGCGAAAAAATCAAAACGATCGGTTCACTGAGCTTCGAGAAATCTTGGTCACCGACTTTGAAAACATGGTTTCGAGAAAAACGCGTTTGAAAATAAGCGCCAGCACTGCGCGCTCTAGAAGGCGGTTCACTCAGTAGGCTATAACTTTGTTATTTTTTGAGATATTGACTTGAAATTTTCACCACATATTCTCGAGACTTAAGGCTTTAAGAAAATGCAAAAAAATTTTTGAAAAAAAAAAGTTCTGACTGCGTATCTCCCCTTAAAATAATTTTTCTGTACGGACCCCACCTCTCTGCAGACAATGCCAAACCTCAGAGAGTAATCAAAATGCCATGTAAAGCTTCTTGAGAACAATAACATTCCGTTCATCGCCGTTCGGAGTCGGCGTGAAGCCTGTAGGTCCATTTCTCGGTCAATTGTGTACAAACTTAATAACACGCACAACACAATTGATCATAAGAAGCTAGGTCAAAGTCCTTTCAAGGGCTGAAATGACCAGTTATTTATTTTTTTATTTTTTTTAAAGCCTGCTCCTACTTGGCGCGCTCAGTATTCGAGTGAAAATTTGAAATTTTTGTACAGGAAAACGGTAAGAGATCATTTTGTTTGTGTTTGCTCAAGAACGATTCATTGATTTCACAATTTCTAGACGGATAAATAATTTCAAGATATTTTATTTATCATTTTCCATTGTCGATTTAAGATCTTATTGTCATTCTATGGTACTGTTGTTATGTCGATTCAATGAAAAGTTTAATATACTCTTCGGAATCACTCCGATTGGCAAATTTTTCTGGTAGTTTGCAGAGCGCATGTCGTGAACTTCAAACAGTTTTAAGTGAATATATGCCTTGTATTCGCAAATACACCATCAAAGGCATTGATGTGTAATAATTGTCGAAAAATATGACATGATTTATGAATTGAGGAACCAAACGAGACAACCGTACAGCAATATTCGCAGGTGTACCCACATTTGGTTCATTTCCCTCACGATGGCCGTTGTCTCTGAAATAAATTTGAAACGCTTGGCAATATCCGGAAATATCACACGTAAGAAAAAATTTGTCAACGTTTCCCAATTTTAAAGGGCATTAAATTTGCAAGAATTTTACCGAAGGTCTTAAAATCAAAATTTTACTTAGTTCAAGTGTTAAAGAAAATTAACTACGGCCCCTTGGTATACAATTTTACCTTGAAAAAAATCAAGTTACTTGAACTAGCCCAGGAAAATCTTTTGGACGATATGCTCTATAGACCAATGGCTATCAGAAAGTATTGAAGTTTTTTCAGTTATTTTTTGGTGTCGCACAGTGTTATTAATAGAAATATTGTTTTTAAAAATTTTTTTATAAAAAAAGTTAAATTTTTTTTTGTGTTCAAATGTCATTTATTTTTTATCTTTTTCGTTAAAAGCGAAATGGCAAGTAGCCAAGCTTGAGCATCTGTAGCGCCGCCATTTTGTTTTTTGTTTTATTTTTTTTCTTATAAAAAAAAAATGTGTGCGTATACATTTGAACATCAATGTCAATATGAAAATTCATTCAATGTAATGAAAAAACTGAAAGTTTTTTATAAAAAAATATTGAAAAACTAGTTGTTTGGGTTGTTGAGGGTCTTCCTCACTTAATCATTGTCGCACAGATTTGATCGTCAATTACGCACATTTTGAAAGTTTCTGTTTAATGCAGTGACGATTGAACATATCGCACTCCATCTTCGAAACAGACACAACTCAAAATTTCAAAATTTTCAGGAGAAGCAAAAACCAGTTTGTTTATCAAAGGAATCCATACAAAACAATATGATAAAAATAGATCAAGCAAAAAAAGTCTGTTTTCAGGATTCCTAATTATATTCTCAAGATGATTAAAATTAGAAATACATGTCGAAAAAATTGGTCAAGGTACCGACAACAATACGATTATGACATTATGCGTAGCTACACCGTATTCATCCGGAATGAACTTAATAAGGTCCGAAACAAGCACTGGAATCAAAAAATCGAGACCCTTGAAAAACACTCTAGACCATTTTGGAATATTGCTAAGCTTTTGAGAAAAAAACACTCACAAATACCACCTCTTAATATAAATAATGAGCTAGTCACCTCAAATGAAGATAAAGCCAACGCTTTCTCAGAGCATTTTTTAAATAATCATCGTGTTTCTGTTAATTTAGGCCTCCAATCACACACCGAGTTCGTGAATGATATCATTAGGCAGTTTAGTAATACACAGAAAAAAAAGAGTAGAACTTTTACCTAAAAATGTAGTCAATTCAGCTAAAGTAATCCGGTGATTTTCAGTCAACGAATTTGATTAGGTGCGCTACCAATTTCTAAATGTTAATTATATGCAATTATATTGGGTAGTTTAACTGCGAGAGTAGCTAAAAAAACCTAAATATTTAGGTGTACCTTCAACCATAAAATAGATAAGACACATAATTTATTAGAAGAATTAGCTAATTTTTTTTAAACTATGACCACTTCAGATTAGGCAAGCCACCTACTAAGTGTAGAAAAATCATCTAATTATTTAGATAGCATTCCCACTCTTAAGTGGGAAAAAATATGCAAAAAATATGTTTTTTGTTTTGCAATTTCTATTTTGAAGTGAAACTTTCCCTCCTTAGGTGACTTTACTTCATTTCGTCACATGATAGAGAAGAAAGATTTGTTTTATAGTAGATAGTATGAGAGAGATATATACATTGTATAAATGACTGAAAAATTTCTTTGCCACCGCTGAGATTCGAACCTGTGATCTCAAGATTTCAACAACCAACGCCTTATCTATTGAGCTAAATTTCCAATCCAGAAATTTACTCTACATACCAATTAATCAAATTGCTGTAGATGGCCAGTGGAAACATAATTTCAGAGTTGTGGACCTCATATTTTTATATACATTTTGTTCACAAATTATCAAACGGCGTAACAGCACAGCGGTAAAGCGTTTGACTTGAACGCAAGCGGCCCGAGTTCAATTCTCGCAATGAGGCTTTAATTTTTGTAAAATTTTCTCACTTTGTTTTTATTTATGTTTTTTATAGGAGAGCGCTGTGCTCTTTACTTTTGCGTTTTGCAAAATTTTAGTTGAATTAACTAATTTGAATTAGGTGAATTACCTAATGCATGATTGTTAAATTAACTGTGTAAGTAGAAAAGTTGTTGAAAAGATTAGGTGAAATAGAAACTTTCACATTAGCTAAACTAGTTTAGGTAATAAATCAATTCTTTTATTTTCTGTGTAGTAATGTAGATAGGTTCTATGTTGAATTTGTTACTGTTGATATCATCAAATCCTGTATTAAAGAACTTCGGCCTAGAAAAGCTTCTGGTCTAGACGAAATTAAAAATTGTATGTTAAAACAACTTCCAAATCTGGCTTTAAAGTATCTGTGCTTTATTTTTAATGGATGTCTCAAGCTATGCTACTTTCCGGATACGTGGAAAGTTGCTATAATTATTCCCATTTCAAAAGCAAGAAAGCCTCTTAACAAAATTGATAGTTATCGCCCCATCAGCCTCTTGAGCAGTCTAAGCAAAATTTTTGAAAAAATTCTGAAAGCTAAGCTATGGTCTTTTTTGGAAAGGAACAGCATCATTCCAGAAGAACAGTTTGGTTTTCGGAAATATCACAGTACTGTTCATCAAGCAAAAAGAATTTTCAACGATGTGAAGTCAAATTTCACAAATAAAAAGTCAACTGGCCTAGTGTTACTAGATGTTGAAAAGGCATTTGATTCCGTGTGGCACAATGGTCTTATTTTTAAGCTGATTGATCTGCAGTTTCCATACTTTTTAATAAGAATTATTCAAAGTTTTCTTTCCAACCGCTATTTTTGTGTTCATATAGGGAACACATACTCTAGTTTCAAAGAAATCCCAGCGGGAGTCTCCGTCTGTCTTAGGTCCACTTCTGTATATAATTTTTTGCTCAGATATCCCCAAGCACGCTTTATGTGAAATTGCCACTTATGCAGATGACACAGCTATATATTTTTCGCATAAATTTAGTCAAACAATTGTGACGACATTACAATGTGCGTTAAATGATTTTGTTGTGTACTTCGATAAATGGAAAATAAAGATTAATGCTGGTAAGACGCAAGCAATCTTTTTTACTAGAAAAAGAAACCCTTGCCACTTTCCTAGCTCACAAATTCGAATTTGTAATGCCGCTATTCCATGGGTAGATAATGTAAAATATCTTGGTGTCATTTTTGATAAAAAATTACTTTTTAGAGATCATGTATCACATACGATAGCAAAATTCAACATTGCAAAAAATCTTCTATACTCTTGATTAAATAGAAAATCGCATCTTTCCCATGATAACAAAATTATTTTTGTTAAAATGATTTTGCAGGGTATTTTACTATATGCATGTCCAGTATGGGGTGTCTGTGCAAAAATGCATCTCAAAAAAATGCAGATTTGCCAAAACAAAGTTTTAAAAATGGCACTCGATTTGCCTTGGCACTACTCGACTAAAGAACTACACCGACAAAGCAATATAAGCTTAATACAGCACCGAATTAAAAAATTACGTATAGGTTCAAGATGTTTTGCTCTATGTCTGATAATAGATTAATCGTCAATTTACTTCCAAATAATCCCCTTGATCCACATTAAGGCTGCGAACATAGTGAACGCGAGTTGCTGAGCCGAGCCGAAAAACATATTAGAGCAATACAGTACGCAAGTCATGCATCTCTTTTACCCGAATGCGTTTTTGAGTTTCAATCGGCTCGGATCAGCAACTCGCGTCTACTATGTTCACAGCCTAAGTCGTATTGCTGCGATTCGATAGCTTGTTGCTATAGTTTGCGTATCCCTGTATTCTCTCGTGGAGAGTTCTGGAATTGTGGTGCTATGACAATGTTTTATACTAAAGTGAATATTTTTTTTTTGTTTTTCTTTTTATTTAAATTTTTGTCTTTATAAGTATTCAGTTATTTTGCTATTTATTAATTAAGAAAATTATACATATTTAATTATTTAATAAACCCCTCGTTACTAAGCTCACTCCCAGATCTAGTCATTTTTTAATTTTTTCTATTTTCTTTTCTTTTTTATCTTAATTAAAATATAAGTATATATTTATTTACGAAGGTTTTTTGTAGTAGTTTTCCTTCAAAAGTTAAATGTTTAAACCCAAAGCAAAACTTCATCAAAATAATGTATATGTTCTAGTTGTAATGTATTTAAATAACAAATCCCTGTATTTATTCTTTTGTCAAGCGATTCATGTACAGTGCTAACTACTTTGAATAAAATATATATCATATCATATATAAGATGATAAAACGATTGTTTTTTAATTAAAGAGTAAAAAGATAGTCGCAAATCACTACGAAATCACTACGAATAGTTTAACATTTAAAAGTAAAAATTTGTAAATTTTGAGTTGTGCCTGTTTCGAAGATGGAGTGAGATATTTTATATGGCTGATCGCATCCCATTGTGCATTGTAAATTTCTTACAGTATACATATATAAATATGTAAACATATGTAAATTACATATACATATGTAAATTTCCCATACATATAAATTTCTTCAGTAACACGAATACGTCTTCGCATGAGCGCATCTTTGGATGATGTCGATGGTTTTTAATCGGATGATGTCGATGACTTTTGAACAGGATGCGTCATTTTATCACTGTTATTAAAGAGCAAAAATTGGCGAATTTTGTCTTGACGATTTCGTATCATGCAATCCATAATTGCCTTGAAACCATAGTTTCTCCAATACGAAGGTTACTACATATATTTCGGGTATAAATATAAAGTCTGAATTTTTTAATTTATTGTTTTTCGAATATAGTATCCTTATGATTAATCCATTTTTGCAAGTGTTCGAACCATTTGTCAAACCATTTACCCCATTCCGTTTGAGACACCTTCAAAACATAGTTTTCAATAGAATCAACGAAGCTTCTTCTGGCTTCGAAAATCGTTATCTACTCAGCATGTCTCTGATTTGCGGGAATAAAAACAAGTCATTGGGTGCCAAATCAGGATGTATGGCTGATGACCTATCCGATACTTTGAATGCTCAAAAACTCCAAGCTCGCATTGTCTCAATGAAGAATAATTCTTCGGCGTTTGTTTGTTTTCCTTATTTCACGAAATATTTCATATTTTTCTACGTTTCTCAAGTGGTACCATGGCAAAAATTGGAAAAAATGTTACATATTTATTCCCTGAATATATGTAGTAACCCTTGAACGATCGAACAATGGCTCGGATAATTGTTGACCGTGTAGTAGTAGTTGATTCCCTTGCATGCATTGATTTCATCCGGCGTGGTATTTAATGTTTTTTCCACATTTTGTTTCAGTGCGTACAAGTTGCTCTTTTCGACAATATTCGAAATAATGTCGTTTGATATAAAAAACGAAAAAAATACAGTGCTGAAAAAACCATAGCAAAAGCATTTCTATGACATTTCACTTTTGCGCTATTTCGAACTCTCGGTGCCTGACGGTTCCGTTAAGAACCCACCAAAAATGCGAAAAATTCTCAAAAATACAAAACATGTTTTATTCACAAAACTCACAGTAGCTTCTCGACACAACACTGATAGCGAAAATATTTTTTCCATCCTCGATTTCGACTAACCAGGAATTCACGATACTTGCGTTCTCCTACACTAAGGGAAAAAAATATTAAATTTATCCAAAGAGCGAGTCATTTTTGCGCCAATAACGCATTTGCTTAAATCGACTACGTAAATATTTAAAACTTATTTAATTACTTTTTTATTTAAATAAAATATTAAAATATTTAAACAGAATTAATAAAAAATATATTAAAACTACACAGAAAAAAAAGAGTAGAACTTTTACCTAAAAATGTAGTCAATTCAGCTAAAGTAATCCGGTGATTTTCAGTCAACGAATTTGATTAGGTGCGCTACCAATTTCTAAATGTTAATTATATGCAATTATATTGTGTAGTTTAACTGCGAGAGTAGCTAAAAAAACCTAAATATTTAGGTGTACCTTCAACCATAAAATAGATAAGACACATAATTTATTAGAAGAATCAGCTAATTTTTTTTAAACTATGACCACTTCAGATTAGGCAGGCCACCTACTGAGTGTAGAAAAATCATCTAATTATTTAGATAGCATTCCCACTTAAGAGTGGGAATGCCGTGCAAAAAATATGCAAAAAATATGTTTTTTGTTTTGCAATTTCTATTTTGAAGTGAAACTTTCCTTAGGTGACTTTACTTCATTTCGTCACATGATACAGAAGAAAGATTTGTTTTATAGTAGATAGAATGAGAGAGATATATACATTGTATAAATTACTGAAAAATTTCTTTGCCACCGCTGAGAATCGAACCTGTGATCTCAAGATTTCAACAACCAACGCCTTATCTATTGAGCTAAATTTCCAATACAGGAATTAACTCTACATACCAATTAATCAAATTGCTGTAGATACCCAGTGAAAAAATAATTTCAGAGTTGTGGACCTCATATTTTTATATACATTTTGTTCACAAGTTATCAAACGGCGTAACAGCACAGCGGTAAAGCGTTTGACTATAACGCCAGCGGCCCGAGTTCAATTCTCGCATCGGACTTTACTTTTTGTAAAATTTTCTCACTTTGTTTTTATTTATGTTTTTTATAGGAGAGCGCTGTGCTCCTATAAAATTCAAATACGGGAAAAAAACAAGTTGTAAGGAAAGCATTTGATTTATCCACGTAAATATTTATATAAAATTTATACTGAGGCGTGGATAATGCTAATATGCGTTATTTCCCTAGTGTACGAACAAATCGACAACTTGCATTAGGTAAAATAACTAGAAGAATTAGATGATTTAATAAGCAAAATTTTAGTTGAATTAATTAATTTTAATTAGGTGAATTACCTAATGCATGATTGTTAAATTAACTGTGTAAGTAGAAAAGTTGTTGAAAAGATTAGGTGAAATAGAAACTTTCACATTAGCTAAACTAGTTTAGGTAATAAATCAATTCTTTTATTTTCTGTGTATGCACGGATTTTTTAAATATCTTTTAAATATATACTATTTGAAAATAAAACTATTGCATTTAAAGAAAATTTATATAAAAACTAGCTTTTCCCGGAGCGCGTTGCTGCACCCTGCAACTATATGGGAACATAATAAGTATATTCAAAGCTTTTCTTAGACCCATTGTTTGACACCACTGTCATTTTTCACTGCCCGTTACAGTTTCCCAGTAGCATGACATCACCAAATAGTAACTCCATTTTGAGTTTGTATGTAAGTACTGTTACTTTTACTTCCAAAGCTATGCGATATTACAAATTTGAATTTTATGGGCGGATCCAGACCCCCTTATAAAATCCCATCCCAGTTTTCTAGTAGATGGACATTAGGGCGTATCGAAAAATTTAGATCGTATTCTAAGAGGTCTCAAAAGTTGCATGGGGTTGTCCAGATCACCCTAAAAAAATTTAAAAAAAAAAAGAAAGGATGTCTTCCTACTCCGCAAGGACAAAGTCGTTTTTTGAGGAAAACAGTAAAAAATAACGACCTTACAATGCTTTGACTTTTATAAAAAAAACTACGTATATCTTAAAGCAAAAGTAAGTAGATATAGGCTTAAACTAACAATATATTGGTAAACACGATGCCACTCACGATTTTTATCCACAGTGGCCTGTGTGAAGGATATTCGAACCAAAAGTTGTAGTCGAGATAACACAGTACTTTTGATTGTTACGTAATAGTCTAAATTTTGGTGGTATTAATTATAGTGTTAACGTATTCCTTAAAGTTGCCGAATTAATAATTAGCATAATTTTTGCATATGCATTTTCCTATTTTTGAGAAATGTATACTTGAATGCAATTTTTTAACTTTTTCAAAGAAAAGAATATAAGATTTTATATCTCGGGTACCAGAAATGGTACCGAAGAAACTTTGCTCAATTTGAATTCTTCAAATATTTCTTAACAACACTCTGTCAAAAAGTATTATTTTAAAATTCCAGCTTAAAGCCACAATTTTATTTTCTACTTTGATATTTTTTAGATGAAATTGTTAAATTTCATGTTAGGAAGTATTTATTTTTTTTAACTATCAAAATAGAAAATAAAATCGTGGCCTTAAGTTGGTATTTTAAATTAAAACATTTAGACAAGGGTTTGTTCAGGAATATTTAAAGAATCCAAATTGAGCAAAGTTTCTTCGGTACCATTTCTGGTACACGAGATATAAAATCTTATATTCATTTTTTTGAAAAAGTTAAAAAATTGCATTCAAGTGAACATTTCTCAAAAATAGGAAAATACATATGCAAAAATTATGCTAATTACTAATTCGGCAACTTTTAGGAATACGTTAGCAGTATAATCAATAACACCAAAATTTAGACTATTACGTAACAATCAAAAGTACTGTGTTATCCCGATTACAACCTTAGCTTCGTATATCCTTTACACAGGACACTGTGGATAAAAATCGTGAGTGGCATCGTGTTTAGCAATGTATTGTTAGTTTAAGCCTATACTTACTTTTGCTATAAGACATACGTAGTTTTATTTATAAAAGTCAAAGCATTGTAAGGTCGTTATTTTTCACTGTTTTCCTCAAAAAACAACTTTGTCCTTGCGGGGCAGGAAGACATCTTGACAACCCCATGCAACTTTTGAGACCTCTTAGAATGTGAAATTCGAAAAAAAATTGTAATTCGATACGCCCTAATGGACATTATCCAGTTTTAATACAGTTGCTGACAGTGATCATACAAAATAAATTGCCACATTGTAGCCTAATACGGCCAAACCATCGGAAATATATAATTTTTATTGGTTTGTGGGCGGTAAAAAGGGGTGTGGCAACCCATTTTTAGTACAGTCGCTGACAGTGAGCATACAATCTAAATTACCAAATTTTATTCTAATACCACCAAAAAATTCAGAGATAGAGTTTTTATTAATATGTGGGCTGTAAAAGGGGTGTGGCAATCTATATTTAGTACAGTTTTCGACAGCAAGCAAACAATATTCATTACCAATTTGAGTATAATACTACCAAAATCTTCTGATATATAGAATTTTTATTGATTTTTGGGCGGTAAAAAGGGGGTGTGGCAACCCAGTTTTATTACAGTTGCCGACAGTGAGCATAAAAACTAAATTATTAAATTGTAGCCCAAAAAGTTGGGAATATAGCATTTTTATTGATTTTTGGGTGGTAAAAGGGGTGTGGCAAAACAGTTCCTACATAGTGTCCTTGCTTGGGTCAATACAAATCCATCAAGCCCAAAATTGTAAAAATCGAATGACCCGTTCTCGAGTTATGCGCGCACACACGGACGTCAGTCTTTTATAGATAAGATGCAACAAAACTAACTTTACCAAAAAGTAATGAAGATAAAAATCTCTTTCAGTTGCAAAAGTTACGGTTTTAAAATTAAAAATGAAGAAATTTTTATTCGTTTAGAAGATTCGGTTTTGATTATTAAATGCCAGAAAAAAGTTAGTTTTTGCAGTAAAGTATATTGAATTGAATTTAGCTTGTGTGGGCGAAGCAAGTTTCCAATGCCCGTGCCAGTTTTCCAGTAGAAATACCTGACCAATAAGTAACTCCATACTGAATTTCGTTGTTATATGATATTTATTTCCAAAGCTATTCGATATCAAAAATTTGGCGTGTATGGGCGGAGCCACACCCCTTGTTCAATGACCGTCTCAGTTTCCTAGCAGAAGGATATCACCCAATAGTAATTCCATACTGAATTTCGTTGTTATACGACATTTAGTTCCAAAGCTATCTAATATCAAAAATTTAAAGTGTATGGGAGTAGCCACACCCCCTTTTCCAAAACCCATCCCAGTTTTCCAGTAGAAGGATATCACCAAGTGGCAACTCCATACTGAATTTCATTATTATGTGGCATTTAGTTCCAAAGCTATTCGATATAATAAATTTGAATTGTATGAGCGGTGCCACACCCCTTAGGCCTATACTTGCTCAATTTTTCCAGTCGAAAGACATGACTAAATAGTACGTTCTAACCGAGTTTCATTAATGTGTGACTTATAGCTTGAAAATTATACTGAAAATTTAGGCTGCTGAAAAAGTGCCACGCCCTACGTCCAACGCCCATAAAATTTTACCAGTAGAACGGCAAGTGAAAATTAAGGTCGAATACCGAATTCCGTTTCTGTGCGACCTATAATTCCAAAGCTATTCGATATAGAAGATTTGATTTGTATGGAAGGTGCCACGCCCCCTGAGTTTTTCCGATATTTTAATAGTTATTCTGCTATTCGGGATGAACAAAAAGCCAACAAATTAAAAATCATTAAAATCGGTCCATCCGTTCTTGAGTTATAAATGGTGTAACAAACCCGACTTTGTTTTATATGTACACTCAGAAAAAAATCCGCATTTGAAATCAACATTTTAGCATTTTGACATAAAAACTTTTGATTTTACCATAACAATTTTGAAATTAAAAGAAAAACTTTTGTATCAAGAAATAAAAATTATGAAATAACAAATAAAAATGTTTTCTCAAAAACTTTAAAATGTTGATTCAAAATGTTAAAAATTGTTAAAATAAAACCTTTGAAAACAAGCTTTTAATGGCTTAGTGAAAAAAAAAAAAAATACATTGAATTGAATGTAGCTCCGTTATGTTTCACAGATTTTTAATTTTATCGATAATTCTTCAATGCATATGCAAGATGAAATGAATACGTCAATCAAAAGTTAAAAATTTTAAAATTATAAGCAAGCATTGGTTTTGTTGCATCTTTTTTTCTTCGCTTCGTTCGTTCGTGTGTTTTCTAGAAAAACAGTAGAGCAAAAGTAAAGTGGAAAATAAAAAAAAAAATAAATGATGGAGTCACTGCAAGATCTGCTGCTGGAATGGGACTTACAAGAAATCTACGAATTATTGTGATGTAAGTATGGCGCTTGCTTAAACCTGAACAATTTTGTTTTTACATTTGTACCATTTTATTTCAAAAAGCTAAACAATATTAAATCAACATTTTAAAATTTAAAAAAAAACATTTTTTAGTATTTGATTATACAATAACCCATTTTGTTTCAACATTTTTTTCAAAACTTTTACATTTTGATTTAAAAGGGGAAATTTTTTAAAACAATAGCTTCAGCCATTTCAATACAAAAGAATAAAGTTTTGAGCATGAAACAAAATGTAAAATTGGCAGATATATCTGAGTGTATATATAGATATTTAAATTAAAAAGCAATATATTTAAATATTTCTCACGAGCTGCGTCCATCAAATACCATTGCTTGTATATTTTATTTTTTTTTTTATATCTTTCGTTCTCAAATTTATACTATTTTTGACAGTTTTTTGACCAAACGTCAAAAAAAGTTTAAATTAGAGAAGGAAAAAGTGGAAAACAATATATAAATCAAAGTATACAGGCAAATCACAATCAGTGCAAGACATTCTTTAGAAAATGTCCGATTGTCACTCTAACCTTGCATGAGTTGATCATACGACCAACCATCGCAATCGCAAAGAATCTTTGCCAAATATCCAGGCTATATTACCCTTGCAACATTAACTAAATGAGAACTATAAGAAACCTGCACATGCAAGAAATAAACTGCAGGAACAGAGTGCGGTGCTGTTGCTGCTTGTTGGAATATGTGTGTACGTGTCCGTTGCTCTTGCTGCTTGCTTGTATGGAATATGTGTGTACGTGTGTGGTATAAATAAAATTCAAATACGGGAAAAAACGAGTTGTAAAGAAAACATTTGATTTATCCACGTAAATATTTAAATAAAATTTATACTCAGGCGTGGATAATGCCAATATGCGTTATTTCCCTTAGTGTACTGACACAAACGAAGTTAGTTTCAATCTGCACCCTGTGCAGACTTGATTTCAGTCGTTTGTTTTCTGACTGTGGCCATTAACAGTTAACACAGACCATCTAGTGTTTTTAAGTTAACTTTGTTTAACTACTTATTATTACATCTACATTACATTAGAAAGGAGTAGAAATTTTGACGCACTTTGCTATATTGTCATTAAGGCTTTCAATCCCGGGATTCCCGATCCCGAAATCCCGGGATCCCGGACGTTTTTTGCAATCCCGAATCCCGGGATTATATCACCTTAATCCCGGGATTTTTACCTTAATAATGTTAAAGTAAAAAACTAAGTTTTCATAGATATTTTACTGAAATAGCAAGCATCCGCTAAGCAGTAATCGATATAACACAATGAGAAAGAGCCTTATGATGAGGGGGCTATATGGTGTTGCAAAGCAAACAATTTGCCGAAGTTACAGGTACCCATGATCTTAAAAAAGTTATCGACGAAGTCATAAAGATTGTTGGTGCTTTTAGGAAATCTCCAACCAAAAATGGCATGCTTCAAAAATATATTCGGAATGACTACGGAAAAGAATTAAAGCTTCTTATCGATTGTAGAATTAGATGGAATGGTATGTTTTTCATGCTTGAACGGTTCATTTTGCTTGAAACTTGAATAAAAAAAGCACTTATAGATCTCCAAGTGGGGGTCATAAGTGATTATACTTGCAAAATTATTAAAAATTTGGTTCAGGTGTTAAAACCTGAAGGTTATTAGTATGACTGTGGAACCCTTGTGTCGGGCTGAAATGTTTTTCAGCAAAGAACTTTTTAAAGCACTTCCTTTTACATTAAAAAACTTTTACTTTAAAAAAAAAAAAAAAAACAAAAGTTATAGCAATAGTTATCTTGTAATTTACTAGATATAAGTTATGTAAGAGTTTTTATAAAAAAGACTGCAAAATAAAAAGTTTCCTTTCAAAATATAGCTATATATTTATAATAAATAAATGCTTTTTGAATTCTGACTTAATTTTGTATTTTTTCTATGTATTTTTATATTGAAAACTACATAAAAAATTAATTGACATGCCATTGATCTTTATAAACATTTGAAACCTTCAAACACAAGAAGTGTTTGGAGTAATCTTACCCTAAAACGATAAAAATGTTTCGCTAATATTCAGCTGGAAAGTAATACTTCTAAGAATGTGGAATAAGGTGTTTGGAGTAAGTGCTGATATTAAGGTTTAGGACATTTGGTATAGGGGATGGTGTACTCATCTATGCGTACGCTATTTTACGTGCCACTCCAAGCTTATATAATTTTACTGCGTATTAAAATAACAACTCAACATGGATTGACTGCAACATCTATAGAATCCACAGGTGGTCGAGTATTAACTTTATGATAGTATTTTATAGACATTATCACAAGGTCCACTAAAGCGCTGATGTCTTAAGTGATAAAATTTATAGTTTTTACCATAAATGTTGTGATGTTTTAGGTCTAAAGTTCTTCAGCGCGTCGCCAAGCTCAATGACCGTTTTTATTGTGCTTATTCTTAAATAAAATTGGCAAATATGCCTCAGAGTGTTCTCCTCTCTCCACACATTCGTATTTCATAATGGCATGAAGCGGAGCTGAGCGAATAGGGCGAACTCTTTAGATATTCTGATCCTTAAAAACAAGACTTGTACAATTTTATTGGAATGCTTAACGTGGAAAAAGTTGCAAAGGCTTACCACACTGTTCAAGGCCGTCAAATTGATTCCACAACATTTTCGCGTAGGCTGCACTTGGTATAGGCCAGCGTTGGCTCTTCTTGCTCGATGGTTTCATCCTGATGATAATTGAATGGCATAAGTTGGCTTGTACCTACCTACTAAGCTGGGGGCAAGATGGCATAAAATCAAAATAAACTAAATTTTTATGAGTTGTTTGATGTTATGGGTTTTTGCCCTCAGTGCTCTAAAGAACTACTTAATATTTCTGAAGGGTGTGTTCATGGTTTTGGCATTTATCTTTACAATGGTTAAGTTTTTTTTTTCTGTGTTAAGGTTTTAATTATAACATAGATATGAAGCTGCTTCAGAAAGAAATTAATTTGTGGCACGAGTGAAACGATGAAAGCATGAATTTTACACAAAAAACCAGTTTGACGTTGAAAAGTAAAAGAACTACGTAGTTCAAAGTCTATAATTTTGGAGGAAAAACAAGCTGAGGCAACTATGTCAGAAAGGTTTTTTCCAGCCAAATACATCTTCTTGGGTTATTTCATTAATCATTTCTCTACTTATTTTTTGAGTTGTAGTAAATAAGATATGGAACAAATTAGTTGCAGGTTATTTATGTGAATTAGCGTGGGTTGTATGTGTGGACGTGTGATTCGAATGATTGTAAGCGATGGTTGTGGATTCCTCATGTGGGTGTTGAGAACATTACAGTTTGGAGTTAATGTTTATTTTGTTGCATCTTACATGCTGTAATTTTTTTTTGACTTAATAACTGCCAGTCATTGTTTTCTTAAAAGTTCGTTTTGTGCGCTACGAACTTTCAAGGTCCTTTGTAAGAGTCCAAGCAATTACATGCTCCATTATAAAATTACTCTGGATGATTCGACATATTAAGCCAATTTTATGTCTTGAACTAAAATCTGTTAAATCGTAAACTGAAGGATGTCTAGTAAAAATCTGGTGCCTTTATTTCTCGTAAGTGTTCAAATAATTGTTAATTTAATTTGCATCCGAAATGAGTATTTCTTAAGAATTTTTGGTGTACAGCTATGTGTGTATATAGCACATATTTCATATTAATTCTTTGTGTTCATGATGACAATGAGTATGATAATCACAACAAATTCCACAAATTTTTAGTTAAAATAACAAAAAGTTTAAAATTAAATAAATGAACTCCAAAATTTTAGCTTTATAACATAATATATATAATAAATCTGGCCATTTCAGCCCTTGAAAGGACTTTGACCTAGCTTCTTATGATCAATTGTGTTGTGCGTGTTATTAAGTTTGTACACAATTGACCGATAACCGGACCTACAGGCTTAACGCCGACCGGACCTACAGGTTTAACGGCGATGAGCGGAATGATCTTGTTCTCAAGAAGCTTTACATGGCATTTTGATTACTCTCTGAGGTTTGCCATTGTCTGCAGAGAGGTGGCGGCCGTACAGGAAAATAATTTTTATTGAAATAATTTTCTGTCGGTGCTGGGGCTCGAACCCGGGTCTCCAAGTTAGTTGACATAGAGGCCTCGCACTTTAACCAACTACGCCACGGACGCCACAACATATCATTGGTAATATTATAAAGAGGGACTTTTTTTAATTATCTGTGTGTTCTGAATAAATGACATTTAAAGTAGTTAGTTTGAAAGGGAATTTTTTTCAGAATTAATGTACAACATTTTCTGATATTTGTACATATATCATTATAATAAATATTTTTAATTATAAAAACAGGGCTAAGCGAAGAAGCTTCAGTGATCCGAATATCAGAAAATATTTTGTGTTATTTCTCGGATTGCCTATTCCTCCCTTAAAGATATATCAAACTAATGTATGGATGATTGGCTTAAGTGTCTTGCGAAATCTTTCTTACATAGATACAGTACGGAAAGCATTTAAATATAGGATCTTTCAACAAGAGGTGTATTTTAAATTTTCCACCATTTTTTCTGGCTGCAGCATACAACTGTCATTCGATAATATTTGAAGAAGAAAATCTAGGATATTTTCAGTAATGGATCAACAAACACTCGGGCAATGCATTGAAATAGTGAAAATTTACTAAAACAAGGGCAAAAATATTGGGAACACGATTCGTTAAGTTCATACTATTATTGGCCATCATCAAGAGCCTTATCGCACAGCTTTAGTAAAAATAATCGATAAATTCGAACGTTTCGAACAAGTTAGTGACATAAAGACCCCAACTCGTTCTCGTTCGGCTTGGTCAACTGAAAATGTCGCAGCTGAAGCTGAGAGTGTGGTTGAAAATCCAGGTTTGTCCATTTCGAGACAATCACAGGAGTTGGGCCTAACTACAGCCACTTTTGACCGTATTTTGCATAAAGATCTTGGCCTGCTTGCTTATAAGGTGCAGTTGACACAAGAATTGAAGCCTTTAGGAAATGGAAAAAGCCGTACAGTCGCTGGTTGGGTATTGGAAATGCATGAACAAGATCATGATTTCTCAAACAAAATTATTCTGAGTGATATACGTGAATAAGACAATCTGTCGCATCTGAGGCTCCGAAAACCCACGAGAAATAGTCAAACACCTCTTCATCCACAACAATAGACAGTTTGATGCGGTTTTTGGAGTGGCAATGTCATTGGGCCATATTTTTTTAAACATGATGCTAGTGCGGCCGTTTCAGTGAATGGATTGCGTTAACGAACGATGTCGACTGACCCTTTTGGCCTGAAATTGATGCTTTGGACTTGGACGACTTTTATTTTCAGCAGGACGGTGTCAGATGCCATACATCTGCTGAAACAATGGCTATATTGCGTGAAATATTTCCTGGACGTGTGATTTCTCGAAATGGAGACTTTGATTGACCTCTGAAGTCATGCGACTTAACACTATTAGACTTTTTTCCTTGGGGCTACGTTAAAGATAAAGTCTACACCAATGCTACAGCAAAAATTTTAAGCACTCAAAGATAATTTTAGAGCTGTTATTCGCAAGATACAGCCACAATTATGCGAAAATGGGATGAAAAGTTTTATCAAAAGAATGACCATATGCAAGAATAGTCGCGGCGGACATTTGGCAGATATTGTGTTTCATTTCTAACCGCAAAGTTTGTACTTAAAAATAAAATAAAATAATCAGCACTTTTCACAAAAATATTGCATTATTTTTATAATTTAAAATGAGCCCTCTTGCTGAAGACCCTAAATATTTACTTATACAGGGTGACCCATCTAGTGGTTTATTTTTAAATCATAGGTTATTTTGACATTGACAGCTGTTTCCCGCTCGAAATCCCCCGAAGGACATAAAGTCAGCCGAAAGAAATGAATTGCTTTATGCTTGAACAACGTTGGGAAATATTGGAAACTTATTTCCAAAGTTAGTGTTGTGTAGGCTAAACAGTGCGTTTTTTGAAAACTAAGAAAAATCATCTTTTCTGACGAGGCGCATTTTCATCTCGGAGGCTAAGTTAACAAACAACAAACTTGCCGCATCTGGGGCTCAGAAAACCCGCACGTTATTGTCGAGAAGCCGATGCATCCACAGAGAGTGACAGTTTGGTGCGGATTGTGGAGTCGTGGCATCATTGGACCATTTTTCTTCGAAAATGGACAATGGTGGGCGTTACAGACCCATGTTAACCGACTTTTTATACTGAAATTGGAGACATGAATTTTGACGACCTCTGGTTCATGCAGGATGGTGCGCCATGCCACACAGTCTATGACACAATCGATCTTTTGTGCATCAAATTCCCAAATCGTGTTATCATTTGGCTGTCATTTGGCTTTCGATGTCATTTGGCTGCCTTGGAGCTGCGATTTGACCCCTTTGGACTTTTTTGTGTGGGGAATTGTGAAGGATCGATGTTATGCTTACAGTCTGGAAACGATTCAAGCACTTAAGGCCAATATCATCCAAGCAATCCGTGAGCTACAGCCCTAAACCATCAACAAGGCCTTGGAAAATTGGAGTGACAGAATACGCTACTCGAAGCCAGCCGAGGCAGCCACTTGAACGAATTTGTGTTCCATAATTAATGGGAATGTTTGCTTTTAATAATAAAGCCATAATACATGAAAAAGTTTAACTTTGTTCATTTTACTGCATTAAAAAAAAAAATTGTATTTGGCCCACCCTAGAATTTCAACCAACCCCAGTTTGTCCTTAAGAATTGGCAATATATAGGATAGGAGAAATCGGGTGTTAGCATAAAGTGAAGGCGTTATGTTTTTGATTCGTTTCGTTCCATGGTAGTTTTAACCTTTGCTGGGGTGGTAAATTTTAGTATTTTTAAGCACCATCTATGTGTTGCTCAGTCAATAATATACATTGGTGTGTGAATTTGCTCAGATGAGTTTTCGATAACCCAAAATAAACGAGTAGTTGGGGTGAATTACTAGTGAGTAGTGAGGTTGACCTGGTACCAAAAGGAAATTTGTGAGATGTGGTAGAATAGAAAGTAATGATTAAGGGGTCTATGGCAATAGCAGGTATGGAACTTTTAGAGCAGCTATTCCTTCATGTTCCTTATAAATGGATTCATGTTAAAAAAAACCATTTTCTACTTAAACCGGCCTGCTCGTCGACAATTTAAAAATCGCAAGGAGAGACCGTTGATGAAATTGTTTACAAATACATACATTTGTAAACTTTGGTCTACGTAGCCTTAAGTAGGGTCACCACTCAAGAAGGACTTCATAATGTACCTACTGATGGGCGGCTACGTTTTTTACTAAAAGTTTACCCCTTGAGATAGAGTATTGAAATGCCTCGCTCCTTGCCTAGTCGCTCCCATTTTTCACATATCGATTGGCACATTGACTCAATTAAGTCCTGAGCCAAGACAAGACTTTTTAAGATTGTTATTGTTCTATTGAAAGTGGGCGTGAATCTGCAGGGCCGGATTGGTAGACGGACAACCCGTGTAGAAGGAGAGTGTGTGATAAAGATGAAATAATAGATTTGTGTGATAAAGTCAATATTAGATTACTGCAAAAAATGCTATTTTTTTTAAGTGATAAAATATAAGATATAAAAACTTTCCGATATCAAGAACAGACACTTCGAAGTTACTTAAGAATAACTTTTAATGTTTTGAATAACTGTTTATATTTGAAATTCTATGTAAGTAATACATTGAATTTGAGATCAATAAAGTGCAAACGTTTCGTATGAGACGTGTACACTAACACGTACATAAGTACATTTTATTTAAAGGCTTTAATATATTTAGGAAAAACTAAGCGCTAAGCAACTTTAAGCTCGGTTTTAAAATCGTGTCTATAAGTGAATTTGGAAGTGCAAAAATACAGAGACAAGCACAGACAAGAGAGAAAAATGTCGAGACTCGAATGGTTCGACCAACATGTTGCACCTACTCTTAGATCTCTTCATAATTCGTTAAAACTTTAAGAGCTCAGCTTAAAACAAATACTCGTATTAAACTGGTTTCCTAGGCCGTTTTGCATTGATTTCAACTGCAACGGATCCAAACCGCTGCAGCGGCTATAGAATCCACTGAAAACAAAGACCGGTTCTTAAAAAGTAAACAAACCAAAAAACAAGGCAAAGAGCAACAAATCAATTCCTCTCAGAGAGTCTCATAAGTACACGTTCGGTCTGAATAACAAAAACCGGTCTTTGGTGAGCGCCTGCGCTTGGTTACAAAATTTCCCACAATGTTGATGCGTAGCTAACTGGCTCCATCGTGTAAAGCGCTTGATCATGCTCTTACGTATGATCAACTCCATAGTATAATAAACAAAGTAGCTGCACGGCTGATAGCCAAGAGTCAGAACTGTCAAAGTAACATTGAACAACGAACAATAGCGAAAAGAAACTGAAAATTATTTGTAGTGATTTTGACAGTTTCGACTCGGAGCCTGAGAGGCTTTAAGCCGCAAGACTACCTTGTTTATTATACCATGATCAGCTCCATTTTCGTCTATAGAGTGTAAATTCCATCGTCAACAACACCATCACTGATCAATGTAGAGGGCAGCAAGCATCTTTCTGGTCGATTGGCTGCCAGTTCAAACTCGAACCTCGTACATGATCGGTGCAGCGCGCGGATACTATATTTCGTCGGTATGCAGAAGTTGGGACAAAACAAAAACAACAACAGTAACTACCAAAATACTTGCTTTTAAGCTGTTATTGTTGTTGTAACCATAACTTTGTGGCTGTAAGTGACCTGTGGAGTGAGTGAGGATAAAAAGTCCTGCATTGAGTTTGACTACATTGTGTGATTTTTTTTATTGTTATGTGTGAATTCCATACTGTTCGCAATAAAGAAGATCGAGAATAATAAGATAATTATTTTCATTGTTGGCGTTTGTGTTTTAACGGCTATTACTCGAAGCACAAAACAGCTTGCAGAGGCGTTAACGTCTGTACCAAGAATGTCTTAAATAAAAAAAAGTTAATTTGGGAATGCCTACATTTAAAGCACTCAAAGCCAAAAATAAACTACTCAAGCTAAGAATTCTGTTTGAAGTGCCATTCAAGTGAACACATAATTAAGTAATAAATAGAAGAGATATGTTGAAGCTAAAAGAATAGTGGAAAAATATTAAATTATTTAGTGACAAGAAACCACAATAAAAATATTGAAAAATTGCGTATGAAATCAGAGAACAAAAACAAAAAAAAAAAAAAAAAACAAAAAGCAAAAACAAAAAAAAAATAATAATATCTTAAACCATCATCCGCATTCCGAAATCCTCAATTCAAGTGCATGACTGAGCAAGCAAATGCCTTGCAAGGTCAACAACGGTGTGTTACGCTACACTCAGCATAATGAGCAATCAAGCAAAAGCTCTATCAACACCTTCCACATCTATTTGCTATAAATGACAAAAGAAAAAAAAAACAACTATTAACAAAATATATAAATAAAAATTATAAAAGATTTGGTGTGTTTGAGTGTGAAGACCAAACCTTAACGTGGTTGATAGACGTGGTGTGTGTTTCCATCAGCATCAGATGCTAAACATAAAAACATACTTAAATCAAAATATTTCCGTGTGATCAGCAGAAATAAATAGATAAAAAGCAAGCATTTAAAAAATAATAACAAACAACACAAACGGATCATAAATTGTAAGAAGCTGCATTCATCTACAACGCACGATCATGTCGACTGCTTCAGATACTTGATACTTCAGATATTTCTGTGCAATACAAGATTCGAATTTGAATAAAGCTAGTTTACCGGATAATAAACAAATGGCAAACAAAACAAAATCAGCGCACCAACAACGATTATCACAACGAGTGTAACTCTATCCAGCACAAAATTAATGTGTTTTTTTTTTTAATTTTTATTTTAATTGGATTTAGCAGGCCTTCATTGAGAATCAAGGTAATTAAAGAAAAATGCTGAAGCCAAAAGAACATAAACGTCTTAATTTTTGGCTACTTGCTTGTTTATTTTGCATCTTTGCTTCACAAATAAAAAAATCATGTTTTCGAATTATTCGATGAACACCACAATTTAACCATATGGCGATGGAATTTGAGCTCCATCTCCACTAAACTCTATTTAGTGCTTTTGAGAGATTTAGTGTCATTTTAGTGTTGTGTTATAATGTCAAGCAATATCTGAGAGATAAGAGTCATTCCACGACAAGCCGGAAGTAGTTGAGTTATATATCAAATAACCTACACTGGCATTATTTGAATTAAAAACATGCACCTCCGATTTATTGATTTGTTCTAGAAAAACATTATTTTTAACTTCACACAACCAAACAAAGAGTCCTAGTGAATTATTGTTCATTTAATGGACGTATTTGGATCAGTGCTTACTAGTTGAGAAATGTTTATTATTTGCCTGCTGACTAGCAGGCATCCATAAACAATTAATGGTTCTCTAAAAAAAAGAAGGATAAACTTTTTTGATTTATGGTTTTGATATAAAAAAGATCTCCTTTGTTTTTCGGCTATTGCCGACATTCTGCGAATCACATCAAATATGACCTTGATAAAGCATAAGAAAAAACCTCATCCGAAGTTGAACGTATTTTGAAAATAAAAGCTACACACAGAGCTAGTGTGTTGTATACAGTATTGTGCAAAAGCTCAGCAACTTTTTCTAATCTTATACTTAAAGATTCTTATTTTATAAGATGAGAGCGAGGTCTTAGTTTTAAAGCTTTTATTCTCATAGTAAAATGTATCACTGTACGACAATTTAAGGATTATTTGAAATAACTGCAAAAATTCCAGTGGTTTCTGAGAGCCATTGGTCTATAGAATATATCGTCCAAGATATTTTTGTAGGTTAGCTAAAATAACCAATTTTTCAGTCACATTTTATACTTTGGGGCCGTAGTTGATGATGTTCTGCAAAGTTATAGATAATATGATGGAAATTTTGTTTGTAGAAGTAATGAAATCGCCCAGAGTTTCCGAGATATAACACTTTTTTTTTTGAAGGGGGCTTTTGATCCACATGTGTAAATAGTAGGGGGAAATAATGTTTCCCAATTTTAATGAAGATTAAATTTGCAATAATTTTACTGAAGGTCTCAAATCAAAATTTTACTTATTTTAGGAGTTAAAGGAAAGAGTTTTATTTACAGTCCCATAGTATAAAATGTGACCTTGAAAAATCACCTTAATTTGAGCTTAACTAGAAAAATCCCTTGGACGATATATTCTATAGACCAATGACTATCAGAAACCATTTGCTTTTACAGTTATTTTTTGATGTCGCACAGTGTTATTAAACAAAAATTAAAGAAACTTAAAATTAGGCTCTGGAAAATGAAGTAACTTTTATTAATACTAAGTATAAAATCCTTTATTTTTTATGACTGCGACGCATTTTTGAGGCATTGATATTACCAAGTTTGATGTTATGCTTTGGGGAATTGTTTGCCATTCAAGTTTTAAAGTTGTTAACAATTAATTTTTGTTAAGATTGTTCCCACTCGCCATTTGAGTGTTTCAAGCAAATGGGATTTTCAATTTCAATGGGGGTTTAAATTCGGTGATTTTGCTGGCTAATCAAGTACTGTTACCCCATTTGTACACAACCACTCTTTCACTAACATTTCAAACCATCTGCAATAGCACGTCGGCAAATTGAACGTGGGTCTATTTTTAAAAATAAAGTCGCCAATATTTCCTTGGATGAAATAAAGTGATTTTTTTTGTTCGTTTTATTTTTTTTTCAGCCATTTTGTACTACTGGTTTTTTGGGTAGTCCTCCAACGTTGCGATTTTCAATATTTCCATCGCGTTTATTAATATTATTAACTAATTAATATTAAGATTTTGTTTCTGCGATTATGCAAGCTCTTATTGTAAAAATATAGGTTGTAAAAATATAAAAAAAAAAAAATAAATAACTGGCCATTTCAGCCCATTTCAGAAAGGACTTTGACTTCTTCTTATGGTCAATTGTGTTGTGCGTGTTATTAAGTTTGTACACAATTGACCGAGAACCGGACCTACATTTTTAACGCCGACTCCGAACGGTGATGAACAGAATGTTCTTGTTCTCAAAAAGCTTTACATGGCATTTTGATTACTCTCTGAGGTTTGCCATTGTCTGCAGAGAGGTGGCGGCCGTACAGAAAAATTATTTTAATTCAAATAATTTTCTGTCGATGCTGGGGTAAAAATATACAATATTTTTATTTAAAGTCTTTATTATATTTAGATAGCCCCATTGTAAATCTTAAGCTGGAAGTTCATTCACTGCATTTGCATTTGCGTCCGTCTACTCGCTGGCGCAATTTAGGCAAGAATATTATAGCAGAGTTCAATGATTGCATTTTACGTTCAGCGTAAGCAGGGCTATAAAATTATAAAACGTTTTGTATTTTCTTAATGTTGAATTTTTATGGTATTTACACAAAAATACTTAAAATGTCTTCATTTACAATTTCAAAAATCTTAAATCCTGAGTTTAAAAAAATTCTTTTAAGAAAATAACAATAAAAAAATTATAGAAATTTTTAATTTCTAAGATTTATGTACAAGAGCCATCCCTGAAAGTAATGTGCTTCTGACTCGTTTTTTTTATTTCTTCTCGATATTCGTTATAAGTAATGATCTGTCAAAAAAGGCAAATTATGCAAGAAAAGTTGAAATATTTTCTTCTTTTCTTGCGTAAATTGCATTTTTCCAACGTTACGCACTTAGGCATGCGTAGGCATAAGACTTTCTCTCATAAGCTTTCATACATTTGTATTCCATTGCGTTCAGCGAGTAGACGGACGCATATTCAAATGTAGTGAATGAACTTCCAGCTTTAGAATGAATGAAATATTTTGTACAAAGAGTAACCAACAATGAATGAAAAGCATTTTTAATTTCTATGTGAATGCAGCTGAGTGAATTGCATTTGAAAAATACCGTTATGACGCCAAAAATTGAAATGATGCCTTTGAGTATATTTTGTTTTTGTTAAATTAGAAACTGTTACTGCAGAGCAGATGTTTTGCTTTTTATAATTGTTTTATATGCTACAGTAAAAAGTTATGAGAGTTTGTTTGAAGGCGAAGAAGCAGTTACTTAATTTTGCACAATGCTGTATATATGGATTATTTATGATTTATGATTCTGTCAATTCATAATAAAGTGATAGTGATTTTTTTACGTAATAGTGACCGTGAACTTAATTGTGCTGGAGATGACACATTACTGGGTCGAAGCGGTGATTTAGAGTTTAACTTTCATGTTCAATACGTTTTAATAATAAAATTAATGTCATTGTTCGCTTTAAATAGTAATTATGTTCCACCTGTCAGAATATATATTTTCAACATTTTAATTATAAAATTAAGAAACTTAAACAGTCATTAATCACAAGCAATATCCAGAAACACTGGTGTTCAAAACTAAAGCAACTAAAGTCTGCTTTGAATGATGTTTTCGGGTAAAGGCTGAATTTCATTATAGCTCATAAAATCTGTTCTCAGTTAAGGATAATAAAGATGTAAGGATGAGTAGTTTTTATCCCCTTAATTAGGTATAAAGTCACTTATGAAAAACTTTGAACTATGAACTTTTGTGTTTATAAAATCATATCATGACAAAGAGCTATTGATTCCATAGTTTTATAAAAAGTGAGAAAATCGTGTTTTAAGTTTTTAAACACAAATTTTTAAATTAAACCATGTTAAAGCACTTCTATGCTTTGAAAAATGTATCCAAATATCTCTTTCCTATAAACATTTTTTGTTTTATCTTCTAAAGTGATGAAACATGTTCACAATGTTCACACAAAAACTGGAGCACGAAATAGAAGCACGATTTCCCGAAACATAAAAATGAGACTTAAATTATTATTGTTTTGGACAAAAAAGGTCCTCACAATAGACGTTTGTTTCAGTGATGACCTCTGCATTTGACCCAAATTATTTACATCGAGCCATATTTTCAGGTTTGGAAATAGGAAATAGTCGCAGTGGGCTAAATCTGGATAATATGGCGGATGGGGTAGCAGTTTGCAGTCAAATTTATGAATTTTTGCCATGACGACTACAGACGAATGCGCCTTGGCGTTCTCATGGTGGAAGAGCACCTTTTTCTTCACCAAACGCGGTCGTTTTTACTTAAAATCAATGCCAAATCTGTCCATCAGATAGGCTTGCCACTTACAGGATTTTCACCAGGAGACTCCGGTTTTTTAATCATTTCTCTGGTCTCCGGTTTTTTTAAAAAAATCTCCGGTTTTTTCATAGGTTTAATAGATTTAGGTCAAAACACAATTTAAAGTGTGTATTCGTTATTTATATTTGATAAAATATACCAGGTAAAATCACACATCACAGTAACATCACTCATTCGGGTCACCCTGTGTTATTTTTGTTTCTGTGTTAGAAAAGTTGTTTCAAAAACGTTGAGTATTCCAGTGAGCAATGCGTTTGTGGAGCGGGTTTTTTCTATTATGGAATCGGTGAAGACAAAAAAAACTTCTACAAAGTGCATTGAAAGATCAAAACTATAATTTTAGAAAATAAGTTGTTTTTTTAAATAATATGTATTTTATTTTATGTTTTTAAACTATTTGTAAAGTACAAATAACTGTGAAGTACAAAACTATGTAAACAATGTGATTTTTATTTGTACGTTATTTTTACCTTTTTTTAAACTAGTAAGAAATAATCTTCGACTGGGCCGAAGTTAAAATACCCCCACGGCTGAACCAAAGTATATTCAAAATCTTAAGCAATTAATAAAATGTTTATCTGTAAAAACGTTTTCGTTATATTTTTAACAGAAAATATTCGCTTTTGTTTTTTGATAAAATGGCTTTGTATGGGAGGAGGGCGTGGTTTTCACCCAATTTGGTTGAATTCCATACACAAAGTACACGTTATATATCAAAGTTCATATGCAAAATTTCAAGTCCATACATTAATTTTTGTGGATTTTAGAGAAATTTTACCTTTTTGATAAAGTCACTTTGTATGGGAGGTAGGCGTGGTTTTCATCCGAGTTGGTTGAATTTCATACTTAGAGTGTATTTTGAACATCAAAACTCATATGCAAAATTGGAAGTCCATATATTAATTTTTGTTGAATTCTAAGAGATTTTACCGTTTTGATAAAGCCACTTTGTATGGGAGGTAGGCGTGGTTTTCATCCGATTTGGCTCATTTACGAACTTGACCTTCATTTTTTTGGTAAAAGCTTAAATATTGAATTTCGTGATGATAGCTTTAAAATTACGGCTGTAATCGTGATCACAGACAGACGGACAGACGGACATGGCTAAATCAACTCGGGTGGTGATGCTGATCAAGAATATATATACTTTTCTATACCTACCACGCCTCCTTATGGGCGTTACAAACGGAGTGACAAAATTAATATACCCCCATTTACGTTTTTTAAACGTGGGGGTATAAAAATATGTACTGAATAAAAGGCCAAGCTTATTGAAAAATCTTTTTTTTTTTTGTAATCTCCGGTTTTGGGCTTCCCTAAAAGTGGCAAGCCTACCAACAGATGTGAATAAAATTCGCCATTTAGAGTTTTACCCTTTTAAGGTAATCGATGTTAATGACCTTGTTGGATGACAAACCCACCTTGGCCTTCCTTGGTACATGTTCACCCGGAGAATTCTACTATTTTTGGCTGTCCCTTGGTGTCTGGTGTATTGTGTTGTATCCAGGCCCGTAGACAAGGGGGGGCTTTTTAGGGTTAAAACCCCCCCCTTATGGTCCAAAAAGTAAAAAAAATAATATAGCGAAAACATCAACAAGCTTTAGTATCGAAAAAAGTTCGATACATTTAATTGAACTTTGTCTACGACCAGCAATTTAAGAATTTATTGCGTTAAGAGGTGTAACGTGAAAGTGGTGAAATTTTGATTGCGTTTCGTTAGATAAGTTTAAGAGTTTCTATTGTTAATTTTACTGTGCCAAAACTACAAAAATTAGTCTACTTAATTGGCTGCAGAAACCAGAAGTAAAAAAGGCTAGAACGGTGGAAAGTAAGTGCTTGATTCAAATGGTTTTTTTTTTCCTTTATAAATGCGTAAATGTGTTAAAAAGTTGCCGAATATTTCTGAATGTTTGAAAGCTGTGTTTTTTTTTTTTTGGTAGCGTGTTTGCATTGATTGAATATTAATGGATTAACTTTTTGCTTGATGCGGAACCGACAAAATCCGAATAATATTATATTTCATCTGTATTGTACAGGGTTTTCCAATAAGAGGTGTTATTGTGAATCGCCCGCTATTGTGAAGCGCTCACTTTTAAAGCTTTTATTCTTTGACATTTGACAAGTAGAAACTATGCCATTACTAAAAATGGAACGATACAACAACGTCGTGTCTTTGCTGATTGGGTCCTTGAAATGCATGAAAATGATCCAGAATTCCATCGAAAAATCATCTTGACTGATGAGGCCCATTTCCACCTCGGTGGCTACGTCAACAAGCAAAATTGTCGCATCTGGGGCTCGGAAAATCCAGAGGTTTATGGTCCGGCGGGGTCATTGGACCTTACTTTTTCGAAAATGAGGACATAGAGCAGCCACTTTGCGATTTGGTTATGGAAAATTTCATGACAAGGATATTGTGCTGTAAGCGTGGTCGTGGTGGCCATTTGGCTGATGTTGCTTTTCATTATTAACGGCATACCTTCCTCTTTATTATGAAATAAACATCCGATCATTTATCTCAAAAAATGGCATTTTTCTTTGAATACCAAAATAAGAACTTTATTGGAACACCCGATAGAAAACGTTAAAGAAACTTTGCAATCTGAAAAGTCTTCAGAACTTCGTTTGTAACCTGCAGTTGTAGAAAGCTTTAATGTTGACAGCTATGTGGAAAGCGGTACAAGTACAAGTACAAGTACAAGTTGCGGTATTAATATTTTACTTTTAATGCTTATAACTCTAAGTTTTTGTGTATGATTGTAGAAATTTTTCCAGAAATATCATTTGATTCATCGGAAATGCATTCGACTTCGAGAGTATATCAATGTCCAAATAACGATATTTTCAAGTTGATGAGCAATATTTCCGATTCGAACCGCCTTGAAAGTTTTCAAAGCATTTATGTGCCTCCACCAAATTTTAATTTTCCTGCCAGCGGTTCTCGCAAACTCCGATTTAACACGTTAACTGCCATGAGGCACGTACGGTGTGCCTCAGTAAAATGTCCATGTAGGCTCTGAGGCACAGCGTATGTGCTCAGTATTTGATTACACATTATAGTTCATGGTTTAAAATTAGTACCTCGAAATGCAAATCTGTAAACGTAGTTCAATTCCGCATGGCCTGGCATACCTAAAACTATCTTTAGCGCATCATTTTTATACCCCCACGATAAAAAAAACCCCTTTACTGGGATTTTAATTTTAAAAACTTTAATTTTGTCATTCCGTTTGTAACGCCCACAAGGAAGCGTGGTAGGTATAGAAAAGTGTATATATTCTTGATCAGCATCATCACCCAAGTCGATTTAGCCATGTCCATTTGTCCGCCATCCACACTAAATATACAGTAAACGTATACATCAGGCCGTGAGGTACATATGTTGTGCCTCAATATTATATTTCAAAATTTCACCGAAATATAAAAAAAACTTTTTCTGATTTGTTCGAAAAAATGGCCTGGAGGACCCGATATTTTTTTTTGTATGGTGGCAGTTAAAGTGTTAAGCATTCTTGGTCGAACCGTTGACATTGGTTGGTTTACTCCAAATTGGAAAATGCAGCTTATTGCAAGTTTTGCGAATTTTTTAACACTGGTTTTCGAGGCGCAGGATCACAACCTCTTGTTAATTTTACCGAATGATAATAAAAACTTTTTAAATAAAATTTTCTAACCTTTCATTGTGGCCTTTACAAAAGTCAGGAAATACAAGAAAATGTCGTTATTCTAATCGTGGTTATTTTTATATAGAATTATGTAAGTAATTTATAAATAAAATTTGTAAAGAATTTTATCAAGCGAAAGCTTTTTTAGTATTCTACAGCAACCTTGATAAATAAAAAGTTTTCGTAATTCACCAGAGAAGGTGAATTCCTGTTAACAGCTAATTGTTCTCATTAATAGCATAACACAGAGAACAGATTTCTGCTTTCATTTTCCTTATGTTCCACAAAAGTGTATTAATTTGTAGAAAATAATTATTATTGCTAACATTATTATGTTAATATTAACCTTGATATTGCCTGCTACGAGCAACCACAACTCTCTTGATAAATTTATCAATAGCAAATGAGATATTGAAAAATTTATCAATTAAAGAGCTTTTTTTCTATCACAGAATACCAACTCTTGATAAATAGTCAATAGTAATAGATAATAATAAATAGTAATAGTCAAGTACGCAGAATCGGGCTGTTAATACAAATATATAAAATAAACAAAAATAAAAAATTAATTTTTGTTTTATGCATTTGGTGTACAAAAAAGTTTTAAAGTGTTTTTTTTTCAAGTTTGTCGCTTTATTGTGAAAAATTTGTTACAAATTCATTTCTCAAAGTATTGTGTATTGCTAGCCACTGATTTTTCCCATCTTTCTGGTAATTATATAAAAAATACCTTTTCATTTATCGATATCAAAAACTATCGATATTTTTTTTAATCCAAACCCCCCCCTTAGGTAAATCCTGGCTACGGGCCTGGTTGTATCCATGTTTCGTCTGTATTTACGTTGAGCTTGCTCAAAATTTGACAGTACACCGAGAAAAAACAACAATAGTCAAATCACCTAAGCCGGCTTGAGTGGAAATAATTTGTATGGAAATAAAATACTTATGCTTATTCACCAAAGTAATATACTCTTTTACCCTGCCAAAAAAAAAAATGTTTCATTCACCCACGCCAAGTATATAACATACTAACCAATGGTGTAGGTGAACCATCGAAAACTTTGACACTTAATCGAAATGGTATGGACTTAAACACTATGTTCGTCATATTAAGCAAGCATGCTAATATAAACTGTCAAATCCATAATGAATAAATTACAAAATACTTAGTTAATTTATCCAAATCAATATCGGTAAGTTTAACATGTAAAACTTACATGTTTTGACGAAAAACTTAGGAGGCTCCAAATAGCCAAGGACATTTTATAAATTATACCATTTTTTTTGTTAATTTTGCAAAAGCCTTTTTCTCGGTATAATCTATTAACAGATGGTAGTTGACGGGACCAGTGATACATTTCGTGCCACATTGATTTTCACATTTTGTAATGTTTTACTCTAAAATTATATTATTTCTCTAATTCGGAAAATAAAAAAACGAGTTAATATTTTAATATTTGCTATGCCATATTACGTTTTGTTTTCAATTATAATTATTTTTTATTATGTGTATATTATACAATAAAATTTTAAATTTTAAAATGGCGATGTTCAGTGAAAATCGAATATATATATTTTTGGTACACTTTGGTTCTCCGGGTTTTTTATAATAGATAATAACATAAAAACAAATAAATTTTATTTATTTTTTGTGGAATATTTAGAGCGAAAAAAGTACAAGAGGTCTGAACGCTAAACACGATGACACTGAAAGTTTTATCCATTTTCTCTCTTATCCCTACTTGATTCGGTTTGTGTTGAGGTTTGGGTCGGAAAGCGAAAAAAAAAAAATTGTGATCTTAAGAAGAAACAAAAAGAACAGAAAAAACTTTTCTTTGGAGTTTTTTTTGCGATCCCTGATTTTAACATAAGAACAGCCGTTTAACGCTATGTTTTAATGTGAAAAGAGAAAAGAAGAAAAAAATATAGAGAACTATATATTTTTCAAAATATTTTTTAAATAAAAGTATAGGACATATACTGCTTTGAGTTGTTTTTTTTTCTTAGTGTGTTTTTCGAAAACCTGAATTAAAATAAATTTCGATGATTTAAAACGATTAAGAAATAAAAAAACCATCTCAACCAAGAGTTTACTAATTTTATTGATAAAAATGTAAAAAGAAATGTAAATGTAATACTATAAACAGTGTTGTGCATGTCAAAAGCAACCAAAAAAGCCATTGTCAATTATACCTAGAAACTTTTCTGTTTTTACTAAAATTCTATTTTGATATATTTTTTTATAATAATTAAAACACAAATTGTAAAAAAATAATTTAAAAGTTTTTATTACTGCAGGGTTTTAAATTTTTTTATAATATTGAAAACAAATTATAATAAATAAATTACAAAGTAGAGCAACTTATAGCAACTTAAACTAAAGAAATTTAAATCGATTGAAAATACAGGTAATAGGGTTAATATTTGATAAAATAACCTTTATTTTTAATAACCGCAACACATCTGCGTGGCATTGAAGGTATAATGTTATCAATTATATTTTGTGATATGCTTCGCCACTGCTGTATCAGTGTCTCAACGCGTGCAGCTTTATAAGAAAACCTTTGCCCACCGACTCGTCGCTTAAGGATTATGAATAGATTTTCTATTGGGTTAAGACCAGGCGATTGAGCTGGTCAATCCAATACCTGAATCTCTTTTGCGCAAATTCACGACTTAATGATCATTGCGGCGTGCTTAGGGTCATTGTCATGCTGAAATACCCACCTGGTTGGCATTTCTCGCTCAACAAAGGGCAACATGACTGTCTCTAAAATATCTTTATTAATAAATCGGTAATAAATCGGTTTGGGTATTTTCATAAACTGGATCTTGTCCAAATCTAGAAAAACAAGCCCAGAACATAGCCGAGCCGCTTTCAGGCTTAACTGTAACCTGACAGTTTTAAGGTTTAAGGCTCTCACCTTTTCGCCAATGTACTGTGGCCATTAGAGTGTCCTTTATTTTGCGATTTTTGGAAATGTCAAGGGGCTGAAAGGTTTTTTTATGCGTTTTTATTTTCTAAGAACGAAACTTTTTTTTACGATAACGTTTACCCGTGCCAATCGGGCCCGAAAGTTTCGAAAAAGGCCCATATTAGACCATATTTGCACAAATTAAAAAAAAAATCTTTTCTCTGCTTCTTATAAATGTTTTACATTTTTTTGGAACAGATACATAAGAAATATGATATCTACAAAGTTTTTTTATGGTGGGCGTGGTTACCGCCCCTGCTGCGTCGAAATTTCTCCCGCAGCCTTTTCCCACTTTTTCATGAAATTAGTGCAATTTAGGTATTAATATCAATAATAAATAAATACATTTTTAGTATGCTAAAAGTATGATTACATTTCATTAAATTCACATTATGTACTTACAAAAATTAACAATAAATTAAAAAACTAGTATTTTAACCTGCGGCGGGCGCGCAACAAGCTAATACCTACAAGCAGTCTTATTGCGGCTTTTCAACCGAAATCATAGTTTTTTTTATAAATAAAAAATATCAAAAACCAAAAATGTATGCCCCTGGAGGGTTAAATTATAATAAGAAATACAAATTAATTAAAAAAGACAGAGCCTTATTTGGAGCTTTTATGCTATTCATTATTATCGGAATCCGTCAAGTCTGTATTTTTGTAGTTCTACTATACATCAAAGTCTGGTTTGAAGCTACTAATAGCATAAAAGCTCCAAATCAGGATCTGTCTTTTTTAAAAGATTTGGTCGCATACAAGACAATTAACAAAAAAATATCCATTGCTGCAAGTCAAAAATTTGGTCGGCATCTTTGGTACCTTGGCGAAGAACTTGTAGTACTCGCTTTTTTCGATGATGCGGTTTCTATTGAGAGAAAACGCAGTATGGTGACAGCATTGCAAGCTCAGAAGTTTCCATGTAATCATCCAATCGCAAACCCAAATTTTTAAAATGAATGGACAAAAAAAGATCTATTTCGTAGGTTTAGTTTGACATGCAATTTTTTAAAATATGATTCTGACGAATGGGAAAAAGATGAAGAATACCAGAGAGTAAAAAATTATTTTAAAGATCTTTGTGTTGTAAATGATGTAGCGGAGCGTGGGGTACAACTTGCTCAAGAATTTCTGGAGCTTACAAAATCAGAAGCGCAGCTACAAAACCTACTTATTGTGGCCCAAAATACTCGAACTATAAAAAAAAAATAAATACATACTCTTAAAAAAAAACTTAAAATTAATTTGTATTTCTTATTAAAATTTAACCCTTCAGGGGGCATACATTTTTGGTTTTTAATTTTTTTTATTTATAAAAAAAAACTATGTTTTCGGTTGAAAAGCCGCAATAATACTGCTTGTAGGTATTAGCTTGTTGCGCGCCCGCCGCAGGGTAAAATACTAGTTTTTTAATTTATTGTTAATTTTTGTAAGTAAGTAAGTAAGTAAGTAAGTAGCATAATAAAAATGTATTTATTTATTGTTGATATTAATACCTAAATTGCACTAATTTCATGAAAAAGTGGGAAAAGGCTGCGGGAGAAATTTCGACTCAGCAGGGGCGGTAACCACGCCCACCATAAAAAACTTTGTAGATATCATATTTCTTATGTATCTGTTCCAAAAAAATGTAAATTATTTATAAAAAGCAGAGAAAAGATTTTTTTTTAATTTGTGCAAATATGGTCTAATATGGGCCTTTTTCGAAACTTTCGGGCCCGATTGGCACGGGTAAAGGTTGTCGTAAAAAAAAATTTTTTTTAGTTTCGTTCTTAAAAAATAAAAACGCATAAAAAAACCTTTTGAAAGCGCCCGAGGGTATATATATTTCATGCCAGACTTATATTTTTTTTTTTTTTTTTAAATCCAAAAATATTAAATCTAAAAATATTTTTTAAATAAATTTTTAAATCAAAAAATAATTTTTTGATGCAAACCTCTTCATTAACGCATAAATGATAACTTCTCAAGAGATCCCTATGATACCATGTATGCGTTTGAAGATATTTAGGATCAAAGATCACCGAAATCGGTCATTCGCTTATATCTCCGCTCCTCTTGGTAGGACAGAAAATATGCTCAGAACAAAATTGTAGATCAGATCATTCTCTACAAAACAGTTTTACCATAAAACAAACAGTTTCCACGCTACGCGACTAGATGTGTTTGCATAACGCAAAGTAGAAATTTCATATTAACTTTGAGCATAGCGGAGATATAAGCAATTGACCGATTTTAGTGATCTTTGAACCTGAATATCTTCTAGCGCATACATGAAAAGTTGTTATTAATGAGTAAATGAAGAGGTTTGCATCAAAAAATTAGCTGCATTTCTTTAAGCGTAGTTTTCAAAAACATATGAAGCCCATGAAGATTTTTTGCTTCCATACATTTCGTTCCACTGTAATACATACACATATAATTTTTTAATATTTATTATTATGTTGTAAAAAATATGTTAATAAAATGTTAACATGAATAAAAACATTGTACAAATTTAAACTAAAGCCCCTTCGCAGGGCCTTCGTAGCAAAATCATATTTCTGAAGAACTTGCGAAACGTTGAGTTTCACATAAACTCTGAGATAATATTTAATTAAGCTTTTGTATTTTCATATCTCATAATTAAATAAGCTTTTGTATAGGGGCTATAAGCTTTACAATAATAAATTTGTTGTCTCCAAGCAATGGCTTAAATTCTTTACCTGTTACCTTCACAACTTCGAGTAATATATAAGTAATTATGGCAATTATATAGAACGCCTCGATTTTTTTTTTTCAAACCAGAGTAATAACCTTTTTTTTAAGATATTCGAAATGATCCAATGTACAATCAGGTATTATGTATCTTGGACTATAAAACGTTAATCAATTTTCGTATTTCTTAAAAACGACCGAGAGAACCATAGGCATCTTCGCTGTGTACGCGCAGTGTTAATTTATCAATTTAAAAAGCACCATTCTCTTCTTTTGTATTTTACCAAATTAAATTCGTTAAAAGTTTTTAATTTTTGATTTTAAAATTTTTGTTAGATCCCTATAGAATGCACCAAAAATATAATAAATAAACTTAATGAATTTGAAAACTAACATATTTTTATATAGGCAGTAATTAATTTGAAATACAAATTCTTGGTTATGGAAGAAACGAATACATCAATAAAATGTGTTAATAATAAAAACGTTACATTGTCAACACAATTTGTTTTTAGTCATGGCTGCATAAGGTTAGTGCACCGACTTCCATAGGATATAGAAAGTAAACTTTAATGCCACGTGATAGTTCTTATTTCTAATAGTGGCCCACTGTTAAAAACAGGACAAAAAAGCATATCGAAGCAAAATGATCTTGTGAAAATGAGTTTCAATTTGAAATTTTAATTCCGAATATTAGTTATCCTTAATTATTGATAACATTCTTTACTTTACTTTAGACTTAGTCAACTTGCAGATTTGAAAATATTTCGAGTTTTGCTTCGTAGTTTTTTCATCTATATCTATAGTTTCATCCATTAGTTCACAAGTGTACAGTCGAAATAACTGTATTATGAAGTATACGTCCTTGTTAAACCACTTTTCCTACTTTAATGTAGCTTAAGTTAATCCAATATCTTGTAAATACTTGTTTCTTACGTTGCAAGATTTCAAAAATTGAAATTGAATCACATTCCGATCGGTATAGTCACCAAAAATGTCTTAATAACTGCATTGCCAACAGTATCCGGCTTGCAAGGTCACAGTAATTGAGTGAAAATAGGTTGACAGAAAAACAAGAAAAAACTGAAAGTGAAAGACTAAACTTTTGCATATGCAAACATCATTTACAGTTATATGGTCTATACTATGCTTGAACGGGAGTGCAAATTTCTTAACTAACATTCCAATTAAAGCAAACAAAAGCAATTTTTGCCAACTGGTATTTCACACTGTTTTTAATGAATTAATAAATAAATATGTTTTGAGTTGGAATTTTAAGTGTTAAAGACAAAAAAATGTCGTAAATGAGCTCACCATTCAGCGAATATCTCTACCAAATCCAAAGCATTTATATTTGCTTTCGTAGCAAATATAGAAGTATAAAAACAAAAAAAAACAAAAAAAAATCCAACAGATTAACTCGATTGAACCGCTTCGCATTGACTTATTGCTGCTGGCTTAAAAATATCGATTGATGCTAGTTGGAATCGCTAGCATTAACATGAGGACGGCCTTGTCTGACCCACTTTTAGCATTCAGTATATCTCTTGCGGCTTGTTATATAATGTAAACGGCTTGATTTTGTGTTTTAGACAATTAAATAAAAGTAATTAAATAAAAATGAAAAGACTAAAAAACGTTAAAAGGTATTGCACAGCACAAAGTACTAATAAAATATGCGAAATGAAAGTTGATCAAACAGTTCTAGGCGAATTAAGGTATAATATACGAGTAACAACCAAAAACAGGAACTGTTTTCAAAAATTTTTTTTGATATAAGGAGTTATTATTTTTTTTTTAAATTTATACAGGTTATTGTACATAAAAAATACTTTATAAAAATATTTTTTGTTTTTTAAATACAGTTCTGGCTTTTATATAGAGGGCGCTGAAAATGGCATTGAAAAAAAGACATCCAAAACGGTTCGATGGATATGGCCTTTCCCGTGTATCGGAAATAAAAAATTTAAATTTATTTATTTTTTATTTACTTAAAGGACAAAATAACAAACAACATGCAAAAAAAAATCATTGAAATTGAACCAATGGATTTTCAGTTATCTATCGAACCGTTTTAAAAAACTAGTTTCTAGGAAATCGCGCTTAAAGTTTTTTATTTGTTGTATGGAGCTTAGACATAGGTTAACGAATACCGTTATAACTTCTGTGTTTTTTTTAAATATTGATTTAAAAATGTGTATGTATATTCTTAAAACTATAAAGAACACATTAAACAAAAAACAAAAATTTTTTTTTCCGAAAAATTTACACGTATTTATAATAAACCTTAAGGAACCTTAAGTTCGTGTCTTGAGTCTTTTGTTTTTTTTTACAAATTCCTTAAGTGCCTTAAATTAAAATTTATATTATTAATTTGGTTGTTTAATTAATGTTTTTTTTTTACTTTAAAAATTAAATAATTCACATTTTAACAAGTATATTTTTTGCATTATGTAACCTTATGAGTTGTGCAAGCTAACAGCTATTTGTTCTTATGAAAGCTGTGCACGTGTTCACTATGTAGCCGTTCTCCGTATGACGAAATTGTCAAGATTAAGATCGTTTAGCGGAAAGTGTTACGAAAAGTGTTTACGAACATTAAAATAATTATTTTATTGTAAAACCACGTGAACAAAATAAAAAAATAAAGGTTTGAGAGTTATTTAAAAAAAAAACAAAAATATTGTTTATTTTGTCCAACACTGATCAATATTACCTAAGGATAACAACCTGTAACAAACGAACCAGGACACCAAGGACTTTGAAATTATCATTCATATCTGAGTCAAGACTACACATATTTATCTTCAAAAAATATTTTTATTCGGGCATGAAAGGGTGAACTGTTTTACCTTTTAAGAGTTTTTACAGCATAATAAAGTATTCCGACTACTTTTTTTTTCAAATCACATCCTGATTCATAGCGCATCGCAAGTTTTCGGATATCTACCGGATATCTAAAATGACCAGTTTTATTGACTTCTATAATGGTGGGGCAAAAACAATCTTTTAATATGTTGTTTAGGTAGGGACAGTGGTCTTCAATTGGAATTAGCGTTATCGAAATGCCGTGATTAACAGGATTGAAAATCTGAATTCCAGAACTGCTTCGAAATTATGAAAACTGCATTAAGTAGAACGAGCTATGATTATATATAAATTTTGCAATTTTTTTAAATGATTTCTTGATTGAAATTTACACATGAAATAAAAATATTCAATAATAAAAGCACAAAACAAACAAAATTAACAAAGTTCATAAGCATAATAAATGAACTCAAAGGATTTAAGTTTCAGTGCAAAAAAAAAACATTTAAGTTTTATTAAAAGCGCTCGGCTAATACGATTATGTTAGGGGAATGCTTTATTTCGTGAAAATAAAGTAATAATTGAATACTTTGAAAATAGGTCTGTGGAAATTTACAGCTCTCTTCTGTTTGTTAACATAACAAGGAATTGTAAAGAAGCTCTTGTTAATGTTCTTGTTATGTAAAGTAAATTTTCGTATTCTAGCAAATCATTAACAATTTGAAAGCTCTAAAAAGCTGTTAAAGTTGTAAAAATGTATGTTTTCTACTTATACAAAGTCATTGGTTCCATTAAAAATATCATATCATTTGGATAATATGCCACTGAAATATGTTAGTGAAATTAAAGATCTGGGAGTTATTTTTGATTCTAGATTCACTTTCATTTCCCATCTTAATAGTATAATTCCTAAAGCATATTCTCTACTTGCGTTAGTTAGACGGAATGCCTCAAATTTCAATGACCGTGTAACTTTGAAGTGTCTTTATACCTCTATCGTGAGATCAAAGATAGAATATGCCTCTTTTGTATGGAGTCTTTCCATGCGACTCACACACTGCGCCTCGAACGAGTGCAAAAAGCTTTTACTCGGTTTGTTTTTGAAGCTAATAATTTTTGAGATCTGATTTCATATCATATATTGATCGTTGTAGTCAACTAAAACTAAAAACTCTTCAAAATAGAAGAACTATTTTATCACTTTTATTTGTTTATGATATTGTTGCTGGTACGGTTGATTGCCCTGATTTGCTTGAAATAATAAATTTTAATGTACCACATAGAATTTTACGACACTTTGACGTGTTTTATTTAGGAACATGCAGAACCAATTATGCTTTAAACTCGCCAATGTGTAGATCTATGCTTGAGTTTAATAATTGTATGCTATACTGCAATATAGATTTTGCTAATTCGAAGGATTCTCTCAAGACTTCCTTAAATAATTATTATTGAAATACGAAAATAATATTGTTTTTATTTTGTAATAAGTATCTAATTGTATTTATATATTTTAGTGCAGATATATATGTCTATAATATATAAAATATTTTTTGTAGTCTGCAGGGGCGGTTCCAGGAATATATTTCGGGGGGGTTTCAAAAATATTTATGTACGTTATATATATAAAGGGTAGTTAAATTTTAAAGGCCGATGTTGATTTTGAATAAAACACAAATTATTAAGGAAATTATTGTCATTTCCTTTTATTATGATAATATTGGTATAGTTCAATTATGCATGGAACAAAATATCGGCTAAATGGCCGCCGCGACCTCGGCGGCACACCTCCATCCGAAAGTCCAAATTTTCGATGACGCCGAGGCATAAGTGAGGTTCTATGCCGTTAATGTGCCGAATTATCTCATCCTTTAGCTTTTGAATTGTTGCTGGCTTATCAACGTACACCTTTTCTTTCAAATAACCCCAAAGAAAGAAGTCCAACGGTGTCAAATCACATGATTGGCGGCCAATTGACATCGCCACCACGTGAGATAACACGGCCATTGAATTTGTCGCGCAAAAGCAGCAATATTTTCTGCAGTACGAGCTGTACGAGCATGCACTGGTGTTTTCACATCTCCTATAGACCTGGTTTGTTCAAATTTTTGCACGATTTTTCCGATTGTACGCACATTTGGACGATTAAATTGACCGAAAAAATCACGAAGTGCTCGATATGCATTTTGATTTGAAAGCCCATTTTCATAATAAGCCTGAATAACTTTAACGGTTCAAATTGAGTTAGTCTGAATTTGAGAAATGTCAAATGAAACACAGAAAAAAACTTGACATTTAGGTGGGGTTTATATTCAACATCGGCCCTTAAAATTTAACCACCCTTTATATACATTAAAGCGGGTTAATTTTTTTTTTCAAAAAATCGTAGGCGTGGATAATGTTCTACGGAGCAAATTCAACTTTGCTCAAGAAACCGTTAGTTTTAAATCTATTTCGAGCCTCTGGTTTTTCAAAAGAAGGTTATAATTTGTGTTTTGCTGCAATATGTGAAAAAATTATTCCACTTATTGGAAAAAACTTTGCTACGAAAAAAATAGCCATCCACCTTTCACTCCATATTCACTCCATATGATTGTGTGGTGCTCAGGATTATTTTGTGTTAAATACCACAAGCTGACGCTGGGGTGAAGATAATTATAATAATAAAAGTTATTTCTCTGTTTATTTGACCCGAATACAAATCTAAAAGGCCAACATAAAACCAACATCAAAATAAATAAAAACTACAAAAATCTGAATTTTTCTCCATTACTGTATAAAAAGGAATTTTACGTCTACTCTTCCGATACTATCGAAACTGTGGGTTTTTAAATTAAAACTGTGCGGTGTTTGGATATATTTTATCCAAAAAATGCGGTGTTTTTGTGATTTCAGGTTAAGATTGTATGTGTGACTGTTTACAGCTACAGGCGCAATATCGCAAAAACAAACAAAAACTGGAACAGAATTCAGTATTTTAACAATACGTGTAGAAACAGCTACAAACGTTTACAGCATAGGGGTGTGAATATTTAAAGTTAATTATAAAAAACCAATTTTTTTCTTTTTGGTACTCTTAGCCCACATAATAAACATCAGTACATCACATTTAAATACAGGTTCTTTTAGAATTTCGGGGGGTTTGAACACTCCAAACGCCCCCCTGGATTCGCGCCTGGTAGTCTGTAAGAACTTGTGTTCATTGACGAATAATAAAAAAAAAAGAAAAAAAAAATGTAAATGCCTTATATATAAAGCGTCAGCTGTTCTTTTATTGCTTATTTCTTGTTTATTTTGATTGCTTATGTTTATTTTTCTACAAATAAGGTGGAAAACGTTAAGAAATATACAATTTACTGATTTTTTTCAATTGTTTTAAGTTTCAATATTATTTTTTTAATAGCCAATCATTGTTTGAGTGTTTTGCAGTCTTTAAAATTTATTTTTTCTTTGATATTCTTCAGTATCAATGCTTAAAAGAAGTAAGGAGTAAAAATTCATCAATATTTTTATTACAGCATTTGTTTGGCTTAACACTGAACTATCTTTCATTGTTAAGATGTTTTCTGCCATTAAAAAAATAGTTAAGAAAAGAGTTTTTAAATTATCACCAGAATACGAAACCTTAACAATTTGTTAATACTAACTATTTTGTTAATGTGGTGAGCTTAGTTAAGCTGCCAGGATAGAACTGTAAATCAAGATACTTGAACGTTGGAAGTTACATGAGTTATGAATCGTGAAAACATTGCATCAATGGTTGTATCTTGTCGTGCCGACTGTTCTACCCAAACTATATCTGAATTTAGTTCTCTTTTATTAACTGCACTAAGCGCAATCCGTCAACTTTATCCAAGTTTATATTAAAATCGCCGCCTAGTATGAGCGGGAGTTCATTATAACGTTTCTTCAACAGTTTTGCAACCCCTACTGATAATGCACCGTGAAGAAAATCTATTACTGAAGTATTTATAAACTCTGACCATAACAATTTTTTGGCTATTAGGTAAAGTTCATCTTTCGGCCCATATGTCTCCAATAGCAGACTTGTTTGACTAACATGCTAACATTTGTTATCAAGATAGCATCATCACAGAGAGTAAAGTTATGTTGCGATTCGCCAACATTTTGATAGATGTCGATGCGCCCCTGGTGCTTTAGATTTAGTCGTTTATGTTGTGTTATGCAATTAAATTATTCAAATTCAACTTGTTCTTCGTTGTGAAGTCAAATTTCTGATAATATTAATACATATAATTACTGTATTATATTACCAGGGAGGTTATGCGCATGTGCCCAGGGACTTTGGCAATGACTATATCATTTAAAATAAATAAATAACTGGTCATTTCACCCCTTGAAAGGACTTTGACCTAGCTTCTTATGATCAATTGTGTTGTACGTGTTGTTAAGTTTGTACACAATTGACCGAGAAATGGACCTACAGGTTTAACGCCGACTCCGAACGGCCGTACAGAAAAATTATTTTAATTCAAATAATTTTCTGTCGCTGCTGGGGTTCGAACCCAGGTCTCCAGGTTCGTTGACATAGAGGCCACGCACTTTAACCAACTACGCCACGGACGCCACACAGGGATATTTATATTTAAATTAAATATGTTATTAATGGTAAACTGAGCTCCACACAGATACCCACAAAATCTCACCCATCGCACTCACGAAGCATCTTGACTAAACATCTATGCTATATAAATTTCATTACAAAAACTAAATGAGAACTATAAAAAAACCGGGAGTATTCAGCGATAAATTTTCCTCATACCATTTTGATAAAGTGTCAAAGTTTTTTATTGGTTGAAATGTTATCTACTTGGCTTGCGTGAATCAAACATTTTTTTATTGGAAGGGTATCGAAGTATGTGGCTTCAAAGTAATGTATTAAACAATATATTACTTTGGTGAATTACCATACGTTTCTTATTTTCATACAATTTTCTTTACTATTGCTTTTTTCACGGTATAATTTGATTTGCTCTCAGAGGCAATGTAAGCAAAAATATTAGAGTTAAAGCTTAGTGCATAAAAATTGCACACTCCCACCTCTAATGTGACAAATAAAAAACTATCAATAACTAAAATATAAGAAATAAAATATGTTACTGTAACACTGCAGATAAAATATGCTTTTAATTGAATTCAGATTTCAGAACAGGAAAATGAAAGACGTGCATTAAAAATAATTGGTTATTGAAAAGTGGTTTTGAGCAAAAAAGCTACGTGTACAGGAGGAATATAAAATGCTTATCTGAATAAATTGACAGTCCTATTATTTAATTTGTTAAGTTTTTCCAATAAAACTATATAGCTTATATCTCCATGAGCCTCTCTGATCACTGCTTTATGACTCTGTGCTACTCAGGCTTAAAATGTAGCACAAGCAGATTAAATATATTTCAACCTTTTCAAAGTATTAACCACAACAAAGAGGTTAACATAAATTTTTCAATAAACAGAAACTATTCACGTGTGCTCGACTCCCTTCCATTCGATTCGAATGCTGGACACATTTCAATGAAAACTGTTTATGACCCAAGATAGAACATTAAATGTTAATGCCTTTGACTGTATTTAAAGCTTAAGCTTTTAAGGTTTTTTTTTTTAATTATGACTTGACTTATTCTGTTGTAAAACTTTAAATTTGCTATTAACTATTTATTATCTACTTCTATTTCATTAAAACTTTTTAATGAAGTGTAATTCATTTGACATTAAAAATCATATAATTTTGCTCATAACTCTTAACTCAACTTTCATTATTACTTCAACGTACTCAGCGTTCTCAACACAAGACAAGCTTAAAAAAATATCAGACTTTAAATAGATGAAGGTTATCGCACTTTTGCATAACTTATTACTTTTGCAACGCGCCTTTGTTGTTGCTTTTGCCTTTCATGATTGTTCCCCTTTTCAATCTTAGCTATTCGCCTCGCTACGGGTTACCATTCGTTCACTGATATTTGGCTCTTTCTGTGAAGCAACTAGATTTAAGCCAACAAGGCCTACGCATTGTTATTACACATATTTTGATCCTCATTCAATCGTTGAGTTGCTGAGCTATCATCCATACACTGAAAAAAACGCATTCCAATAAGGAAAACATAATAACAATAAATTTACTTTAAGCTAGCCTAAGTTTATTTTGCATTTGAAAGTTATCGATAATCATATTAAATAAAAAATTGTCAAATAAACAGAAACTCTTCCTAGTTCTCTAATTGTTATGATGTTTGGTGAGAATTGATAAATAAATATGTGGAATATTCGTATAATTTCAGATTTAATAAAAAAATCATAAGTTATATAATAAAAATTTTAAATGAAATGTTTTTAACCTTTCACAATTTCATATGAAATACGAGCTTATGAATCACTTACAAAGTGACATGAAGCACCTTACTATTTTTACACCACCACGTTTAAAAAACGTAAAAGGTGTATATAAATATTGTCACTCCGTTTGTAACGCCCATAAGGAGGCGTGGTTGGTATGGAAAAGTATTTAAGTATATTTTTATCAGCATCACCACCCGAGGCGATTAAGCCATGTTCATCTGTCTGTCTGTCTGTCCGTCTGTCAGTCTGTCAGTCAGTGATCACGATTGCAGCCTGACAATATCTCTTTTAATATGCACTCTAAGTATGAAATTCAATTCGAAATCAGATGAAAACCACGCTTACCTCCCACACAAAACATTTTATTGTTTGAGAAGTGCTTCTAACAGGTCTCTTAAGCACAGCCTTAAACCTTCTACTTTACATATTAAAACCTAAAGTGCACTTCACACAGTTTCTCCTTGATGTGCGGGAACAAACAGAAATCATTGGGTTCCAAATCAGGACTGTACGGAGGATGACCGCGGATTTTCGATGTTTTGAGTGCTCAAAAACGTCTTTGTTTGAGCTGATGTGGGCGAGCTCACATTATCTTGATGAAGAATAATTCTTTGGTGCTTGCCTATTTTTTTTATTTCACGTAAAAATTCTGCCAAAGAAATAGTTGTGTTCCATTCCGATATGACCATTCTGCGGGACTCAAGTGGTAACGTGGCCATAAGACCAGTTTTTTGGAGGAAAGAGACATCCATTTGCTTCGTAGTGATTCAAGCTACAACAACTTTTGCTGAATTTGGTTGACCTTGAAAGACCCATACAGTCGACTGCTGTTTATTTTCAGGCTCATACGCATAGATCCATGATTCGTCACCAGTCATAAATTTATATACGTCTTTTGAATCACCGCGATTGTATTTCTTGAGCGTTTGTTTGCACTAATTGACACGAGCCTGTTTTTGAGCAATTGTGAAATTATGTGAGATCCAATATTAATAAATCTTTTTCGCAACTACGTATTAATGTAAAATGGTGGAAGTAATGTCCAAGGATGCCTCAATCTCGAGGTATGTTATCTGATAATCAAGTATTATCAGTTCACGCACAGCAACAATGTTTTGTGACACAACAACAGATTTTTGACGCCCTTCACGAAGTTCTTTAGTGAGCGAAGTATAGTCCCGCTTGAATTTTGTGTACCACCGATAAACAGAGGTTTTTGATGTGCTTCATCGCCTAAAGTCGAATAGAGTTCATCAATGCATTCTTGTTGAAATTGTTGTAGTTTTAAAAAATAATCGCACGAGAATGTTCACGTGCTAATTCCATTTTTTTGCTGAAATACAATTTTAAAAGCGCTGTAAGCAACACTAAGACCTTCTGAATATGTAATGATACAAAATGTTAAACTATCCAATTTAAACGTCAGTTTGACTGAAATTACATTACCGTTAAATAAATAGAAGCGAATAGAACCTCATAACGTAGTCCATGAAAATGTTTACCTCCATAGTTCACTGGCCTTACTGACAACATGAGCATTAATAAGCATGTGCTACTAAACGAGTATCTTTATTGGCCTTAATTCATCAGTCCTTTCAGTTCGATTCCATTTTGCATCATTGCATAAATATGAAATTCAAAAAGTAAAAATAGTTCAACAGTTTCTTCTGGCACTCACTTGAATGCATGGAAAAATGTAAGAAATATTTTAAGTTAAATTTTCAGTGTAGGCTTGCAGTCGCTGCAATAAAATGTTTCCGTCCTCATCTTGGACGTCAGATAATAACGTCTACATGTTTTTCATATAAAAACGTTTTCAACGGTCGTCAACATATACTGACTGATGCTTGGGTTGACGGACTGACGGACTTACTCGTTGGCAGACAATTGCGTTGGTTATGCTGTAGTATTTATGTACGGCGTTATTGTGTCTGTCCCACGCACATGTTTTGTTTTTTTTTATTTTTTTTTTTTATTTGTGCTTCATGCTTCTTCCACCTTGTGGTTTTTTTGAGCTAAGTAATAATAAAAAAAAACCTGCATCGTCTCTTTGCACTCTCTAAGGGTTTCAACAACTTCAGTGGTTTAACAAAAGCTCTTCAGCCAGATTTGCTTTTACAGACTGTTAATTTTTTTCTTTTTAACTAGTATTTTAACTACCTATACCCAGTATTTTATAACTTTTAACCGCTGCGGTTGCTGGTGTCGAAATAATTAACTCCATCGCCGAGCACCCTCAACGTTTCAACACTCTTATAGCTACTTTTGATTGGTTTTGTAAATGCTTGTCTGTCACAGATGCAGACTTTTGAGCTATTTTTATTTTCCAACTATTTATCCATGACAAAAAAAAATTAAGTGGCCATTTGTTGCTTTTAATGACTTCCAATAAGTTTGGTATTTTAACGTGGCTTTTAAAACTTGCTTAACCCATTTAACGCCGCTCCTAGACGTGTGGAAATTTCTTCATGAAACTTGATATGGTGAACATTTATGATTCAATAATGATTCGGAGCAGTTTTCAGCTTTTTCAGATTTTTCCATTTTCAACTAAGCCTCTTGTCAAAAAATTGCAATACAAAAACAAAAATGTTTTCTAATAAAAAACATGCAATATATAATAAAATGAAAAGAATTAAGGGGGAAATATACCCAGAGGCCGAAAAAAAGGTCATGTTTGTGAATTTTTTTAAGGAAACCTAAGGGATATTTTTAAATGAGGGTTTTAATACCTTAAAACATACACATTGAAGAGTATGTTTAGTTTTTTCTTATTAAAAAATTTAATATTAAGGCAGATACAGTACTTTTTGTAGAGTCATAACAATATACAAATCTAAATTTCGTGTTTTATCAAAGCATTGCTTTTTATTGAGATAAATTACTTTCAAGCATGACACTGTTCTGACAAGTGTTATTCGGACTCTACTCTATCGAAACAAATGACAATAAAAAGAGGTTTGCTGCTTTAAAACCCTGACGTTTAAACACTGATTTCGATGAACCTCAAAATTCAGCAGTAGTTCCAGGTTTTGGCAAAGGTGGAATGAAGTTTCGTCAGATAGTGAACATATGAAAGATATAGGAAGGATACCACTTTTGCACAGAGTCGATTGAAAACAACAACACGATTACGCGTGTGTACAGGCTCTTGCAGCCTTATTTATTTAATATTTAATCATTTTTATCAACCTGTTTGTTACCTTTTTTTTTCAACTTTGATTAAGGTTTTGAAAGTTGCGCTGTCTTGCGCTGTTTTCTTTCATAGCGCGTTTGATTCCTTAGTGTATATACCACTAGAAAAAAAAAAGTTGCTCCAATTTTGCCCTTTTTGAGAAATTTCAATTTTCTTAACGTAGGTGCATGGCTGCATCTGTTGATATTTGCCTGCATAAGAACTAATTTTTCAAATGAAAAATCAGACAATGATTACCGTCTTGTAGTGTTTACTATGCCGGCAAAAGAAAATAGTCTTTCAACTGGCGCTGAGGGCATTAAAGGCATATTGAATAAAAGAAATGATTCCTTTAACAAGCCATACTTTTGCCAAATCATTTCAGCACTTGAATTGTCATGCAAGTAGCAGAAAAGTTGGTGTGTCAATTGGGATCGCTAATCGGGTTTAACGGTGTCCTGTGGAGAACCAGTTGTGTCAATTTCATTATCAAGTTCACAAAATATTCCGTACTTTAGACTGAAATTCTTAAAATAATCAAAAAGGGATCAAAAATAATCTTTAAAAGTAATCGAATTATTTTTGTGATTACTTCTGATTATTTTTCATTATTTTGCGTAATCTCAAGTAATCGTTATTATTTTTTGATTATTTGTAATCGTAATAAATAACGAATCATAAAATTCTCCCTCAAGGATTGTATAATCATTACAATTCTTTTTAAAAAACAATCTAATTGATTATTAATCGTAATCACAATTTAACAGCTATGGTTTGAATATCAAAATATTAATAACATTGTGACAAGTAAACAATAAGTCACTAAATTTGCCAAATTCACAATCTATATTCACAGTCGTGGTCTAATAATAACATGGTAGTATTAACAGTTGCTTGAGAAACTACCTCCTGTCAAAAAATATACTCAAAAAGAGAGCGCTAGCAATCGTCCACTGAAAATACAAACAGTGTTAAAAACGTTGAATTGAAAAAACAACAACTTCAGCATATTTAATTTCCTTAAAATGCATTTTTCTCAACTACATGTTTGTCTAGAAGAAACCAGTGGCGTATGGGGATGCAAAGGGACCTTGCTGCCCTTTCTTACTCATCGCATATTACGAAGTATTTCTTTAATATTTTTATGGATCTCATGCCTTTGGCCTGTATCGTATTATTTAATGCAATATGTTGTCTGGCTTATACCAGAATTCTCCAACAAATAAGATTTTTGTGTTGATGTGTTGTTATCCGAGATCATGGTTATATATTTGGAGCATCGAATATGTCCCAGTTTTTCAATATTTAGAATTTTATTTTTTGTCTTAGTTTCCCCCTTAAAAAAACATAGGCCAATACTCTTCACGCTGGGATCCGTTGTATGGAGTTGATACTTCATATTTCTTACAACCTTTCTTTTTCTAAGTGGTCTGCGAATACTCTCGATAATAAACAAAGCAAGGAAGAAAAGAAAAGACATGCCTAAAGCCATTTTCGAGCTGGATTAGGCTTATGGATAGATAAACCTCGGCAAGGTACTGGTAACAGTAATGGTGGCAACACTACACGGAGATTTCTTCAAAATTTCCAAAGTACTGCCAATATAACTGGAGTTGACCTAGACTGTCGTGCAAAGCAAAAAACAGTTAACTGCATTTTTCTAGTTTGGAGATATTTAGACGTACAGACAACATACATACATACATACATACATACATACGTATGTATAACGAAACAACATACGCATCTAGTTAAAAAAAAGAAGAGTAATATTATGAAACAAAGCATGGATAATTCAAAAAACCGTACAAAGGCAAAAACATGTAACATACTTTAAATATTTTTTTGTTTTTTGGGCAGTAGAGCTCATAAAGAGATTTTATATTATTCTGCAAATCTGCAAATACTGTTATCTGGTTTGATAGCAATCCCCAGAAATTTGGTGAATATGCATTGCATTCTGCTCGTATATTTGTTGACAAATATAAATGGTATTACACATGAACTAAGAAATAAAGATCATGCAAAGAAAAGAGCCGCCATATTGTAAACGAAACAAAGCTGGTAGGTCTGACGTCATCGGTCACTAATTGTTTTGTTAACGTGTAGCGATTATATGGGAAAAATTATTTCTTGAAGTTTTAAAGAATTATTAGTGTTTATAATTCAGTAATATTTTGGGTTTTTTATAAAAATGAAGTGTGCTGTAGCGACGTGCAATAATTGCAACAGCAAAAAAAACATTACTTTAAATTTCGTTACTGCATGAAAATATAAACAAACAAAGTATTCAAACACTTTTTTCGAGAATTAAACTTGTTAATTTTATAATTTTCCACTTTTATTTAAGTTTTCACATGTTTTGCATGAAAAACGTATGCAATATAGCTTTTTTTGTGACCGATGACGTGGCACAAAAAAAATACTTTTTCTCGCACTGCTGATTGCTTGATCTTGTCTTGTTGGTTCATGGGTATTACATACCATCTTGGGTACAAAAATTACTTATTCATGGTGAAGACATAATTCAGCATTTTGGGGTTTTACCAATAGGTCGGCTATCTTAAGATGACCAAAAAGCATGTAATAAAGATAACAAAAAAATAAGGATGTCATTCTAGAAAATGTTGAAGAAGTGCAAAAAACGAAGATGTCCTTCATCGCTTATTATATGATATTCACTTATATCAAGTGTAAGAAAATAACAGACAGTAGAATCAAAAGAGCTTTCTAAAGGAGCTTTACTGCTACTACAATACTAACAATTTTGCTTTCACTGTAATTTCGTGTGTACCTAAGCATTTTAAATTTATTCTACATTATTTTAAAAAATTAAACCAAAATTCAAAATGAATTCATAAATTAAAAAATTAGCTCTGGGTTAATATGGATTTAAAAAAAAAGTAAGGCCGTTGTTATGCAGACGCTCATATGATCCCCGATCACGTCCTTTTTTACGCTCTTTTTTCTTTTGATGGGCTCTGTGATGAAAGTATGTTATACAGACGGTCATTTGATCCCTGAACACTAGTACACTTTTTGCTACTCTTAATACTTTATGCAAAAAAGTATCACGAGCGTGAGTGTGATGTAGCAACTTAAGCAGGTTTCATTACTGCTTTCATGCATTTCGTACTAAAAGTGTACTATTTTATATGCACAGCGCAATACTGTTTTGATCTCGTGATTCCATATTATTTTCGAATCATTTTGGTGACCATTCTGGGAAAAATAAATTCCCTCGCTCACTCTATCAAATTTTCGTTTTACATTGAAACAACAACAATGCGTGCCCGTGATGAGCCCGGGAGCGTCTGCATAACAAAGTCCTAAGTCGAATGATTTACTAACTATTTCAAGTAATATATTTTAAATTACAATTAATGTGAAAGAAAAAACTATCAATAATTGTGAAGAAAGAAATCGAGGTAAAACTATCTAAAATGAAGCAGAAAAAGTGCTCTTTCAACGAGATAATGCACCGTGTCCAAATTGTTCGAAAAAATTACTAAATTGCATGGTGTTCACTTTTCATTGCATTGGCTTCAATGTAGAAGTGATTGCCCTACACTGTAGTCTGTTTTGAGGCCAAATATAAATCGTTCTAAAATAGAAGCATCCAAACGTTAGAAAAACATTGGAATGAGTGTTTCATTCGTGAGGTAAACTACGCTGATGAATAAAGTCGAATTTTGCTTAAGAGTTGTAAATTTATTAGTCATCTTTGAACTAATTAAAGTAAGTTAACTAAAACTAAGGCCATCCACGTTGACTTTAAAATCGGTAGTACCTGATTCTTGAATTCTAAGAAAAACTTAGAAATGATCTTCGTCTGGGCTATAGTAAAAATGCCCCAATGGTCGAACCAAATTATATTCAAAGTTTTAAACAGCCAATAAAATGTTTTGTATGGGAGATAGGCAGAGGCGCAACCAGGAATTTGTTTTGGGGGGGGGGTTTATAACTATATGTATATAAAAGAAAATGTACGTAACTATAGCGGCTATGGTGTAATGAGTCCAAATATTGCACTCAAAACGTTAATTCTACCACAATGGCAACAAACATAAGGGGGCATATAGGTTCCAAATTTAAAAAAAAAGACCGATTTTGTAACCTCGAAAATCGAGTTTTCTTTCAAATGGAAGCCATTTTGTTTTTTTCGGCGGAAATTTATCCTACTTCAGGCGATAGCCACTCAAACAATGATTAATTTGATTTTTTTTTAAATTTTTCCTCAGATGTTCCAGATTGGTGATATCCTGCACACCGTCATATTTTTGGCATTTTTTTAAAAAAACATCAAATAACGTCAAAAGCCGCTTCAAAAATTCTGAAACAAACTTTTTTGTATTCTTTAAATGTTAATAAATATGTGTGCAAAATTTGAGAACGATATCTTTTTTCCTTCTATGAAAAAAAATTCCCGAAATAAATTTTTTTTTTTTAAAAGCTTGTAACCTACATGCCCCCATAATGATAAAATGTTTAAAAATAAATATTTTTTAGAATAGAAAAAATTTTATTTATTATTTTTACATTAAAAAGATTTTTGTTACAGGATTAAGGCGATTAAGAATAATAAAATAAACTAACTTATATTTTTAAATCCAGTTTATTCTTACGTTCAGCGAATTTATCTAAAATAATATCCACTGATAGTGTAATTTTTCTGTATAGATAAAGCAATGTGATGCCGTTTAGTCTATCTTGCAACATCGTGCTTTTAGGTTTTGAGTCGGCGAAGTTCTGAAAATGTTCATTAATTTTCACATGAAGTTACTGGAAGAGTTGCAAGGATAATAAGTAAATTATTGTATATATCGCCCATTTCAGATTGAGGTGACCTATAATCAGTCGCACAGACCATCTCTGATTTGGCTCAAATTTTGTTCCTATATTGGTTTAGTACTTAGAAAATCAAATCCGAAGTTATAAATTTTTAGAACCATTTTTCAAGGCCAAAATATGGTGTATTTTGCAACGACGTAGCTCAGTCAATTTAATTCCGATTTTCGTAGATAAGGTATCATTGGAAAAGTTATTTTATCTATTTTAAGGGAAAAATATAAAACTTTTGGAAAAATTGCAGTAAGTTGGCCCATTCTTAATTTCAAAGTTTAATGCCATGCCAACAACAGACGCTATATTTTTTTTTCAGTTTCGTTATTTTGGTTTTTTATACGTTTAAATACCATTTCAACGATATAAAATTAAGGTGTGTTTTTGAAGGGTTCAAAAGTTCTGGCGTAAAACGTGCTGTGTCAAAGAATTTTCAACTTTAAACTCCGGAATTGGTTTTCTTAGAAAAAAACCAACCTAAAAACAAATTTTGAGTCAAATCGGAGATGGTCAGTGCGACTGAAATGGGCGATATATATTTGGAAATATATCCTTATTGCACTGTTGTATGGCTTGAAAAACTGTGTTTTTACCATAATAATCTTTTTTATTACTTATTTTATACCAAACATTCAGCTCATTTTTTAGGTCATCAAAATATCCTTCCGAATCATCTTTATAAAATGCGATTAGTTATTCAAATCAGGAAAATATGATTGAAATCCAATTAGAATGTCTCTTTGTTTTAAAAATCTGTCACTCGGGCTAGTGATAAATGTATCCAAGAGAGGTATGTAAATCGATATGCGATAATACGATTCAACACATTGTGCGTTAGGGTGGAATGAATCCATTGGTTTCTGCTTATTTTTCAGCATTTATATACAATTTTTTTAATTCTATTTCAGCATTATCTCTTACATTTTTTACTTCTTGCAAACTGATATTGGCTAAATCGACTGCTTGTGTCAAACCAATGTTTCGAGTTTGAAGAAATTTGCATAAAATATATGAATAACCAAATACTTGGTTAATACACTGCAAAGATATAAGAAAGTCTGTCTTTTGTAATGCACAATTCAGTAAATTGGCTTGGCTGGATGTGTTTGTATCCTCCCAACAGGAAATTTTGCCTAATGCCAATATTATCGAAAAAATTCACAAAAACCGTAACCGAGTTGTATTTCTCAATCTATCTAGTAGAACAAATTTTCTTCAGTTTTTGATGACTACAAATATTTAACTCTTCGAGGCACTGTTTCAAAACCATTTACAAAACCATGTGCAAAAATTGAAAGGTCTAGTATTTCTTCATTGGAATTCATCATCGTAATACAAATCGGTAAATCAGTGCAATTGATATAGCAAAATTATCATAATAATAACTGATTTTCATGTTTTTGCCTATAGCTTAAAAACTCGAGCTGATGGAGAAAAACGGAGTCTGTATCTGAAATCAGGAAACCCAATTTGTCTATAATCAGCTAAAAAATCTCCGGCACCAAAATGTCTGTCGCGAAGTGTTATGCTTCAACAGCAATCGATTTGAATTTAAATTTGGGTATTTCGCGCTTTTGATAAAAACATGTTATTACACAGAAAATAAAAGAATTGATTTATTACCTAAACTAGTTTAGCTAATGTGAAAGTTTCTATTTCAATTCAAATTAGTTAATTCAACTAAAATTTTGCTTATTAAATCATCTAATTCTTCTAGTTATTTTACCTAATGCAAGTTGTCGATTTGTTCGTACACTAGGGAAATAACGCATATTAGCATTATCCACGCCTCAGTATAAATTTTATATAAATATTTACGTGGATAAATCAAATGCTTTCCTTACAACTTTTTTTTTTTCCGTATTTGAATTTTATAGGAGCACAGCGCTCTCCTATAAAAAACGTAAATAAAAACAAAGTGAGAAAATTTTACAAAAAGTAAAGTCTCATGCGAGAATTGAACTCGGACCGCTGGCGTTATAGTCAAACGCTTTACCGCTGTGCTGTTACGCCGTTTGAAAACTTGTGAACAAAATGTATATAAAAATATGAGGTCCACAACTCTGAAATTATTTTTCCACTGGGCATCTACAGCAATTTGATTAATTGGTATGTAGAGTAAATTCCTGTATTGGAAATTTAGCTCAATAGATAAGGCGTTGGTTGTTGAAATCTTGAGATCACAGGTTCGACTCTCAGCGGTGCCAAAGAAATTTTTCAGTCATTTATACAATGTATATATATATTTCTCTCATTCTATCTACTATAAAACAAATCTTTCTTCTCTATCATGTGACGAAATGAAGTAAAGTCACCTAAGGAAGTTTCACTTCAAAATAGAAATTGCAAAACAAAAAACATATTTTTTGCATATTTTTTGCACGGCATTCCCACTCTTAAGTGGGAATGCTATCTAAATAATTAGATGATTTTTCTACACTTAGTAGGTGGCTTGCCTAATCTGAAGTGGTCATAGTTTAAAAAAAAATTAGCTAATTCTTCTAATAAATTATGTGTCTTATCTATTTTATGGTTAAAGGTACACCTAAATATTTAGGTTTTTTTAGCTACTCTCGCAGTTAAACTACCCAATATAATTGCATATAAATAACATTTAGAAATTGGTAGCGCACCTAATCAAATTCGTTGACTGAAAATCACCGGATTACTTTAGCTGAATTGACTACATTTTTAGGTAAAAGTTCTACTCTTTTTTTTCTGTGTACTTATCATGTTTTTCTTTTTGTGAAAATAATTTGGGGGGGGGGGGGGGGGGGGGTTAGTCCCCAAAATTCCCCTTTGGTTGCGCTTCTGGAGATAGGCATGGTTTTCATCATCAGGTTTTTATCTTCATGGCTTTCATCCTTCATTTCATACTCAGAATGTCTATTAAAAATTAAAAAAATTGCAAATTTTCAAGTCCATACATTAATTTTTGTGGAATTTAAAGATATTTTACCTTTTTGATAAAGTCAATTTGTATGGGAGATAGGCGTGGGTTTCATCCGATTTAGCTCATTTTCAAACTTGAGCATTATTTTTGATACTATTTGATACATATTTAAAGTAAAAAAAACAATGTAATTGTACCAGTCGAGCACGCTACCTACTCGACTACCGAGGCCGCTGTACGCACTGAGCTACTGAACCTTCACAAAAATATTTCCTATATTGCAATAAAAGAAACAAATTCAAATCTCTAAAAATTCGCCACTAAAGGTGAAAAAAATTGCAAAAAAAATATCTAATTTGTTGGATTTATGACTATTTAAAAAACTTTTATGTGTGAATCCTGTAGCTCAGGGCATTAAGGATTTCATTTATAATCGTAACGTTGTGAGTTCGAATCTCAAAAATGTCAATAAAATTTCTTTCAGTTCTTTTTTATTTAAACTTTATGAAATTATTTCGTATTTTTAAATTACTTTTTTACAAATTTTTGTTGTCACCTTCAGTGGTGAACTTTTGAAAATTTTAATTTTTTAAGTAATACAGAATTACAAAAAAAAAAAAAAATTGTAAATTTTCGTTGATAAATGAGTTTCTAAGAAAACTTGTAACTTGCAATTGTACTGATAAACCAATTAATCCTTCAAAATCGACTGTAAAATTTTACCCAAGTCTAAAAAGCAGAAAATAATTAATTAAAGGTTTTTAAAACGAACTAAAAAGTACAAAATAATTTCTCCTAAAGTAGGACGTTTAGTTCTCCTTAAAACGTAGGGCACTTGCTTTAGAGAATAGTAAGGAGTGTTATTAACAATTTTAACACATTAGCGAACAAATTATTTCTTAACCCAGGTCCCTTGACTATAATGTCAATGGCAAAACTGCCAGGATAAAAGTCCGTGCATGGATGACAGATTCGAATTTGTAGACATCTATTGTGTTCAGTGCAGTAAGATCTACTTGGATTTCTGAATGCTTCAGTTTTAATGTTATCGAAATTATTAAGACTGAAGAGTTTTTTTGTTAAAAATGTTACTCTCTATGTCTTTATATGATGAATTATTGGAGGCGCGGATTTTCCCCTCCCTCCTAAGAACTAAAATTCCCTTAGAAATGTATTTTTAGTATTTTCATTGAAAAATTCAGCAAATACACTTCGTTTGCGGGTTGAATTTGTCGCAAACGAATATTCAGTAACTTATCTTATATATATCGGTCCAGCCGTTTGGGAGGAGTTCACTGACAAGGCCATGTACAGAAGAATTTTATATTCGTATATAAAGATACCGCAAGCCATTTCGGTCATTATTATTTATTATATTACTTATCTTTTTCCCTATGTCCGTCTTTTTATGAATTGTACTCATCGCAACTCTGTTGCTATCTAAATAGTAAATAGTATAACAGTATAAATAGTAACAAAAAATAAACTGCACTAATCTGAACTATAAGCGTTGTATAAGGGAACTTTAAGGGAAAAATAAATTTTTCGGTTGGAAAAAAAAATTTTTTCAGTTGCTTTTTCAAAATTAATTAAATAACTGTTGAAACGTTTGCAAATAACGATTTCAAGCACGACAAACATCGCAAACTGGCGAAAAACGTTTTTTTTTTCTTTGCGTGTAGCAAAATGGTGGTATACCAATCGACGCCCGCAGATATTCAGACCACGAGCAACGATATTGGTACTTATATTGGCAAAGTAGTTGATGACAGCACAAAAATATTACTATTGGAAAGCTGATGGACTCCACCGCAGTACTACAACATTCCCATTTTCTACTAGAAAAGTAGCTGGTAAAGAAATTAAACATTATGTAAGCACCAAGCACTTGGATGCTTACAAGGAATGGCTTCTGTTGTTGCACTTTTCAAAGGGACCTTTTTGTAAATATTGTGCGTGGTTCACAATTCGTAATGAAAGCGACTTCCGAAAAAAATGTTTTATTGAGAGCTCTTGTAACTGAGCCTCTTATAAAATTCAAAAATTTGACGGGAGAAAATGGTGATTTAGAGTCCCATTCCAGATATTTTTACCATAAAGATGTACCATAATCCAAATTTGGAAATTAGATAGAAGCCTTGTTGGTAACAATATCAAAACGCAGATAAAAACTAATAAGGAAATCCTAATTCCAATAGCAAAAACAATTTTTTTTTCTTGGTAGGCATTATCCGTGATCATTGTGACAATGGACCAATTAAAAATAGAGTTGTAACTAAAAATTAAAGAAACTTTCGAGCATTGATAAGATATAGATTGGATGCGGGCAACAAAGTTCTTGAAAATCATCTGCAATCGTGATCTTTAAGGGCAACATATGTGGCTATGACTACTCAAGACAAACTGATTTACTGCTGCAGGATCGAAATTTTGAATAAAATTTTAAAAATGTTTCTGATTCTGGCTTTTATTTAGTAATTTTTAACGGAAACCCCAGATGGTTGTACTGTTATGATAGCAGATCATGGAGCGGTGAAAAAAAATACAATCTGAAGCCATTAATAATGTTATAACGCTCTGATTTTCTCATAAACTCTATAACAGCATTTCAAAATCATTAAAAGTATCTTCAATTGAAAACATTCAGTTATATAAGAGAGGTAACACAAATATCTTCAAATCTTCAAGGCCCTCTCTACGCAATCGTAATACTATTTTTGCTCAATTTCTTGGCAAAAAATTCGTTCAACTTTAACTTTAATAAGGAGACGCCAGGAGACATGCTTTACAGTTCTTGCAGCAACTATATGCAGCAGTGAATTTATTGTAGTAATTTTCTGTGTTGGACACATCTTATCACTTATACACCCTCTCAGCGTCATTCTTCAAAAAGAAGCCATTGCCTTTGCAAAAGCATCTGATGTAGTATTTACTCTTTTAGCAACATAAATGACTCGAAGGCAAGAAGCTTATGAGTGTTTTGATCATAAAATGGATGATCACAAATGGCAAATAAGTTGAACATTGATATAAAAAAACCCAGAACTTGTGGTCGAAATAAATATCGTGAGAACTATGCTACAGATGATGTAAGAACTACCTACAGGGTTTTAGTTTATGCACCTCTTCTTAATAATATTTTTGAAGATCTCAAAACAATGTTCCTTCTCAAAACAAGGTGATAAATGTATTTAAATTAACATCACTGCTCCCTGAGAAAATACTATATTTAGATTCTGGTCAATTGAAACAATTGCTGGTCAATTGCTTCTTATTCACTACGACATAGCTTTGACATAGGATTTTCCAATGAGGTGAATAACAAACCGAAAATTTTTAAAATTATAAAAGAAGCAAGGCCGTAAGTTGTTAAATTTTTATTGATGAACAAATTTATTTTAATTCAAATAAAAAATAAAAGAAAGTATTTAAAAAAAAAGAACTCAAAAAAAAAATTTCTACAAATACTACATCAGATGCTTTTGCAAAGGCAATGGCTTCTTTTTGAAGAATGACGCTGAGAGGGTGTATAAGTGATAAGATGTCTCCAACACAGAAAATTACTACAATAAATTCACTGCTGCATATAGTTGCTGCAAGAACTGATAAAGCAGGGGACACGTCTCCTTATTAAAGTTAAAGTTGAACGAATTTTTTGCCAAGAAATTGAGCTAAAACAGTATTACGATTGGGCTTTGAAGATTTGAAGAGATTTGTGTTACCTCTCTTATATAACTGAATATTTTTCAATTGAGGATACTTTTAATGATTTTGAAATGCTGTTATTGAGTTTATGAGAAAATCAGGGCGTTATAACATTTTTAATGGCTTCAAATTGTACTTTTTTTCACTGTTTATTGAGCCATTTTTTGTTAGTAAAAATTTTAATTATAGAAGGTATACTACACTCCCCATTTTTCTCTACGCGCCCCATGTTTTTAGGAGAACTAAAAGCCCCACTCTAGGAGAAATTATTTTCTACTATTGGTATATCATTTTTTTGTTTTTTTTTATATATAAATAATTATTTTATTTTATTCATGAGAGAACTTGAGAAGAAAAAGAAATAAAAATAATTTTTATTTTAACCGTTTTAAATTTTCATATATGTTGAAATTACACATTTAAGCGCATATCTTTAAAACGGTAACTCTCTCGGTAAAAATGTTAAGGACAGTTTTGAAGAAAATTGTTGGATATATAATTTTTATCTGAATGATTTTACGCTAGAGCTTACATTAACGAAGTTACCATCTTTGGTAATCTTTGAATCCGAATATCATGTGTGGGTTATTTTATTTTACTTGTTAAGGTGTATGCAAAAATTCAGCAAAATCTGATTGTTTTTGAAGAAAAATACAAAGTAACTGTACTATTGAAAATTTATTTTTTTTTTTTTTAAAGCCCTGTTGTAGAAGAAAATATTAACCCCCTTACGTAACTTTTTGAACAAAAAATGGTATCAAAATGTAAAGAACCATCCATTACAAATATTTAGATGCAGTTACTACATAGTTATTGAATTTAGTTTAAGAGTTATAAGAAAAAATTGAGATTTAAAGGTGAAATTTTACCTTGAATTTCTCTCTTATTTGACCTAATCCGATAAAACTGAGTATGAGGGCATAATATATAGACCATACACTACTAGAAACCATTGGAATATTTGAAGGTTTTTTTTCGTGTCGCACTGTGTTATCATTTCATTTTTTTATTTTATTCAAAAAATTTATATCTGTATCAAAGATGGAATAGTACCTCAATAGAAATAAACCCAATTTATAAATGTCCAAATAAATCAGTTCGCATGTTCAACTAAACAATCAATGACAAATTACTCGAGGACGTTTTACAAATCGTTTCTCATCGATAAATCATCCAATCTATCAAATATATGTATGTACCTTGTAAAAAACAAGTTTTTATTCCTTAATTGCGAGAACATTTTCCCACGATTATTTTATTACTGATCGTATTTAAGCAACAATCAAGTTTTTGATCTTCTAACAACCTCGAATTCGAGCATTCAAATTATTGTCTCCTCGTGTGCAGTCACCACAGCATATCCAACACTTAAATTATCACCTAGGAAGAGCTTTTGATGCAACCAAAATGCTTGTCAACCCAATTAACGCATTAATCTTCCACGACAAAGAAGCAACCAACAACGACAAACAAAACCAACGACTCCGATGTGGGTAAGAAACAAGAGAAGCATCTTTAAAATAAATCGAAGTCTAAGTTGTGTGGACGCTCTAAATGTGAATAATAATTAGTTGGCTGAGAATTTGTACGTTGATGAGCTTCAAATTCGCTGCGAACATCATTAGTTATGCAAAGAGTGAACATAAGTTAAGCCAAGTTAATTTATTTACACAAGTTATCATAAATTAACTCAAAAAAAGCAATGAAAGTTGACTTTTGCATTCGATATGAGCATAAATCTAAAAATAGCACCAAGAAACGAAAGTGAATAGAGTCAATTGGAGCTCATTTTTGCTATTTTCTTCTCTTAAACTTATGTAATTTTTTTACGAAGTGCTTTTGTGAATGCAGAACTGTTTAAGATAAGTTTTTGGTTTTTTTTTTTTGCAACTTAATGAGCTATTTTCCCAGACATTTGTTGCAGGCGGTTTTCAAATTTGGCTTCAAGTCAAAGCATACAAATTAAACCCCAAGGGACTGTCCGAGCCGGACAAGTTAGATTGAATAGCTTTGTTATGGAGACGTAACGTGGTCTCAGTTTTGGTTGCGGTTGTCAATCATCTTAGATTTATTAGCAAATTCATTTGTCCACTTTTGGCAGTTGGATTATGGCTTCATTAATTGTAAAATTACCTATTTTAACGCGTTAAGTCTTGTGCAATTACATAATTCGGTCTAAACTAATTTCTAGTATTTTGTGTTCACAAGTAAACCAAATTGATTTGGGGTGTACTATAAATCAACGAAATAAGTAAATAAAATTATGAGCTTATTGTTTCTCTCGGGAATAAAGTCTCGAAAATGTGAAGAGGATAGAAAAATAGATCCTGATTGGATACTGATTGGATCTATTTTTAGAATAAAAATAAGTCAAGAGTTGCATTTACTTTGCATAATTTTTTATTATTAATTTTGAATGATCTTTGTAACAGATTCACAAGCTATATATTATCTTTATTAGCCGACAGAAATCGACTTTTCTGTTTTTTTTTTTTAATTAGAAAATAAAAAGATATTTTTTCAGAGATATTCGACAGTTTTTCCTGGTCTATTTGTTTCCCCAAGAAAATGTACATATTTTACAAAAAAAGCTTTCCCCTTCCATACCCCCTGTATATGACTATGAAATTAACGAACACTTTCCATGTAAGATATTTTGAAGCCTTAATCAAGGATTTTAATCGGTTTACCTATTCAGATAAATCTGCCTTGGTTCGATATAAGTCGATAGTATTGATGAATTTTAAAGATGGTTTATAAGAACTAAAGAAATAATTGAAAAAGGTGAACACTATAGACTCGCATTTTCCCATGCAAAAATTAATTATACAGGAATATCTCTTCAGTTGTTAGCTTCTGCTGAGATATATGAACAACTTTTCTAAGTGTTTTTCTCAGCCTCATAAAGAAAACCCTTTGGACATTCATAACACAGTACGACAGTGGTTGGTACACATGAGAAATGTTAACAGAATATGAAAATAGGCTTAAAATAAAGAAATACGTGTCTCGGCGATTTGCTGTAGCACGTCAGAATTTTGAGAAAATCGATTTTAAAGATTCGAAGGATCGTGGAGGTTCACTTGTAACGTAGTACTATTATAAAAAGTTCTATAAAAACAGAATGGGTGAACCGATTTAAGTGCTTGAGCCAGTTTTGAAAAGGGAATTAAATTTGGATTTGTTTTTATAAAAAAAAACATTTTTTTCCGCTAGATGGCGCTTTAATTTTCATGTAAAATTAAAAAATATCCAAAAATGTAATGTAATTCAATGTAATGTAAATGTAATGTAAAAATACAAAAATTAATATCCAAAAATGTAATGTAATTCAATTTAAGGTAAATGTAATGTAAAAATACAAAAATTAATATGATATCTTAACTATTATTTTGTGTCAAAAATGTTGGTCGTTTAGTTTTTCGTGTGTAAACTTCAGGTTTTGTATCACGGCATAAATTCCAACAATATTCAGCAAGCATGTGAGTCATGTCTTTTCCTTTGAAACGATTTTCTATTGTAACAATATCTTTATGGAAGCGTTCTCCATGCTCATCTTTTAAATCACCCAAATTTGAAGGAAAGAAGTCTAAATGGTTGTGCAAAAAATGAATTTTTAAAGACATGTTAACTTTCATTTCACCATAAGCTGAAACCATTTCTTTAACAATATCTTTGTAGTTATCCGCTTTCTTATTTCCCAAAAAATTGTGTACGACATCAATGAAACCATCCCATGCACGTTTTTCAACAGGATTCAATAAACTCCTAAATACATCATTTTGAATTAGTATTTTTGTCTGTGGATCATCGAATACACCTGCAAGAAAATAAAAATAAAATCAATTAAAGTTAGTTGAAAAATAAATTATAAACTTTAAATTTTTATTACCTGCTTTAATTTTGGCGTCACTTAAATCAAGCAATTCCCGGCCAGCGAAAAAGATTCTACTTTAGTTATTGGATTTCAAATCAACAACATTGTATTTTTAATGAATTTCGTACATTTTTTGGATATTTTTTAATTTTACATGAAAATTAAAGCGCCATCTAGCGGAAAAAAAATGTTTGTTTTTATAAAAACAAATCCAAATTTAATTCCCTTTTCAAAACTGGCTCAAGCACTTAAATCGGTTCACCCATTCTGTTTTAATAGAACTTTTTATAATAGTACTACGTTACAAGTGAACCTCCACGATCCTTCGAATCTTTAAAATCGATTTTCTCAAAATTCTGACGTGCTACAGCAAATCGCCGAGACACGTATTTCTTTATTTTAAGCCTATTTTCATATTCTGTTAACATTTCTCATGTGTACTCAAAAAAAATTGATTTTGTCGTACTGTGTAATTAATCCAAACACAAACGGGATAGTTTTAGCCTAAATCCTTGAACTATGCAGGACTGATCCAATTCTAAGAGGGATGTTTGGAATTTTCTTAATTTTGACCGGGCCTTTTTAAAAGACTTAAGAGGGGAAATATACCCAGAGGCCGAAAAAAAAGGTCATGTTTGTGAATTTTTTTAATGAAACTTAAGGGATATTTTTAAATGAGTGTTTTTATACCTTAAAATATACACATTTAATAGTATGTTTAGTTTTTTTATTAAAAAAAAAATTTAGTAGTAAGGTAGATATAGCATTTTTTGTAGAGCGCTCTGAAAAAAAGGTGAAATGCGGTGACCAAGATTGCTCCTCCTAAATTCATCTGAAACAAAAATATGAATAATATTATTAAACTAGATACTTACAATTCGTACTTGTCATAGCCGATTTTGAAAATATTGATTTTTCACAAAATGGCGGACTTCCGAACGTAAATTAACGATTTTCGACCAAAAATTCATCATTATTTTGAATTCATTATCATTATTATGAATAAAATAAGCCTGCAAAAAAATCAAAACGATCGGTTCACTGAGTTTCGAGAAATCTTAGTCACCGACTTTGAAAACATGGTTTCGAGAAAAACGCGTTTGAAAATAAGGGCCAGCACTGCGCGCTCTCGAAGGCGATTCACTTACTAGGCTATAACTTTGTTATTTTTTGAGATATCGACTTGAAATTTTAAATACATATTTTTGAGAGTTAAAGCATTGAGAAACTGCAAAAGTTTTTGAAAAAACAGTTCTGGGTATATAACTCCCCTTAAAGCAATAAATGAAAAATATATCGTTTGGTGTAATCCTAGTTCGAAAATTTGTCTTGAGCTTGGTCTTGGTTCGAAAATTGGATGAAATTTAATTAGGGATGAAAAGGGGACACCAAGTAAGGCATTTGTTGGACATTTTGAGAAAAGTAGTAGAAGCATATTTAATTTGATTTAAATTGATGCAGTGTTAGGCCTTTACCTGAGCTAATTCAACTCTTTTAGTTTTACTATCGAAAATCTTGCCAACCAACTTTGTGTCTTGCGTGAAAAACTAATAGAATGGTTACTAGCTATGGAATAGTGCAGGATTTTTCGAGTTCGATACGCTGGGACCTTTTATTTTTTGAGGGTTGATAAAAAAATACATGAGCCAAAAAATTAGAGGGATGGGAAGGGGGTAAATGGCGTCACATCAAGGTCAAAGTTGAAAAATTTACGAGATTTTCAGACAAATCAGCCTGCAGATACTCAGGAGTTGCCGATAGATCAGTGGTTTGTATGACTAACCCTCATTAGTTTTTTATCCCCAACATTTTTTCTCAATATACTTACCCCCTTTCTCCACCCCTTTGGGGGGTTTCCATACAAAAGTGTCGTTTTTATGCAATTTACTCCGTTTTTATGCAATTTATTTTTTCTAAAGAAATTAACCCCCTATCTCCACCCCTTAAGGGGTTCCCTATACAAAATAGACTTTCTTGACGAAATTTCAAGGTTTGCAGTGTATCCTTAGAGAATTTATTTGTATCACCGACCCCCATTTATTTATTCTCACCAACATTTCTTTTGAATATACTAACACCTTATCTCCATCCCTTAAGGAGTCCCCTATACAAAATTTACTTTCTTACAGAATTTTGGTCTGTCTAACCCTCAACCTTGCTTGGACCGCCTTGCTACTAAATGGTTGGATGTTATTACCAATCCACATTAATTTTTCACACCTGTATTTTTTTTCAACTTACCTCCTTTCTGCTCCGTCTTGTAATTTACACACAATCTCTTGCGCCTGCTGGTAGTCTCCACGCTCTACCCAAGTCTCTGGTTCGGAATATATGAAGTCTGTATGCAGTTTGAAGCGTTTAAAAAATTTTGATATCTCAGACGTGACGAAATGACTTAAATCTTTTGAACTCAATTCCTTTTTCAATTGCTTCCAATCCAATTTTGCTCTTTTAACGCCTTGATGTAAATGTGTTTTGTGGATGTCCTGCCCGTCAACATCACTTTTTTCGTCAGATGATTACTCGCTCTCCTCCTCAGAAACTAAGTCCTTGGTTTAATTTTTATCCATATCAAACGCAAGAATTGCTTCAATCATTTTCCGTTTGATGTCGTAGGAGACGCTTGGATCGAATAAAGCAAGAGCCACAGCTTCGCCATTGAGATACCAAAGATTTCCACAGAATTTTGCCATCTATTTATTTGAAACAAACTGGTCAATTGAAGCATACCCAGCAGCCTTGTTCAAAATATCTAAGTCTTGATTGGGGGCTTCTATAGCTCTAGTGCTGCAAGACCAAGCTTTCACGTAAAGTCTTTTTCGGTCAAGCAAAAATTATTCCGATATAAAAATATTTTTTGGCAATATATGGCCTTTGCCATCCATCGAGCATGACTGATGGCTCCTGGTGATCTGATGATCCTGGTGATCACGGTTTTACGTTTATTTAAGTGCGTTTTACGTTTATTTGCTTAGGAAACCTCCAAGAGGGAGCAGAAAGAAGGTAAGTTGAAAAAAAATACAGGTGTGAAAAATTAATGTGGATTGGTAATAACATCTAACCATTTAGTAGCAAGGCGGTCCAAGCAAGGTTGAGGGTTAGACAGACCAAAATTCCGTAAGAAAGTCACTTTTGTATAGGGGTGATACAAATAAATTCTCTTAGGACACACTGCAAACCTTGAAATTCCGTCAAGAAAGTCAATTTTGTATAGGGGACCCCTTAAGGGGTGGAGACAGGGGGTTAATTTCTTTAGAAAAAATGTTGCTAAGAACAAATAAATGTGGGTTTGGCATAAACATGAATTCTCCAGGGGCATTCTGGTAGTAGTGGAAGGCTTGGGAGTAAATTGCATAAAAACGACACTTTTGTATGGAAACCCCCCAAAGGGGTGGAGAAAGGGGGTAAGTATATTTGGAATAAATGTTGGGAATAAAAAACTAATGAGGGTTAGTCATACAAACTACTACTCTATCGGCAACTCCTGAGCATCTGCAGGCTGATTTGTCTGAAAATCTCATAAATTTTGTAACTTTGACCTTGATGCGACGCCATTTACCCCCCTCCCATCCCTCTAATTTTTTGCTCATGTATTTTTTTATCAAACCTCAAAAAATAAAAGGTCCCATCGTATCGAAATACCAATATTAAGAATCTTCATATGTCACTATTCCATAGCTATTGGTTACCCATAGGGCCATGGTACTGAACGGGGGTAAGCTTGCTACCACTAGTTTCACAGAAACTCCAAATTTTGTGGGAGATGCCAATTTTTCAACCTTAGTCAAAACATTTCAGTGGTTATATCTAAATCGTTCAGCGTCTTCATATTTTTTCTTACTTATCTTGAAAATGATCCAATTGAAAAATCTTTAATTCTAAAAAAACCGTCATTTATTATTCTTTTCATTTAAATATTTTTTAAGTTTTTACTAATTCAACACAACATATAACCAAATACATTGCCGAATTTTCTAGCCATTGCTCACAAAAAAAACATAATCGAATTCAATGTAATATGATGTAAATTAGGCTCAAAGTATTTGTCTACCTAAAATAAATAAGAAAAACATGGACATATTTTAAGTGTAATGTTGAGACAAAATAACCTATTGTAGAAGGTTGTCGTCATCTCAGGGTCATGTATTCATATTCAGAGTGTTGCTGTTTTAGACTTGGTAGAAATTCTGCAACAGTTTTGTTTAAAATAATGATGCTGCACTTAAATCAGTCAAAATATTTCATCAAGCTTGAGTCACTTTAAGAGTTAAGAGAGAAAAAAAAGCTCAAATTGAATAAATCATTTATCTTATAGGCACGCGGTACCTAAGGAAAAATCTGCAGGCTATGTATTTTTGCTGGTTAAAAAAATGGTGCTGGTTGAAAAAAAAAGAGTTCCGTAGCTTAATTAAACAATCATTAAAGCTTAAGCGCCTCCACTCAGCACGACTTGACACAGATCCAAGAACTCTGTCTTATCTATCAGATACTTTGTTCGTGACGAACTAGGCACAGTGGTTGTTATGTGGCATTGCATCAATTTTTGCAACTTTTATTTAACTCGATGCTTATTTGGAGAAATTAAGACCAATAACTAACTCTTTGTCTTGAAAACAAAACTAATTTTCACTATGTGAAAAGTTTTAGGTAAACTTATTAAGAAATTTTATTACAAGTAGTTGAAAAAAAATGAAAAATTTCGGTTTAACAAAATTCATGTGGGTCTTTTCAATCAATGTCTTATCCTGTTTAAAGACTAAGTAAAGACTATAATCCGATGTAAAATGGTTCACAAAATCCTAATAAATAGATTTGACTTAAATATTTTTATCATTAAAAATATACCCACTTGATTTGAAACCTACCCACTGTGCATCGTCAACGTATATTTGGAGAATTGCTTCCGATTTCTCTCTTTCTTGTTTTTTATGTAAGCGAGTTTCTTTGTTATCGCTTGTTTGGATCTAGTCGAAGTAAAGGTGCTGAAGTAGAAGCGAAAACGACTCAAAATCAGCTCACTTACATCGAATGTATTTATTTCTTGTAGCTGTAGGTCGTTTAGTTGTCACTTCAGGGATTGATTGCGGTATCAATGATCAATTATATCCATTTTCAATTTTGTTGTTGTCTCTCTTGAAGTAGTATTTCCTTTTGAATATTTTTGTGCTGTTTGACCGAAATCTGACGATTGTTCTAGTTTCTATTCTGAAACTAATGAGCATAAAATAGTAACGATAGCCTGAGCTTGTCTACTTTTTTATGAAAATCAGAACCAATGGAACTCATTTCAATGCATAGTGGTACAAATGACAGGAAAAATTGGCGAAAACAAGAAGACGACTTCGTATCGAAATGAAATTCAGTATGAGGGAGTTTAAGACCACCCCATTTCGAACTAAGGCAGACTTGACTGAATAGGTATTACATCTGAAATTCTTGATATGAATTGGATATGTTTCCCATGTTCAGTTGTTCTGGCCCATGTGGGCAAATGTTTCACGCGAATTGTGCGGGTATTTCCAAATCGTGCTTAGACGATTTAATGTCTGTACGATCAGGTCTTCGTTGGTACTGTGCTTTGTGCAGGGCCCTTTCCCCAGATGAGCTTTATTCAAAGATTAAGCTTTTTGGTGAAAGTCTTAACTTGCTAAATAACAATTTTAGAGAAATTGTTACATTTTTTAGCGAAGTTAGTGCCACACCCAGTATCAGCGTCTACGATGAATGTTCTTCACCGGAAAACATCTCGCCTTCTTTGTCTCAGACAATCTCTTCCGGAACGCAAACAAACATTCAGTCTGAGGAAGACCAGAATATTTCAAAAAAGAAGAGGAAGAATAAAAATAAAAATAAAAATAATAAGCGTCGCAAGACGTCTTCAAACCCTCCTCAGGCTAAGCAGCCCTCAGCTATGCCTTCAATAAATAATGCTACAAATATTTCTTCACCGCCATCTTATACTCCTCCATTGGCTAATAGACCAATTTTAATTCCAACTGAGCCCAATAACCCAATAATTAATTTAAGGGCAGTGTCGAGGCGAAAACTCTTATTCATTTCACGTCTTCAGCCCGACACAACAACTGAAAATGTATTGACGTTTGTCAAACAAAATATTTTATTTAGTCAAAATGCATTCTGTTCATGCAAAAAAATTGGCAACAAGCCTTCCCACGCCTCCTTTATTCTAACGGTTGCAGCTGAAGAGTTTGCATCTGTTCTTAACTCTAAAATGTGGGCTGATAATATCCTCGATTCTGAGTTTACGCCTAAAAATAAGTCTAGAAGGACGAATAAAATCGCCCATCAGACCCAAAAAAACTAAATAGGTTATCCCTTTACTATCAAAATGTAAGGGGATTACGTTCTAAAACACGCGACATATTTTTGGCGTCTCAGAATTTCTCTGAGGATATTATCGCGTTAACAGAAACATGGCTTAACGGAAGCATTATTGACTTGGAATTGTTTGACAATAGTTTTCAAGTTTTTAGAAGGGACAGACACACTGACAATATTTCTGCTGTTGGTGGTGGTGTCCTTTTAGCTGTAAGGAATTCCTTCGTCAGTTCCTTAATTGATATTCCCTGCTGTTCTAATATCGAACTTATATGCGTTAAGGTTACACATTGTAATTCCAATGTATACGTTATTAATGCATATGTTCCCCCAAAGAGCAATGCAGAAGTCTATTCCAGCCTTGCGGCTTGCATAGAATATATAATAAATCTACTTGACGTTAATGACGACATTTTATTGTTGGGCGATTTCAATCTGCCTGATTTAAAATGGCATTCTTCCGACGATGATACATATTTTTGTGAATCAAATTCGAAGACCCGCCAAGAACATATATTTGTTGACAATATATGTTCTGACTTACAACAAGTAAGTTGTATTTATAATAGTCTTGAAAGACTTCTTGACCTGGTCTTAACTACAGACAGTAACAATGTCATTGTTAAGAGGGCCTTCCATGCTCTGACTACAGTAGATGAATACCATCCACCATTGATCATTTGGTATAAATCGGACAGAGAGAGCATAGTTTATTCGAGTTCAATAGATAAGGTTTATGAATTCAATTTTAAAAAAGCTGACTTTTTGAAGCTGAATCATTTACTTGATTGCAATATGAATTATATTGTTGAATATATTAATGGACATAACCTTGATGAATCCATTAATTTTTTTTATTTGGAGCTCTTTGCTGTGATTTCCCAGTCTGTGCCGTATAGCCTCAAATTTGCAAAAAACTCGGCATATCCCTGGTACAAAAGGGAATTTAAAACGCTTCGCAACTATAGGAACAGAGCCTGGAAGAAATATGTCTGTAGCTTGGACTCAAATGACCTAGAAACCTACAAACGTTTGTTTCTGGAATTTGAAAATCAGTCAGCTATATTATATAACGAGTATTTAGATAATATTAAGCTGCGAATATTGTTTGATCCAAAGAGATTCTGGGGATTCATTAATACTAAGAAGAAATCTGACGGGTTTCCTTCATCTTTTAAGATCCAAAATGGATTTACAGACGATCCTGTCATAATAAGTGGCCTGTTTGCCAATCTTTTTAAAGAATCGTTTTGTTCAGATTCTTTTCATCCAGATATGGAGTATTTCGAATATATGAATTCTTCACCCAGAGTATCTTTGGACTCTTTATCCTTTACCTCAGAGGATATTTTAAAATATATTGGTTCGATCGATGAAGATTTTGGCGCTGGACCTGATGGAATTCCTGCCGCAGTGTTAACTCAATGCGGTTCAATTTTGTGTCAACCACTTTATTTGTTATTTAATAAATCTATAAACGAAAGTTATTTTCCACTGTTTTGGAAAAAATCATTTATTAGTCCTATTTATAAAAAAGGTTGCAGGAATGACGTTATTAATTACAGGCCTATTGCTAAACTGTCATAGATTCCGAAACTTTTTGAGCGAATCGTGTATGATCGAGTAAAAATTCGCTGCCGTGAAGTCATAACAACTCGTCAGCATGGTTTTGTTAATGGCAGATCTACGGTATCTAATCTGCTCGATTTTACAACGTTTTGCTTAAACACCATTGAATCTGGTTGCCAGGTCGACTGCATCTACACTGATTTTAGCAAAGCATTTGATAAGTTACCACACAATTTAATTCTATTTAAACTTAAATCAATTGGATTTCCACAATATTTTGTAAACTGGATAAAATCGTATTTGACAGAGCGATCTTATCAAATACAATTCCGAGGGGTTTTGTCTACTGAGTTTATTGCGTTATCAGGTGTTCCTCAAGGAAGTCACCTTGGTCCACTTCTGTTTATTTTAGCCATTAATGATGTGACCCATATCATTAAAAACTCTCATTTGCTTATTTATGCGGATGATATGAAAATATACAGAAAAATAAATGCTCAAGACAATTCAGCCCTACTCAAGTCCGATCTGAAATCTTTTGAAGTTTGGTGTTCTAAAAATAATATGTTTCTTAATCCAGATAAATGCCAAACTATGACCTTTTCGCGAAAAAGGAATAATTTAGTTTTTGATTATAAAATAAAAGATACTGCTTTATGTCGTGTGGATGTCGTTAAAGATCTGGGAATACGTATGGATTCTAAGCTTTCCTTTAACATTCATATTGATAACATTTGTAAAAAAGCATCTTCTATGCTTGGATTTATTAAACGTTGGGCCAAAGAATTTAATAGCATGATTACGACTACAACGTTGTATTATGCAATAGTGCGTCCTCACTTGGAGTACGCAAGTCAAGTTTGGTCTCCAAGTTACAATGTGAATGTTGATCGAATAGAGAGAATCCAAAAATGCTTTGTTCGGTTTGCCCTAAGGGGCTTAAGTGGATTTGACATTTTAAACCTTCCTCCTTATGAGGATCGCTTAAAACTTTTAAAAATGCAATCATTGAGTGAGCGAAGGAAGTCTGAAGATATCGTCTATTTGCACCAACTCATCACCGGTGTATTCGATTCTCCAGAACTTCTTTCTCTTATAAATTTTAACTCTAATCGTAGAAGCAGTAGAAATGCTAACAATTTAATTTACTTACCATTTAGTAGAACAAATTATATGTTAACTGCTCCTTTAAATCGTATGAGTAAATTAGTTAACAATTGTAGCTTTTTTGATGTTAACTTGTCTAAAGGTCAACTCAAGAGTAGATTAAAAACTATTGTGTAATTGCATGGTTATGTTTTGCATGGTTAGTCGTGATGTTTTGTGTTGTCCTTGAGCCCAACCATATTTTGGTGGGTAAATTTTTCTCACATTAGCTTATTTTGAGCCACTAATATCAATATCGTTGAAAATTTCAAAGATTTTTGGGTTGTGACTTTGAATGCGTTAATGAGGAGAATGTGCGAAAAAGCTGTAGTAGCTAAACTCGATTGTTATTGCATGACAATTTCTTATCAAATCGTTCAGCTATGATCTCAGAACTTTTACCGCAATGATTTGAAATCAAATTAAAAACTGTATTATCTCTCCACGAAAACAAAGGCACATCATCAAAGGAAGCTACATATTCCACAGACTCTCTTCGAAATTTCTTCATTTATATTGGAACACTCGGTAGTTTTGAGTTCGGAATTCTGTTTCGACGGATTATATCCAATGAATGTATTCCCCTTTTGGTAGCGTTGATATAAAAAAAATATAACAATATTTATACAAGCCCCAAGATCCTTTCCTTCGTGGTGAAGAAGACAGGGGCTGTTCACTTGGCCCAAGTAATTTCAAAATTATAGTTATATCTAAAAACACTAACCAAAACAGAAAATTTTATGCTTCATTTGTGTGGCTTCTTTGGGAGATATTGTATCATATATGAAGGACAGGTGTTCTCCAGCAATTGTTGGTCTATATGGAACAATATCTCCCAACGAAGCCCCACAAATTTTTTCATTTTGGCTTTCATTTTGACTGATAGACAATTTTAATATGGAATCAACTTGAATTGTTTCTGCAAATGGTATACTAACTTATAGTTGATCAGATATAAAATACTCGAAATATATCAAGGGTCCGCCCAAATTTAACATATGATCTGGGAATTGATCTGTTTCTTTAAAATCAGTATTCATAAGTGGAATAAAATGCTATTCTTTCCAAACAGAGCGAGTGTATATCCCTTTTAATTTCAAATAATGTCTTTTTCAACTTCGGAATGTTCTCTCTCTGAATTTCTCTACTATATATCCTGACGTCTACGTTATCATCTTCATGATCATTATCATCATTTTCACTTTATTCATCCTCGCTACCATGAATCAAAAATTGTTCGAATTTTATCGTCAGTAAGCGCCCTAAAAGAGATTTTAGCTTTAAATATAGTTAAATGCATGGAATTGCATATCTGCAATATAACCTCACATCTGTAATGTAACTTCAAAATGTCTCAAATGCATGATATTGCATATTTGCAATTAAACCATTTATTTTATGAAATTAAAGTTATATTGCACAAAAAAATCTATATGAACATTTTTTTGATATTTATTGTACAATTATTAAAAATATTCACTTATTTTGTCTACGTATAAGGAAGACCTTGTTCGAATCAATATTTTGGACAAATTAAATCACCAATTTGACAAAGGAACACAACAACTAATAAAAAAATGACTAAATTTATTTTGAAACAAAATCCCGTTACGAATATTTACAGGGTGTGTATGCCACATCTCTTAGAAGTCAACATTCAACATTGCAATGTGCAATCCCATGCAACGAAGGGTTAATAAAACATCTATCAGGTTGCCGCCTTTATTGGCCAAAGCAAAATGTGTGCCCTTTTTGCTGCGTTTTCCATCACTTTTCGAGCATCTCGCATAGCGATGATTTCGGCATAATTGTTTGCCTTGAGCTCTCCAATGGTTTGAGGCTTACTGGCGTACCCTTTGCTTTTCAAATAACTACACAAAAATAAGTCCGGAGTGATCAAATCTTGAAATCTGGATGGCCAGTCAATGTCGGCGTTTTTTTACTTCACACGTCCACGGAATATTCGTTGCAGAAACTGCATTGTTCGATTTGCAGTGTGAAAGGGTGAATCTTCTTGTTGAAAACAGTAACTGTCCAAGCCTTTTTTTCACATTTGTGAGCAAACATAATGAGCCAACATCCATTCCAATCGACTGTTTCGTCTTCTTTGAAGAAAAATGAACAAATGATGGCTTTGGCGCAAACGCCGGCCCAAACAGTCACTTTTTGTTCATGCAATAGTGTTCCATGGATCTCCTATGAATTTTCCGTTCCCCAGGAGAGCAGGAGACTTTAAAATTCATCTCGTTGGTCATCAAAATTTGTTTCCAAAAATCAGGTTCTGTGTCAACCATTCTAGCGACTGTTTCGCCGTATTCCAACCGACCTGGGCGGTCTGTCGGCAATATCCTTTGAGTCGGTTGCAATTTATACGGAAACAAATCAAAATCATCCCTCAAAATGCGCCGCAAAGTGGTTCCACTGACGCCAAAATGCTGAGCGCAGTGACAATACGACACATGTGGGTTTTCGATAACACTCTGTCTAACCGCTTCAACCAGTTCATTGAAATGGGTTGATAAAAATTGTACTGAATTGACGTCTAAAAAAACTGTCTACTCAAGTCAATCAACTTATAAATGTTAAAGTTATTCAGTGCTTACATGCTGACATAAAATATGGTGCACCCTGTATATGTATGATTCCAAGTGATTTAATTACAAAACAGGCGTCTTTGAAAATAAGGGAAGAAAATCAGCTATTTTTTAAAACTCAAAATTAACTAGGGTCTGAAGTTTTTATCCAAAACTAATACAGATGCCTAAAAATATTTTTAAGCATTTATGGTTTAAATGCAATTTATGAACCACTATGAATTTTTCTTTGAATACCGATTCAAAGAAGTTGTATTGAATGTTATGGCTTAATTTTTTGTTTGGAAAGATTTTAACGAAAATGAAAAATGAATGTCCCCCAAACTAGCAACACTGTTCTTCCCACTTCGGCCCACCATAAAAAGAAGAAATACTAGATTTTTATCTTTAATACGGTTAATAAATTCAAACCAGTTAAACCCATTTAATTATACGAAGATAACCTATCGCAAAAAAAAATTGTTCCCGAACACTATTAAAAAGATAAACTGCATCCCGTTTCTTAGATATTGGCGATAATCATCATCAGATAAATACAATCTTTTGATGTTTAAGTATCCCAGCTTGAGGGTAATAAAAATAATATTACATAATGTCGTAAATTATTACTTTAAATTAATTTTGGAAACTCAACGATTAAACTCTTGATTAGCATTTTTGAAAATGCCAAATTTTTCATTTATTTCTATAATTTTTCATTTCAAAACGAGGCTTCGCAAGATAATTGATCAAACAACAACAAAAACTGACTCAATGCGTGGGCGTCGCTGGATGCAATAGCATGATTTATATAATGTTATGGACCCAGCCCCTGTATTAAGCCACACATTCATATATGTAGGTACAATGTAAATACATACATATTTGTTCATAACATTTACTGGCTTAAGAGTCAGAGAAATGAAGTATCGTTAAGAGCTGGGTTTGTTTGACTTTATAGTTGCATCATAGTTGAAACGAGTTCAATTCCATCGACAACTTTCCTAACTAACCGCAAGCTACTGCATAAGCAAAAAATTTCATTTATAGCACCCTGTACGCAGTAGAAAAAAGTTTGCCACTTCATGTACCGCCATTTTTTTTTTAACTTGCTACTCTTTTTGAACTCCAAGCAAAAGAGAAACCAAATAAAATCTAGATACACGCGAGACAAACATTTTCCGCCTTGTAACAATTTCAACCAACAACGCCCAAAAACTTGTTTCGCGTTAAACTTAACTCACGAATTTTCAGTTCAATTATTTACCTTTTTAGTTATGAAAAGTAGGAAATGCTGCTTCGATCCTTGTCGAAGGGAGCCAGATGTTGTACATGTTTCGTACCCTTTTAATTCGTGCTTTGATCGTAAAAGAAATGAGTCTGCTTTTCAGATGTTTTGCTAAATTTTTTTGTAAATACCTTTGTAAAAGAAAAGGCATTTATTCTGAGGACATATATAGAAACTTTTTCGATATCAGTTGGGGATTTAGCGGAGCTCCACATCAGAGGAGTAACTACTTGCTAGACGCTTAAATGCAGCCCTCAGACCTAAATCGTAATTTTGTCATTGAATTAATTGTTAAGCTTAAAGCCAAGTATGAAAACAACTAACAACAACAACGGCTCTATATAGAGCAAATCATACAGAAGACTAGACAGACTGTTTCGTTGGCCAGTCATCAGTGGTCTTGCATGGCTTTGACTGTGTCAAAGTTACTAGGTTTGCTAGAACTCAGCTAGTGTCGAGAAAATTACTAGAAATTTACTGGCTGAAAGACTGAAAGGCTGAACTGAATGCTTTCTATTTTTAGCAACTGAGCTTCTACTCGTATCTACTTTCAGTTACATACCATCAGAGGGCAACACAATCGTAATTAAACTTTTATTTTATTTTTGTTTTTTGCTATATTTTGACTTTATGTTCAATAAAAATGATAGTTTCATTTTTAAAAAATAAAAAAGTTATGAAATGGATTAAATAAATGTTCAACAGTAATGATAAAATAACATTTATGCTAAAGTAGGGCATTTAGTTCTCATAAAAACATGGGGCGCATGCTATAGGGAATATTAAAGATTTAAGAAAACCTTGGTAAGGAAATCATTTGTCCACTAACAAATTGTCCACTATAAAAAAAATAGAACACATAAAAAATGATCTATTATGAATGAAAAACGAGTGTGGACTTTTGATTTTCCACAAGCTTTGATGAAAATACTAAGAAAATGTCTAAATGTGTAGCTTATTAGTTTTTTAACGGCTGTATTCATTACAATTTACGAACAATTTGTAAAGCCTCTTCAAGAAAAATATCGAAATATATTATTCATAAACGATCAATAACGATGAAACCCTAACGCGTTCTTTCTCGAAATGAAACAGTCAATTGGCCACCAAGATCATGCGATTTACCGCCTTTGGACTATTTTCTCTAGGGTTATATAAAGTAATTACTCTATGCGAATGTTACTATGAAATTCTTGGAAGGCAACATTGTTCGAACAACTGTCGAGGTACGGCTAAAAATGCTGTTCAAAAGGAAATCCCAAATGACAGAAAACCATAATCACTCAAACAAAGTAAATTTTCAGCTATATCCAAAAAAACACCCTTTATAGTTACCTATTGGAGAAAATTAAAAGCTGCCCTTAGTCATGCTGGTGTAAGCGAGAAAATGTACAAGAGAAAAACTATAGAAACCGGAGATTAATGTTATTTCGTGGTACAATTTTTCAAGGAAACAATTTCTTCCAATATAAACAGCAAACAAAGGAGGAAAACGTTCGTATGTATCGTAGTAAACATCTGTAAATAGGTTTTTGGGTTATGTTCTCGTACCAAACTGGCATTCTGTTTTGCAAGTTCAATGAGCAAGTTTTAAAGTTTATCTTCAAGTTTATCTTGATTTTCCAAATAAATTTCATCAGTATATAAATTTCTTTACAAAATGAAAAAATAATCACTCCTTTCTTAAGTGTTATAATTATTAATTTTTCTTTTTTAATAACACTGTTCTACAAATTATTTTTTTTTAATGTACAAGAGCACCCACCGATATTTTATATTTTGCCGATCCATATGATGGCTTTCTGCGTTTTCAAAATGTTTCGTCAAATTGTGCAATTTACTATTTCAAAAAAAATTTATAATACAGCGAAAAAAAGAACTTGAGAAAGGGTAGAAGATGAGGTATGGGTCGATAAAAATTTCGATTTGCACAGCGCAAGGAAGAACTCAAAAGTAAACACAGAAATGTCACACTAAACACAACTCTGCCGACGCATCTCGGTGTGACCAGCTATGGTTGAACTCAAATTAAACTCAAACTAAATTCTCTGTGTAGACATGGCATTAAACCTTGCAAATTTTCACTTCGTATGTCAGCTGTTCTTTGTTAAGTTCGTCAACCTCGTATGAATTGACTCGTATGACAACAGCTGATTTACACACTCGTAACCTGCACTCGTGTACATGAAAAGGCGTATTCAAATTTGCGCCAATACGAATATGCGAGCTTAGTTATATGAGGACCATTGTTAATTTATTTGTATCAGAAAATACGATAGTCAGTGTTTTCCTAGTCAGCCCCAAATCACTCATCATATTCTGGGTAATCAGTGCTTTTCTTTTGATTTACATATAGTGTAGACTTTTTTTCATTATTAACCAAAAAAACAAAATGTAAATATTAATTTTTAAAAATATATATAGTATACTTTTCGCTTAAAGCGAACTTCAAGGGACCGGGCAAAATGGTTCGTTTTAAACGAAGTTCGCTTTAAATGAAGACTTGAATTAATCCTTTGTGAACTTGAAAGGAGCACATTAGCTCCTTTGTGAACTTATTAAAAACATGTTGAGATATTTTAATTTAAAAAATGTATTTTTAAAAAAATCAGTTAGTTTAGTTTGCTTAGTAGAAATATTAGTTTCAGTTAGATACACTTCCAGTTGAGCCAAGTGGTCAAGAATTTGTTGTGTCGCGCGACTGAAGAAAATTTCTTACATAGCTTACGCTTCACACTGCATCAACGTCAGTTGCGACTTGGATTGGCTCTACGTTGTCTATATCGTCATCGTCTAAGGTCGTCATCACCAGCGCAAACAGACTGCACAAAAGCTTTTCGTCCAATTTTTCCGTATTTAAAAGGTCGTCATCAAAACATTTGTAATCATGTTCCAGCAAACAAACATTAATTCCAGCAACTTAAGGGAATTCCCGGATTAGGTTAGGTTAGACCGGTCGCCTCTCTTAGAAGTCTCACATAGACCATACAGGTCCTTAGTGGTACCGGTTAGGTGGAGGCTGAGTGGGTCAGGAGAATTTATTAAAGATTTGCGTCGTGTTCACGAATTTTAGAAGGGATTCAAGAGGGGTTTTGGCTACTTCTTTTAGTGACGGGAAGGTCGGAGAGCCTAAGAGTTTATGTCTTGATCTGAGTATAGCAGGGCATGTGCATAGTAGGTGTTCCAGGGTCTCAACGGTGCCTGGTTCCATACACTTCCTGCAGCTTTCATCCATGGTGATGCCCATCTTCTTTGCGTGGGCTCCCACCATGCAGTGGCCAGTAAGAATACCTACTAGTGTTCTGCAGACACTCCGTGGGTGTGCAAGGATGTTGTAGTTCTTTTTCCGCAGCGTGCCTCGCACATGGTTCTGGCAATTTTGCAGGTTGCCGTGTCTTTCCACCTGCGACTCGCTGTTGGTGCGGATCGTTTTTCTAGGTTGCTGTATAGTTCTTGTAGTGGGATCGGTATATGCTCAGTGAGCTCTGCTCCTAGCCCGGCGCCCTGCTTTGCTAGTTCGTCTGCCATCTCGTTGCCTTCGATGCCCTGGTGGCTTGGAACCCAGTAGATATGCACTTCCTTTCTGTCGGACAGAGCGTCTAGTGCTTCCCTGCACGCCAGGGCATTTCTGGACTTGATGGTATCGGAACTCATGGATTTGCTTGGCTGTCTACAAATATGTTGATTCGAGAGTGGTGAGTGTTAATTCCGAGGGCTAATTCTGCGGCCTTCCTTATAGCAATTAATTCCCGGATTGGATACAGGAAAAATTAAGCACTATGTGTTACAGTGTTGTCAAAGCAAACATTATTTTTACATAGCGGTACTTTTTGATTCGTTTTAACCGAAAAATAAACAAGTTTTGCATGCAAATAAAGTTCGTTACAACCGAAAGTTCGCTTAAAGTGAGTTCGTAATAAGCGAACAAAAATGCATGGTTTATTGGAATAAAAACGCGTACTTTTGAAATTGGTTCGTTTTAGGCGAAAGTTCGCTTTAAACGGGTTCGCTATAAGCAAAAAGTACTGTATTTAGAAAGTTTTGGTGTTTAAGGAATTAGATAAAATCACGTTTTACAAACACTTCTATCAGAGAATTGAGGTTCTTACTCAGCGCTTTTTATATTTTCTTATTTACACTTCTGATCCTTTATTTTTCTTTTTGCTCAAAAAGAAAATAAACTTCCGCACTGGCAACTTTTGGATAGAAACCGAGACGCCTTGAATACTCAATTTACGACAGTTTAACTGTAATTTTCACCTCCGAATCAAGTTAATAATGAAAGTTTTTCAGATTTCAACCATCACACGGCATTTTTGTGTTATCTTCTTTTTGGAGATAAGGATTAGGTCTGCTTCGCCCGCCCATTAGACCGTTCCTAAATGAAGTATACATTTTGATGCCTGTGAGCCCTGCCAAAGTGTTGACTCACTATTTCTAGAGTTTTGCGGAATTTGGTGTCGTTCGTAGAACTAAACGATTGTCCTGTAAAGAAGTGACGTTTTACTTAGCGTCCTGGAACTCCACGTTTACGCTTTGCTCATTTTACACAAAATTGAAATAGTATGTCTCTTACCTACAAAATATAACAGAATCGAGTTAAAACAAAATTTATTTGTTTTCTGTTTAAGTTTTAGTAAAAACAAAAAGATTTTTTTTTTTAAAATACAAACTAGACAAATGTCAGAGCGAACTCTAACAGCGAAATATTTCTCGGTATCGAATACTTTCTACTAGTGGCGGCCGTGGCGTAGTGGGTAGAGTGCTTGACCCGGGTTCCATCTGATACAAAAAGTTTATTCAATTTATTTAATTTTTCTGTTCGGCCGTCACCTCTCTGCAGGCAATGGCAAACCTCATAGAGTAAATAATGCCACGTAAAGATTCTTGAGAACATGCACATTAGCCGTTCGGAGTCGGCATAAAACTAGTAGGTCCAGTTCTCGATTAACTGTGTTCAAACATTTAATAACACGCGCAACACAATTTGATCATAAGAAGTTCGGTCCAAGTCCTTTCCAGGGTTGAAATGGCCAGTTCATTATATTTTATATCGAATACTATGAAATGAATTGTTCAAAGTGAATATTCAGTATTTTTGAAGTAAAATAACTGGTAGAGTTTTTACTAACACTCCGCTTATTTCAAAGTATTTTTTTTTTTGGTTTTTTAATTTTTCATATAAATTGAAGAGTCTCCAGACCTACTGCCCGAGCTTGAATCCACTTTAACAATAAGTCGAATGCGACATTTTTGATTAAAATGCTCCAAAGTGGTACACCAGAAACTCCTTCAGTTTAAGGAAATGCATGTAACAACCAGGTTTCACAAAATGGCATGAAATACTTTCCATTATTTATACGTAGCAATGATCGCTTTGTGAGAAAGATCTGAACAAATTGCACGATTGCTGTTGCTATTGTTGCTGCGACTGTTGCAATTGTTGTGCAACAACTGGCAATATGCTCTATGCTTTTGGCAGCCTGGCTATTTTATCGTGTGGATATGTGCCATGGTAAGGGGGTAGGAGAAGAGAGGAGAGTCTTAACCGCTGCATACAGATATTGTTGACGTAACTGGTCATTGGCTTGGCTGGTTGAATTGCTTCACGGACTCTACTTCACTCCACTCTGCCTACACGTTATCCTCCTCCCGCCAGTTGCAAATGTCTACTAGTTTCTGCCAGTTTCTGCAGCTGCATCAGGATCGACATAAAGACCGGATTCGCTGCAACACGCGAACACGTTCGCAACAATCGCCGCGACGGACATTTATTTAACCAAGCTCGGCGGTACTTAATGTAATTGTAAAGTACGCGGGCGCGCGCTCTCGGTAGCCTGCCTAGTTAACTACCGGGAACGCGCATCGCTGTGACGAACGACGAGTTGTTGTTATGTACGTTATATTTTAGGTATATCATTCGTTCGATTTGTTTCATGTTGTTCTTGTCGACTTTTAAAAAGGCATTGCCATAAACAAGGACTGGTTAAATGAAACTGTTACGATGGTTGTGGGGGACGCATTGGACGCAAATAAATGATACACATATGAGCTGTGATAAGTCAAATGTTTGCTATCCATCGTGAGATGTTTTCAAGAGGAAGTAAAGTAATCAACCCATATTTGAGTGTATAATTATTTAGGTCGAGAGCGAAATGTAGCACAATTAACTGGAAGAAATACTAGGAAGAAGTTTATCTTCGACTTGGTCAAAGTTAAAATACACCTACACTTGTGTGAAATATATATTATCCGAAGATATGATGGTTTAATTATATTGATGATACCACCTTGCTTGAGAGATAGGCGTGGTTTTAATTTAATTTATTCAATTTCTTTTTTCTTTTGAAATGTTGGTATTAGTGCAAATATTAGTGAAAGTCAATACAGTCGACTGATACATTGTCAGGCCCTTTCGTAGAATCGAAAAATTCGTACTACTGAACTGTAAAAAAAAGTACACTTTTTTTAGTGCTTTTTAAAAATGATATGCATTCAGCTTATGTTTCGGCTAAAGCTTTATTTTATTTTCTTAAGTATCGAAATAAAAGAAAAAGAAGCGCATTTAAATCAATTTAAAGGAAAATGTAGGTACATAAATTTACATAAATATGTATGATTGAGAAAAAGTAAGTATTACTGTGCTATTATTATTTTAATACTAATATAAATACATATGATTTCAGTCATTAGAAAAAAGTCAGTCATTAAAGATTGACGCTTCTTGATTTGCAAATCAATTTGCAAGGGTTCTTCATGAAGCTCTTTTAATAAAAGCGTTTTTGAACATTCAAAGATATTTTGGTCTGCCCACTGAATGCATATATTCAGACAGTTTATTGCTTAAACATGCTTAATATTTGGAGAAGAAACGGCGGAAATCATTTCTGTATTGTCACTGTCATTCAGTGGTATAGTCTCATCCCTAGCAATATCTTCATTCCATTCCATTTAATTGCTTACATCAAATGCGACTTTTGGAAAAGTGCTAACCAACAAATTTAAGGTGGTTCTTATTGCATTAACCTCCTCACTTTGTCTAAGGATGGAAAGTGGAATATCATCCTCACCATTGAACCCATCTTCATTAAAAATATTTTCCCAAGATTTCTTCAATGAGTCGTTCGATACCTTTTTCCAGCTTCGAATAAAGTGGTCTGTTTCAGACAAATCTCCAAACTTTCGGTAAAACTTCCCATCCTGGTCAGCAAACTGCTCCGATAATGCAACTTTAGTAGTCTAATTGCATTTTGATCAATGGGTTGAATTAGCGGAGTAACATTTGGAGGTAAATACATGGCCTACATTTTTACCACTTTAATACTGTCACTTTGTATATGAGGTAGGCACCTCTTAAAAAAGTATATTGTTTAAAAAAAACTTGAATGCATATTTTTTCATAAAATAATTTCCCGATTTCACCGAACTTTTAAAGAGACAATATTTAAACCAGAACAAAAATTTTAAATTTTTTCGAAAATTTGTACAATTCGTCTTACTTTATGAACTGTATACTTATAACTGCATTTCACGGTAAATTCTCTCATTGCTAAGGAAAATTTTTAATTTTTCGTTTGAAAAGATTAACTTTTCCTTAGCTCAGTGGGGATCGAAAAGACCTCGTTTGATATGGGCCTGATAAGTTTAATTTATTAGAGTTAAATTAGATCCGGGACATCTTTCATGCTCCTTACCTATTTCTGGTTTAGAAGAAAACATCCAGGTTATTTTAAAATAAATTCTGGCGTTTTCTTAGTAAATTTCTGGAATCGACAGTAATTACCTTCACAGTAATATTTTGCTTCATCTTCCTCGTGGTGCACTTTGATCTTAAAAATATTTATTTATTTATTTATTTATTGAGTCTATGGATAAATCCTTACAGACTATAACAATGTGACTTAACATATTATAACTTAAATAACTTAAAGCTAAAACATTAATGCAGCAATCTTAACAATGCAGATGTAAAATTAACTTTGCTCATGCTAAAATCAATGGAACAATCTTTATATAAATTATTCAACTTTGATAAGGTGCTATTAATGGGCTCATTGATGGCATAGTTTGACCTGTGACATTTAATATGAAAGTACTCAAATGACCGCAAAGTTCTATACGGTATATTAAAGCCAATTAACGCAAGAAGCTTTGGGCAATCAATATTACCGTTAATTATATCAAATATAAACATTATACTTTGAATCAGCCTTCTATTTTCGAGGCTTTCCAGACTTATTAACATGCAACGAGATGTGTAAGAGGGAATAGGGTCAGTGAAAACAATCATGCGTAGTGCATACTTAAGGAACTTCTTTTGTACGCGCTCAATACGATCAATATGAACTCCATAATAAGGGTTCCAGATAAGTGCTGCATAATCAAGATTAGATCTTACAAATGCAGTATAAAGCTGCTTTAAGGTGTAAGAGTCAAGGAATGCAGTGCTGTTCCGTTTAATAAAAGCCATTAGGGAATAAGCTTTCGGGATTATGCGATTTATGTGACCAACAAAACTAAAACGAGAGTCAAAGAAAACTCCAAGATCGCGGATTTCATTGACCAAGGTTAAAGGCACCCCATTTATGTGATAAGGAAACAAAATAGGTGTAGCACTCTTCGAAACAACCATCCTGGAGCATTTATTTAGATTCAATGTTAAATTATTGTTTTTAAACCAAGCAAGGCAATTATTCAATTCAGTTTGGAGAGTAATACAATCTGAATTTTCCCTTATTTTATAATAAATTTTCAGGTCATCTGCGTACAATAAATAACTGACGGAGGAAAAACAATTCGAGATGTCATTTATGAACAAAATAAACAATAACGGCCCCAGTATACTGCCCTGCGGCACACCAGATGTCACTAAAAAAGGTTCCGAACTCACATTTTCTATAGTGACAACAGATACCCTATTAATCAAATAAGATCTCAGCCACGAAAGAAACGTTGAATGAAACCCATAAATGGACAATTTTCTAATAAGGAGGTTGTGTGGAACTTTGTCAAAAGCTTTAGAAATGTCAGAGTATATTATATCAACTTGGCAACCATCTTCAAAAGAGTTGATACAATATCTCGTGAAAATGCTCAAATTTGTTGTGACAGACCTGCCCGCAACAAAACCATGCTGGAACTGACAAATAATATTTTTAACAGCGAAGAAAACTTTATCTTTTACAATTTTTTTCAAAAATTTTGGAGATGTTCGTAAGCTTTGATATTGCCCTATAATTTTCTATATTGTTTTTATTACCTGATTTAAAAATAGGAGAAATAACAGAAATTTTCCAATTTTGTATGAAAGAGCCGAAAGCAAGAGATTTATTAAAAATCAATAAAAGTGGAACCGATATAGATTTGGAACAATTCTTTATAAGGTGAGCACTAAGTCCATCAAGATCAGATTTGTAAGAACCTTTTAAACCAAGAATACCATATTTAACATCTTCTAGAGTTAGACTTAAGCTGCCAAAATTCAATAAAGAATCATGTAAATCAATTTGAGTATTCATATAATTATGTTTGCTAAAATTAGATTTGAAAAAATCCGCGAATAAATTGACAGTATCAATCAGAGTGTTTGAAACCTTATCGTTATGAAACATCGAGGAAGGAATGTACGAGGACCCTTTTTTGGATTGAACGTATCTCCAAAAGGTTTTAGGATCGGATTTGATGCGACTCTCAAGATTCAATATATATTGATTATAAAGGAATTTGTTTAGGAAATCAAACTCACGTTTAAAATGAATACATTTTTCATTGAATTGTATTAGGCCTGTAGATTTAAATTTTTCATAGAATTTATTCCTTAGATTTTTGAGCTCATAATATTTAAAGCGATTGTTTTATATTGATTATCAAAAAGTGTCTCAGACACATCCTTATCAATCGACCCATTTAGGATAGAATTTTACGATTTTCAAAAATAGAAGAACTTTCCTTTTCTTCAAAGTAAACGGATCTTATTTAAAGTCCTTTCATTTCTGAGTTTTTACTTAAACCATAAAAAAAAATTAATCTCATAGAAGGAAAAACAAGACGTTTTCAAGCAGTTTTAACCATTTATTTCAACGTTATATTTAACTTCAAGACAAGGTGTTGTTTGATAGCAAGAATTTACTTTCCACCACCACCACCGCCACCGCCACCGCCACCACCTCTTGGCAAAGGCTCTGGAATTGGTTCAGGATTGGCTGGAACAAAATAAAATAACCATTAAATTCATAAAAATATAAGTACTGAAGAAGCCTTACCCAGCGCCAAGGCGATCAAAGCCACGAAAACACCCAAGTATGCAAATAATTTCATTTTTAGATGTGCTTTTTGAGACAAATTGAAAATGAATACCGCTGATTGCATCAAACATGCTATTTATACTGTGTTTTCTGTCTGCATCATCTATAACGTTATCTTCGTATAGACGGATTGTTTATATGTAATGCGTTATTGTAGATGTTGCTTTAGATTACACTGGTTTATTATGCATTCGGACTGATATAGATTTGCAAAATAAACAGAGTCCCTTATCAATTTACGTAGTTTTCAAAGGAATTCAATTTAGGAAATTCCAGTTTTCAAAAGAGATTATTTGTTATAATGAGTTTAGCAAATATTTTAAATGAATTTAGTTTTTGGAAAATTGAAACAGGTTACAAGTTCACGTATGTATATGTAGTAATATTTAATACTCTTAGCTAGCCATAATCATGTGGAACCCTACGATATGCAACTTATAGCTATGGAACTTAACCTAGGTTTGACTTGCTATACGATACACGGAGTGAAAGAATCTCTTGTAGACACAATTGAAGTTCGGCAAGGAGATAAACTTATTCACGGCCTTCAACGTCTTAAATCAAAGTCTCTTCAATTCCGAAAAACATCTTTCCATTGGCTCGCTAGGCTTGAGTAGCAACTCCATTGTAATATCAAGCCAAAAAACTCTATTTCTTTTACTAAAATTTTCTATTAAAATGTATCGCGAGATTATAAATTATTACAAAATAAGTCCATTTATTTCTTCAACATTATTCGAACATCTTTAAGATATCGCTTATCAAAATATCGTTGCCATAGTTTTCAATTGCTTAAAATCGACTTTCAACGTTTCAAAATAACTTATGATCAAAACATATCCGAAATTCTGCAGTTAAACGAAAATGGTACAATTATTCATCGATATTAATTTTATTTCCTTCAAAGTAATCTCCATTGCAGGCAATACCCATATTTCACCAATCGTAAGAACACTTTTCATAGGCTTATTTTGGAATCACTTTCAGCTCCTTTTGCGAATTCACCTTAATCGCCTTAATTGTCTCAAAACGCTTTCCGCAAAGTGGAAAAGGAAAAAGTCACAAGGAGCCCTGTGGAATGAATAAAAAGCTTGCAAAACGGTATGAACGTTATTTTTGGTCAAAAAGTCGCGTACAGAATGGATGTGTGAACCGGTACTTTGTCGTGGTGAAGAAACCGATCCAAACTAGACACCAAGATTGGCTGCTATCTCCCTTATGCTCACACCTCGATCAGCGAGGACATTTTTCTTAACTGTTTTGATTTTTTCGTCAGTAACACTGGTGGATGAACGACCGGAACGAGGCAAATCATCAACACTTTGTACTACTCGTACGCTTGTGTTTTCGATATTGTCGAGTACCCGTAAGCTACCGTTAACATTTTCTCCACTTGCTACAAGGGTAGTCCCAGAAGTATCCGATCCAACAAAGAAATCAAAAAATTTAGGAAAAACATGTATTCCCTGCATAGTCACCTTTTCGTTCGATACACTTTTCCCAGCGATATTCAATAGCTATGATTATTTGTTTATTAGTTTAAAGTAAAAACCATCAAACTGACTCCGCAGACTCCACCTCTTTATTGTTGGGAAATCTTTAACCACAGAGCCATTTTTTCAAGTTTGAAAACATAAAATAATCCGAAGGATGTAAATATGGCGAAAAGGGTGCGTAAGATTTTGGTCATCGTGAAAACGGATGTGTGAACTGGTACAATGTATTCAAGAAACAAAACTTTATTTTTCGCCAAATGTGGCCGTTTTTTCTTGCCTTCATCACGCAAAAGCTAAAATAAGTTCGCGTAATATTCGCCGTTGATTGGTTTTCCTTTCTGAAGAAATCACTGAAAATCATCCAACGCACATCCCAAAATAACTAGCGCCATAACCTTGTTTGCAGATGGAACTTCTAAGAAGCACATTCTCCCTTTCAGTCCATTGTTTTGACTGTTCCTTCGTCTCAGGTGTGAAGTAATGGACCTTTCTTTGATTCATGCTTATGAAACGAAGCACAAACTCTGCTTCATTGCTGTGAAACTTCCCCAAAAATTCGATTGAAATATTCTCACGACGTTAGTTTTGTTCTATTGTGAGTAATCGCGGCACCCATCTTGCGGGCAGCTTTCTCATATCCAAATTTACAGTCAATATGCGATGTACAACACTTTTGGAATGCCAATCATGTCTGCTATCTCACGCACTTTCAGTCGACGATTATTCAATACCATTTTGTGGATTTTCTTCATCATTTCTGGCGTGGTCTCCTCATTTGGTCGATCACTGCGATGTTTGTCTTGGCAGCTCGTTCGGCCTCGTTTTAACTTGCCATCCAATATTCTACTATTATGAATGAAGGAGCAGACTACCACAGAGTAGAACCTAGTTTCGCTTTGATATTGGTTGTACTAAGGCCTTTCAAATTGAAAATATTGCATTGCATAACGATGGCCAATTTTTTCCATGTTTACTATCCAAATTCACTGAAAGCCTTCACTATTGATGGCTTCTATACATCAGGTCGGGTACCTCTGTAACACCCTCTTATTTTGTTAGAAACACAAAATTTCAGACAAACACTTTGCTCAACTAAATCGACATTGCGAATTTCGCAGAACACAACAAATACTGACTTGTTTAAAAAGCTATCACCCAAAAACTGTCGTCAATGGTGCTCATCGGATGACAGATGAACAAAAAAAAAAATGATTTTGACAATATTTCAAGCGCGGTTTGATTGAATGGGAAGTTCCGGGTCATTTTTGATCAGCAAGTATATCTATATATTTAACCATGGAAGGACATGTTTTTTTTTGTACATAAAGGTCATGCTTCGTCGAATCGACAAAAACATGTTTTAAAATGGCCATGCTGATTTCCTATCCGACAAAATCTTTAAAAATCACTTGTTCTTGATTATTAAGTTTATTAAGAGTAAAGGGAAACTGCAATGTATTTTATTAATAAAAGTTTTTAATAAAAAAATTCATTTTCACAGTTTGAGTTTTTTGGCATGCTTTACAAAAGGTACATAATGCGTCGTCGATTCGACGAAGCTTGTCCTTCTAGGGTTAAGTGATACCTATTCAACTTTATTTAATGATATAACATGATCTTATTTGGTAGTGATAAAAATATTTTGACACATTGTACTTTTCGAATTTTAACCTTAAAGTATTGTAACGAAAACATCAAGAGCAACTATTTCTCCTAAAAGTTTACATATATTAAAATTAAGAGAGTGTGGAGTGTCCTTGCAGGCCATACACCTCCACCTCCATTCGATTTAATTTCTTAGTCCTTTAGAATGAAGTATAATTCAATTTTACAAATGATCAATTGGACAACATCCTGTCTGATATATGATTCTGATTTTGGTCTGCCACAAATAGGGTATCCTTCAGTTGTAGCAAGCCAAGAACCTTTATTTACCATAATATTCATACAATTTTCCTCTAAAGAATTATTTTAACCTTTTGTAGCGTATACTTCCAAATCAATAATTGCTTGCCCTTCACAATGCTATAAATAGCAACTTTTGCTGTGAATCTTCAACATTTCGCAAATATCACTAATTTAGTTCGTTACAAAATGAATTTCAAACAAACACTTGGCTTTCTATTGATTGTGTTGCTTTTTGTTTTCAATGGTTTGTTCCTAAATGTTCACAACAAGGACAAAAATTATAAAGAATGAATATTTCAGGTACTTTAAGTGTTAATGCTACACCTGAACGAGGTGCTCCTGGTCAGAGCGGTGGTTGGAGCTGGGGCTGGGGTAACTCTGGTTCTCGTGGTAACGATGGATCTGATGAATCAAACAGCAATGACGACTGATGTTAAAAATATGATCGGTGCCGAACAAATATGAACATGAGAAAAAAAAAAAAAAAAATAAAATAAAAAAAAAAACTTTTGATACTCCTATTAAAAAACTCAAACGCAAATTGTAGAATTTTTATTCGATCTTCATACGGAATAATATTAAATAAATAAACTGGCCATTCCAGCCCTTGAAAGGACTTTCACCGAACTTCTTAGGATCAAATTGTGTTGTGCGTGTTTTTAAATGTTTGTACACAATTGATCGAGAACCAGTGGCAGATCTACATACATATGGGCTAAAAGGGCTTAAGCCACCCCTTGGAGAATATTTTATATGGGGAAAAAAATGAAAAAATGGCTAAAAAGACGTTGCAGCCCCCCCCTTTGCATATAAAAGTGTAGTTTCAGCCCTCCCCCCTTTGGTGAATCCTAGATCCGCCACTGTCGAGAACCAAGTTTTATGCCGACTCCGAACGGCTAATGTGCATGTTCTCAAGAAGCTTTACGGCATTATTTACTCTCTGAGGTTTGTCATTGTTTGCAGAGAGTTGACGACCAATCAGAAAAATTCATTTCAATTGAAAGAATTGTCTGTGTCTGATGGAGGATTCGAACCTCGGACCTCACTGCTTGAAAAATTTGCACCGAGTGGTTTTAAAACTTTGACGCACTCGGCCCCGGCCGCCACGCAATCGTTTAGCTAGTAAAGCATTTTACTTGGAGATTATTCATATGATATAACTGCTAATGTAAGTGGTGCTATTTTATAATGAAAGTTTAGTTTAATTTGGTAATATTCCAATCCTACGAATATCTAACTAAATAATTAAAGTTGTTATAATGTTGAACTCATCAACTGGCTATATTAATACACCCATGCTTTCTGCGTCAGAGATTTATTAAGTTTATACGCCGTTTATGACGCCCATAATGATCTTTGATCACGCACTCTAAATTTAAAATTTAGCGAAATTGATTGAAAACCACGCCTATCCGCCATATAAACTCATCGTACAGACGTCATCAAAATAATAAATAATTCATAATTATTTCCCAATTTCCCAATTTTAGAAAATATACCTAGATCAACTAAAAGGGCTGGGTTTTTTGTTAAAGAAACTGAAGTTTTAGAATTCAAAATTAACATGTGTAAAATTTTAACATTTTGTCTTTTTGTAATCTATGTATCGTTATATATTGACACGATATTGGATTGACCTTCGCACCAAGAATTTTTTAATTCGACCTAAATACCCAATTTTATTTCAACTTTAAGTCAGAAGTAATAATTTTTCATGAGTTTTCATTGGTTTATTCGTCTTCAATAAGTTTTAGACTGTGGTATTTCCGACGTTGTAAATGCTATGTCATATTCAACTAAATAAATATTATTTATACAAAGCAGAAAAATATATGAATGTGTATTGGTATGTGGAATGGAAAAATTTTAAGAGAAATTTAAAGCCCCAAGCGAGTATTCTAGAGCTTAAGTCTTCTCTGAAAACGATTTTTTATTTTGGACATCTCCTTAGTCGAACAGTTTTGAAATTTTTCTTTGACATTGAAATCAGCACTGAAAGTAGCTTAGAATAGAATTGGTGAGATAAAATGGTGAGAAGTCGTTAAAAATTAAATATAACAACGTAGCAGAATCTTTGTATTTATTTATATGATTACTAGCTTATACCCGGCGTGCTGGAAAAGTAGGCGTAGCTATAGTGTGGCCACACCTTTATCGAATTATTTATTTCTTTATTTATTCAGCTATTTCCAACTATTGTTGTGTGTCTGTTTCTTTGTTGTTAGTTTAATAAGTGCCCACATTTGCCGACAGTAACCAGTAACAGTAACAGTCTGATATATAGATTTTTTTTGGTTTGGTTTGTACGGGAGGTACCATGCCCCCTTGTCCAATGGTCGCTCAATTTCTGCAGTCGAAGAACACTGGACACTAAATTGTAAGTTCGTACCAGGTTTCATTGATATATGACTTATAGTTCGAAAGTTGTACTGAAAATTTGGGCTACTGAAATAGTGCCACGACCCTCATCCAACGCCAATAAAATGGAACGCCCCAGTAGTTCAAATTGACACGTTAAAAACGACACGTTCAAATTGAGGCCGAATACCGAATTATGAGGCTGTGCGATCTATAATTCCATATTCCATATTCCAGCTATTCTATATCGCAAATTAAGGTGGTATTTAGTTTAAGAGGTGAAACGCCCATTTGTCCAACTTCCATATCGATGAAACACAATAGACATTAAAACAAACATGTTCTGAAAGTTTGAACTCAACTAGACGGTTAGTTTCGGAGTCTATAGAAAACAAACATTTTTCTTGATTTGTGGGCGGTAAAAAGGGTTGCGGCAACTTTATTTTAAAACTATACCGCACTCGAATTAAGGTTACGGCCAAAATTTCAGGACAGTCAACCTAGAAGGCAATTTTACTCATTTCTGAAAAAGTGGGCGTAGCTTAAGTTTGATCTAACCCATTTTTTGCAAAGTTTCCGACATGGCATAAAACTAAATTACAAAACTTTAGTCTAATACAACCAAAACCGGCGATATATAGATTGGAATCTTGAATTTTGGCCCAGTTTAAGAAAACTTTTTGAGAGAGATATTAATTTTCGACAACTTAAGGCTGTTGTTGTTTTATGTAGTCATGTCTTAACATTATATTGTGAAACAACTAATCCATCAAATGTTCAACTTAACATTATTTGTTGTATCTATGTAACGAATGCAATATGCCAGTTATTTCCAAAGTTAACCTAATTATAACACTTGAGTGGAAATTTAAATATGACTCAATGAAATAACTAAATTACGGTAATATTTTGAAAGTCCACCTGGTTGGCTGACTAACAGCTTGACTGACTTAGGCTGCCAGTTGTACATTCGATTTGGTTGAGGGGCTTGGTCATGACTGCTGCAGCTTTCAGGTTTTGATTTTCAATTTCGATTTTGGTCTCAGTTGACGCAACAACAACAGCACAACTCCACCAGTGGGTTCATTTAATGGTAAGTTAAGCCATTTGGCAGCTGACTTCTTGCCACTTTATGTTGCAAACATATTTAACCAGCGCAACTGAACATGCGGCCCGAAAAAAACTTTATTGTAGTTTAGTCTTAAAGTTAAGCTGCGTTAAGTTGCTATTTTTGGAAACAAGTAAGTACAACTTAAAGTGAACGAACTATGCAAAGCTTTAGATTTTTTTAAGGTAAATTGCATTTTTTTTAATGGGAATTTTGACTAGAAATGAATGTTTCAAAAACTACTTTATTATATGTTTCAGTGAAATATTTCTCCTTTTAAGGAGTGTACTTTTTTGCAGGCAAACCCCGTTTTTATTCAGAGAATATTGACCAATTTTTGCTTGGCTGTAAAAATAGAATGAGTTCCTTTTGCTCGACTGCGTTCATCGTTCTCGTAACACGTTGAATGGAATGAGCCCTAGAGGATTTGAAAGCTTTAAATTATTTTCAAAAATGCTTAGCTAGATAGATATAGATAGACAGTATGATAACAAGAGATCAACAAGATTATATTAGAGGACAAGTCACTTTTCACGTGTTTTCGTTAGTTTTGCATCAATTATTATCCTTTCTTTTTAATTCTCTTCCTTTCTGAAAATTCTCTGGCTAAAGCCTATAGGCTTTAGGTATACCGAAAAGAGCACTATTGTTCGTGTGGGACACAATAAGCAATACATTTTTTCATATAAAAAAATATTGTTGCGTGTTTCTTTCATGAACGAGATTACTCTTTTCGGAATTCATAAAGATGCTGTACTAAGGCGTTTCTTTACAATTGAAAATATTTTTGTGGAATGTTAAATCCGTATCTTCAATTTTCCATTATTTAACGCTTCTTTTCAAACTAATTTTTCACCATGTTCCAGGAAGTACTCTGACGAACATTGTTTAACAAAAAGTTAGATAAAATATAGCTCTTTCCAACCAAATAAAAAAAAATCACCTAAATATGCACTTAAATAGAGTTATCGGGAAGAATTCAAAAAGTGTTCCAATGTACCCGCCTTTCGCCCATAGTTTTAATTATCTAACGCCCACTTTTGTTTGGGTGGTCTTGCCTCTTTCTTTTTTGGAAACAATCTGTGTTAGAAACCTTTTTAAATATGTTCCCCATATCATTGTGTCAATTAAGATATAACTTTTACAGTGCTTTAAATTTCATTTCCATTTTCTTTCAGCTACTTCTGGTTAGGCTCAAAGTCTTAAAAGATGTTTAGACCTGACCTAAGTTACTCCCATCCAAAATATCATTATTCTTGCATTAATATGTACCGAATTCAAGCTCGAATTTTTAATTTTTGAAAGTATTCAATGAATAATATTCGAAGTTATAAAGTGTTGTTATTATTTTAATAACGTCAGTTTGTATGAGGTTAGTTTAATTTGTTTTAATTTTAACTTTATTAAACTTTAACTTTTCTTTTTAATTTCTTTTAATAAAAGTTATGTACATATGTGAAAGAATCAAGACGATACATTAATTTTTGTGGAATTTAAAAAGGTTTTGCATTGTTGATGACGTCACTTTGTAATGGAGGTATGCAGGGTTTTCTTAGTATTTTGACAAATATTTAATTTTTGTGTACATTTTGATTCAAAGCTTATATGCAAAAAAGTTTTTAGAGATTTTTCGAGATTTTAATACTCTGTACGTGGGGGGGGGGTGATTTTTCAGCTTATTTAGCTCATTTTTAAACAAATTTTTTATTTTTTTTTTAAATGGGCTTAAATATTCAGGTGGCGATATCAGGTAGTGATGCTGATCAAGAATATAAAATACCTTTTTATGCCTAGCACGCCCCCTTATGAGCGTTAAAAACTTATGAAGTAATAAAAATAATATACCATGAAATCCATGACGTGAACCTAACGACCATGGAACGGTTATGATCGGGACAAACACATTATTCTAAACGATACATCGAAAAATTGGATTTTTTGTAGAATGCCATTCACAAGAAGCGATCAGAGTTAACCAGTAAAAAGTGTGTTGCTTTACTGCAGAGCAGTGCAGGTCGACATACACTGTCCGTACATATGGGATATCAATACTTTTCTATTGATGGCTGTTTTATGGAAAACATAATATATAACTCGAAATACTTTTTTAAGGAATCTTATATGTTGTCCTCATAATTGAAAAATGAGTGTGAATTTGTTTGCAATACTTGTATATAAAAAATTCAATATTTTATAACACCTCAAAAACAAACTCCAAAAACTCTTCCGTACCTTATAAGAGAACTTAAAATAAATCTAATTCAATATCTTTGTCATTAACGAAGATCTGCCACCTTTTTGCTAGAACAACCTCCTTCAAACGTTGTTGCATTGATAAGGCTAATTTACTTGTGACATAAGATCCTATTTTCCTCCATGTTGACATCATTTAGCTTTTGTTTGCTAGTTATGATGCGTTGCCGTATTTTCTGTTCCAATATACCTCAAAGATGCTATATGGGGTTAAGATCAGGGCTTTCGGGAGGGTGAGGAATCAATTACATTGTAAATCAGCCATTCCCTCAAAAGTTGGTATGGTACTTCTGGTCGTTGTCCTGTCCAAACCGAAAATTGTTTCCTAGACCCAAGTTCGTTGCGCTCATTTTAAGATTTTGTTTTAAAATGTTTAAATACAATGTCTTGTCCATTGTAGTTTCATCAAAAACCAAATTCCCCACGCCTTCATTTGACATAGCACCTCAAACCATTAACGATCCGCCTCCGTGTTTGACAGAAGATTCTTTATTTCTTAACTTTTCGCCAAACAAATCGTATGCCGTCTGACTCAAAAATATTGGCCCTTAATAATAAAGAAATTCTAAGTCGAATTTATCTTAAACTCGACTTTAACTTCTAATTTAGAAAACATCTAGTTGTGACTCGCCGGCTTCTAAGTCAATTTCAAACTGAAAATTGAAATTATTGCAGTGAATATGGACGATGAAAGAATAATAATGGATCTAGAATTAATAAATGATTTAGAGCTTAAGGAAACAAAAGAAGCAACTTACTTTTATAGCAGCTTCCATTTGTTTTGCTTAATGTATGCAAAAATTATTAATAAATAAAATCAGCTGTTAAAAGCAAACATAAAAAAGGGTACGCTCAGGAATGAAATTCAAGATCAGTTCACAGTAGAAGCACTGAAGTTGACTTTTGTTGGATTTGTTTTATTACTATGAAACCTAAAAAGTAGCTTAGAATCTCCTAACCAAATTTGAGTTTAGAAGCGAGTTTTTACGTTTCTATTACTAAGGGTCATTGTTTTTGCTTTCGTCAGTAAAAATAACTGCTTTCTAGAAGTCGTCTGACTTTCTTGGCATATTCTAATCAAAGTTTCACATTTCTCTTCTTTCGCTTTCTACTGAACTGAATTTAAGAAATTTCGAATGGTTTGGAGACTTACGGCAACGCTATCATATTTTCTGATATCATCAGCAATTTTTACAGCACTTATTTTATTTTACAGCACTTATACGTTCAATCTTTCGCTCGAAATGTATGTCTAAGATTCTTTTACGTCCTTTTACTGGTGATGTCTCGTGCATTCCAGCCTGTTAAAAGTTTTCAATCAATTATTGAACTGAAGAACAAAGTCGGCAAATAGTTTTCGATATCTCTCTTACGGGCAATAAACCTAGTTTCTTTTCAGAAGTATGATCGGTTGTGAATTTTTTACAATAAAAGTGAAAATAGGATAAAAGTTTTTCTTTATACAAGAGAAGTAAAGTTTTTCAAATATGTTAAAGCTTATTTCGTTTTATTAAATTGAACATTTTTCTTCATACTGTAAAATTACTGTTAAGGCTTCTTGTGTACGGACAATTGTTTGAGACAATAAACTTATACATCTGTAGCAACACGTCACAATCTCAAGATTATACTGTGCACTGTGCAGTTGTGCGGGCTTTTTGTCAGGAAAAGTATCAAACACATATAAAACCTTTGAACACTAATTTAAAGCACATACTGAGAACTACTAAATCATAAACTGATAATAAGCAAGGTCAAAAAAAAAAAGTCTAAGTCCTGGAAACCATAATGTCATCTTTCAACAAAATCTACGAAAACTATTTACTCAGATGGGTGTTTTTCCTTCGACCCATAGTATAATAATTTGAAGGTAGTATTGATAGTTGCTTGGGAAACCATCTCATGCCTAAAAATAATAAGCAGTTGTCAATGCTACCTTGTATTAACATACCATGTTTCGACCAAAAACAAAAAATAAAAAATTAATTGGCCATTTCAGATCTTGAAATTACTTTGATCGATTTTCTTATGATCAAGTTGAGTTTTGAGGACCTACAGTTTTATGCCGACTCCAAACGGCTAATGTTCATGTTCTCAAGAAACTTTACATGACATTATTTATTCTCTAAAGGTTCGCCATAGCCAATTGAAATTCTGTGTCACCAGAAGTTCGAACCTGTCATTGAATGGTTCACGCAACAACTGCTTTTCCTTCAACATTATTTTCATTTCATTTTTATACCCCCACGTTTAAACTTACTGAGGCTTGGCGGCTTGGCGGCCTCAGTAGTTGAGTAGGTAACGTGCTCGACTGCTAACGCAGAGGTCTCGGGTTCGATTCTCGACCAGGCCATGGTTCTACGCTTTAAGCCTTTCTAAATTTTCTTTCCTCATTTCTAATCAACTGAAATTGAAAATTCATCAATATGACGACTTGAAGTTGTACAGTTGATGGTACAGAAGTTTGTGGATGAGATGGCCTTATAACTTGAATTGACTGAGCTAAAGGCATAACACTTGTCTCTGATTCAAATTCACATGTTTCTTTGGCTTTCCACCACGCTTAGAACATCTTACACGTGTTTCACTTGATTGGCTCTTCCTTCCCACTAATCTATCACCCCATTATTTCGAACCAAGGCAGACTTGACTGAATAGGTATTCCACCTGAAATCCTTGGTTCAAAGCTAAAAAAAAAAACAAAAAACCACCCGAGTCGATTTAGCCATGTCCGTCTGTCTGTCTGTCTGTCTGTATGTCTGTCTGTGATCACGATTACAGCCGTAATTTTTAAGCTATCATCACGAAATTCGATATATAAGCTGTTATCTAAAAAATAAAGGTCAAGTTTGAAAATGAGCCAAAACGGATGAAAACCACGCCTACCTCCCATACAAAGTGACTTTATCAAAACGGTAAAATGTCTTAGAATTCCACAAAAATTAATATAGTGACTTGAAATTTTGCACATAAGTGTTGTTGCACAAAAATTAATGAAATTTTGATATTTAATATACACTCTATTCAACCAAATTGAATAAAGACCACACCCACCTACCATACAAACTGAGTTTATCAAAAAACAAAAGCGAATATCTTCTGTTAAAACTATGAAAAAATATTTTTGCAGACAAACATTTTATTGACTGCTTAAGACTTTGAATATACTTTGGTTCGGAGGTGGGGGTATTTTGACTACGGCCCAGTCGAAGATCATTTCTTACTAGTTATTATTATTTTCTGTCCTTAGTTGTAGGATAACACCAACAACTAGTGTAGAATGTGACATTAAAATATAAAATAGGGAATTTTATGGGCGTTATAACGGTCAAACATCACGATTTATTAAATACTAAACGTAGTTTAAGATTAAGCATTGGGGATAATTAGGTTTAAAGTAATACTCAAGCAAGGTACACTCTAAATAATATTGAGGTGTGAATTGAAAACAAACTTCGAATGGATTTAATTTTTCACGCCATGCGTTGTACATTTATCCATCAAATTTTCGTTGGAGCTTATTTCATTGGGTGTTATTTCATTGGAGGTTATTAATTTGGGGGTTATTTCCTGGAGCCCATAGTAATATCATAAATTTATATTTCCTAAAAGACTATTTGGAGTTTTCTCATTTATCTAAAGATATTTTATAATTGACACTATTCCGATAATTTAAAAATGCGATTACTGAGAAAAAGATTCATTTTGATTTTCTGATTTTATCCAATTGTACAATTTCGAATTAACACCATTTGGTGTTTTAGTTGACTTCTTATTAAGTATTTTTATATTACTCATTTGGAGCAACACAAATGGATAAAATAGAATTAACACATTAGAATCGGATGGTACTATGATGGTACTATGTAACACCGATTTGGTGTTGTAGTGGCACCATTTTTTTTTTTTTTTTTTGTAGTGCACGTTGATTATGAATTACAAGTTGAAATGCATAAGAGAAGCCAACAGTGTTTTGTCATTTAAAGTAAATTTGCACAAAAAAAAATTATTCTGAAGTTAAATACCTTTTAGTTCAATACCAATAATCTTAAAAGATGACATTGTTGCTCAGGACCAACAAGTTTTAATCCAACCGAATAGTGTCAACGAACTCAAACTTAAGATATAATTGTCTTTGTATAGCATTTATACGACTTTCACTTTACGCTGTGCTAATTACTCTCCTTTTGAATTTTTTTTTTTGCAAATTGTCTCAAACAACAGTCTTTCGACAGAGTTGCAAACATTCACTAATTCCGAAAATCATGACAAACTCAAATCAATCAATTTTCAAATTACATAATGACTACTGAAAGTCGTTAGATAGTTCCTAATGACCTTAAATATGATACGAGTACAAATGCACAAATGAGAAGAAAAGAGATTTTAACATAAATAGAAAATAAATACAACTAATATTGCGGAAGACTAAATGATTTTTACTAAAATCAAATGACGAAACGAAATGAAATTTCAAACTTCCAATTGAGTATTTTGCTTGTAACAATCAATTTTAATTACAACCGTAGCAAACGAGATTCCTGCAATTAATCGGAAGCTTCAATTTAAAGAGCCTCAATATAAATGATCAGAAAATGTATAAAAAGCAATTCATTTCAGCTGCACTAAATCGATTAACACTTTTATAGAGATTAATTAAATAGTTATTGCAACAAGAGGCTGAAGAGGAATAAAATTTATTTTGCAATTACTTGGTTGCCTTATAACGTAATCAGATTGATTTCAATCCGATTTGCTTTTTAACTCGATGTGTTTTTCGAAATCTCTTTTGGAAAAAACTATTAAGAGTTCACCTCCGGAGTGATATCCGGGGTTAGATATCTTGATGCTTATTTAGCATCACTAGGCTTGCGTTGAGTAAAGCATCTTTTTAACCAATTTGACAAGCAGACACGTTAAAGCCAAAGACTTTCAATTAAGAGCAAAGTCTTGAAGTCTTGCAAGTATACTTCAGCATTTCCATTATTATATTTTTGAAAAAAGATACTCTTAATTGCATCTCAAGGACGTTGCTTAAAATTGCTTACAACGATATCAACTGGAGCTTGTCGATTTCTGGTCAATAACAACACGTTTGTGGCTTGAAGTTAAAGAAAAAAACCAACACTTTGAGCAGTCAAACTAGTCGTTAAAATGGTTTATGTTCAAATATTAGAAAATGTTAAAACAAAAAGTAGTGGAAAAACCAAATTAAAATGTTAATCCAAGTCAACAGAGTTCGAAAGCCTTTAAAAAAAAATAAAGCTGCAGCTGCGACTGTCTTAAAGATTGTTTAGATTTCTTGCTGCCAATACTTTGTGCATTTATGGTTCAGCTTAGAACTGGTACTCGAATGCACCGTCACTACAACAACAACAATAACAAATCCAATACCGATTGCGTTCAGATAAGTATGAAGAAAAGTATGCGCAGATCAACAAACAAACGATCGACCGACCAGGCGACCGACTGACTGCCTTTAGAAGAAAAAGTAATGATTTCACACGATCAGCAAAAGCGACCGTTTGGCGCGCATTTCGAGATGCTAACAATTATCTGAAATTTTTGTAATGATTGTTGTTGTTGTTATTTTATACGTATTATCTAAGTTTCTACATATAAAGAAAATCCAGAAGAAGAATTTCAACGATGGCGCCACAAAACTTTGCCAAAGTCTATTTCTCATTCGGCTTATACGAGTAGTTATACGTATATGTTGCTTTATATGTTAATACATCAGATTAATTTTTTTTATTAATAGTCGAGACATGCATAACTCTTTTAACAAGATATCTGCCGTTGCATCGATTTGGCTCTGATTGCATCATTAAAACTACAACAAACAGATCTATCATTAGCATTTACCCATGCATTAATCAGTAATTAATCCTTTCAATACTTTTTTTAAAAACTATCTAGAAAAACTCAATAAAGTAAATTGCTAAGATAAACAAAATCATTGCAAAGTTTATCAAAATATGGTCAGAAATGAAAAACCTGAAACCAGGCCAAACAATTTTTTCTTCGTTTTCTACCAACAAAATTTTTATGACGCATAAATATATTTTACGATAACTTACCCATACCCTTCACCGTTTTTTTTTTTTTTTTTAACTATTTTAAGTTAAAATAATTTCTTTTCATTCGAAAGAGTTATAAATACTCGAGTCAACCAATTAGGTTCATATACCAGGCTTTTCAATAAGTCTACGATCTAATTAAGAAAAACATTCTTTTGGTAAAATTAATTTTTGCTATACAGCATCCCAGTGAACCAAAACTACCGTTTTGAATTCATATATGAACCTTTTTGGGTAGAAACGTTCATTTTCGGCACTCATAAATGCATCCATTTTGTATCATTCGTCGGACTAAAATACCTCTCAAATGTAAATCTTATTTTGTATGGAAATGAGTTGAAAAAGAACCATAGAAAAGTTATTTTTCGGCAGTTTGAACTCGGCTCAGCGCAGTTTGAACTGAACAAGATAAAAAAATTAAAATGTCATTAATTTTTCATATTTTTATTAAAAACATATTCAAGATAATAATGATGGCAGACAAAATAAATTCTATGTAATTTTTGTGGGTCAATTTCAATTTCAATAACTTTTTTAAATTTTTTTGTAGAGGTTTTTGACCATTAATTTGTAATTGCAATTTTTAAATAATAAAAAATAAAAATTCAATTTTTTCCCGACGTTTCGTCACTTTCTTGGCGACATCTTCAGGGGAGATATTTTATTTATTTCTACAAACACAATAATTAACTATTTTTCGAAAACAATTAAACAAAACCTACTTTACATTTGTGGATACATTGAGTACAAAAATTTTTTCCAATAAACCGTAAATTTAAATGACAATAAATGTTACATTACATAAAACATTTAAAACAGAAAATTTTTGAACACGTAATTTAAATTTAACTAATCATAGCCTATACGTCCATTGCTACTGCATAGTTGTTGTTTATATTGTCTGTGTCTTCTTTGAAATTTATCGCTTTTTCCCCTTTTTGTTGTATTCTTAAGCTTTCTAATGTCATTCTTCTTTTTGTTTTGTTTTCAACGTCTAAGATTCTTACAGCCTCAAAATCAGCTGTGTGGCCTGAAGTCAGTATGTGTTGCGCTAGCGCTGTTGTTGTTTTTTTGTTTCTTATGTCTAGCTTGTGTTCTTTCATTCGTATTTTTAGCGCTCTTTTTGTTGTCCCTATGTAAGTTTTGTCACAACTTTCGTGTTCGGAGCCTTTGCATTGTAATTCGTATACAACGTTGTTTTTGTCTTCGTTTTTAATTTTTGTTATTGTTTTTGTGAATATTTGGTTTAAAGTGGAGTTTGATTTGTATGCAAATATTGTGTTGTCCGCTCTCATTATTTTCCGTATGTGTGTATTGCTTGTTAGTTTTGGTATATATGTGATGCCTAGGTACTTTTGAGTTATTTGTTGAGAGTTGCCAGACTGTTTGTTTTTGTCTATTATCTTATTGTTTGGTTTGTTTTTTGAAAACTTTTTATTTATTAAGGAATTGGTGAGATTTGTTGGGTAGTCGTTGTTTTTAAGTATTGTTTTTATCTTTTTTATGTTTTTGTCCAGAAACTGTGTGTCTGCTAATGTATATATTTTGTTTATTAAGTTGGTCGCCGTATTTATTTTTTGCTGCATTGGTTGCGTCGAGTGGAAATTTATAAGTCTACCTGAACATGTAGTTTTGGTAAACCAGTCAAAAATTATACCATTATTTTTCCTGTGTAGTTTGACGTCTAAGTATGGTATGTTATAATTTTGTTCAATTTCAGTTGTGAATTGTATGTTTTTGTGGTAACTATTTAGTGTTTTATGAATAATGTCTAAGTCTTTTTTCTTTATTATTGCTAGGATATCGTCTACATACTTGCAAATGAATGTAATGTGGATGTCATTATTTTTAAGAACTTTTATTGTTTCGTCAAGTAAGTTGTCCAGAATTATGTCTGCTATTGTCGGAGATAGTGGACTGCCCATAGGCATACCATATATTTGATGGTATACTACGTTGTCAAATATGAAGTAATTATTTTCTTTCAAGCAGAATTCTAAAATGTTTAGAAATTGCTGTCGTGGAATGCTGGTCAAGTTTTTAATTGCGTCCCATTGGTTCATTATATTTTTTATGGCTAAGTTTGTCGGGATGTTGGTGAACAGGGACACTACGTCAAAGGATACCATTATGTCCTCGTCTGTCAGTATAAAGTTTTTAATTTTTTCTTTTAATTGAACTGAGTTTTTGATATTGTATTCGTCAGATATTAAATGCTTTAAAATTTGTCCTATGTGTTTTGACAATTTGTAACAAGGGACATTAATAGATGAAGATATAGGTCGTAGGGGGACGTCTGCTTTATGTATTTTAGGTAGTCCGTAAAGTCGTGGTGCAGTTGCGGACGGACTCATCAGTTGGAGTTTTTTGTATGTGTCAATATAGTTTTGTTTGTGAAGGTAATTTACTATAGTGTTATTCTTTTTTTGTAATGTGTTTGTTGGGTCAATTCTCATTGTTTTGTATGTATTTTTGTCTCTTAACAGTTCAGTCATTTTTTGTATATATTCATTTTTGTACATAACTACCGTTTTGTTACCTTTGTCAGCCTGTGTTATGATTATTTCTTCCTCATGCATTTTTCTGTTTTAAATGTTTTATGTAATGTAACATTTATTGTCATTTAAATTTACGGTTTATTGGAAAAAATTTTTGTACTCAATGTATCCACAAATGTAAAGTAGGTTTTGTTTAATTGTTTTCGAAAAATAGTTAATTATTGTGTTTGTAGAAATAAATAAAATATCTCCCCTGAAGATGTCGCCAAGAAAGTGACGAAACGTCGGGAAAAAATTGAATTTTTATTTTTTATTATTTAAAAATTGCAATTACAAATTAATGGTCAAAAACCTCTACAAAAAAATTTAAAAAAGTTAATAAATTCTATTCATAAGATAACATGAAAATTTGTACTTGTAAATTAAGTAGTGAATAAATTAATAGGAAAAAGTAAAAATATATAAACACAAATACTTAAGATGCGTTATTTAGATTATAGTTCAAAAAAACAACTTGAGATTGGTAACGTGGAAAAAAATGCTATGCTGCTACACTAACCCAAGCTCAGTTCACTGTATCATCGTAATACGTTAAACAAATTGCGTCATGAAGCAGTTTGAAATATTATGATATCTGTATTATTAACATGTTTATCAGCGCAAGCTATTTTTGAACTGCGTTATGTGGTCAATTTGTTGAATGCGGTGAGTTTTTAGAGTGCGCTTCAAACAAAACTAAAACATCAAAGGATTCTGGCATTGCAGAAAGTTAAAAGTTTGATTCAAGTTTGTTTGTACTCTTAAAATCGAACACGTTCGACATATTGCATTTTATCTCATTTTTCTTTAAGCGTGTCATTTGTATTATTGCGCAGCGCAGCGTTACCCATGTCTAATGAAAGTGCCTCATTTTCTTCAGAAATGAGTTAAAAATTTAACCATAGAAAAGTGATTTTTTTTGGCACTCGGAAATGAACCCTTTTTGTATCAATCGCCGCACAGTGCGCTTTTTTCAATTTTAGGATGACATTTGGGGTTTTTTCTTTTAAGTTTTATAAAAAAATTATTTCATTCGTCAGATTATAAAACGGTTTTTTTTTATAAAATTCGTCAAAGTTGAAACATTTTTAGCAAAAATGAGCTCAATAAAACCCAACAAAAGAGAGTCATTTTTAAACAATAATAACTTCGAGCACAATGTATATTTCAAGATTTTGTTTCTTGGATTTTTTTATGTTTGAACCGGCATTTAATTTATTATAAAATACAATAAAAAATATTAATAAATAAAAATGGAAAAATCGTAGAAACATGACTGAAAATTTTTCAAGAAATGAAAATTTAAGTAAAATTTAGTAGAAAATATCCAGCAAATATAACATTATTAAAGTCAAATAGCTATCATAAAACATAGTACTTCTACCTTCTGTTTCTGTAAAAACCTGCTGCTTCTAGCTGCTACTAAGAAAAACCACTTAATTTGAAAAAAATCTTAAAAATCAATTTTTGCCCTATAACGCACTTGTTTTCAAGACGGTTACAGCCGTAATTTTCAAGCTATCACGAAATTCAATATTTAAGCTTGTGTATAAAAAATAAAGATCAAGTTATAAAATGAGCCAAATCAGATGAAAACCACGCTTACCTCCAATATAAAGTGACTTTATCAAAACGGTAAAATATCTTTAAATTCCACAAAAATTAATATATGGACTTGAAATTTTGCAAATAAGCTTTAATATTTAATATGCACTCTGAGTATGAAACCACGCCTACCTACCATACAAAATGACTTAGTTTAAAAAACAAAAGCGAATATTTTCCTGTAAAACTATGACGAAAATGTTTGAAACAGATAAACTTTTTTATTGTCTGCTTAAAACTTTGAATATACTTTGGTTCGGCCCTTGGGGTATTTTAACTTCAGCCCATTGGAAGATCATTTCTTACTAGTAATTAAATTGTTTTTTTTTAAATTAAATTTTTTAATCTATTTTATTTAAAAGATACAGAATCATTTTTGGAGGTTTATTTTAATGATGATATTAAGCTACCTACCAAATATCAATGAAATGCACTGAACGAATCGAAAGTGATGCCATTTTAAACCATTATATACATGAATGTTATATGGCAGGCAGGCGTGGTTTTTGACTGGCCATGCTTATTTTCAATACTAAGCAATGCATTGATAAACGTAATATACACACCAACTTTCATTCGCTTGGATTTCTTTGGTTGTCCGTAATCGTAATTTTAGCACAGACGGACATACGGATGGACAAACGGACAGACGGACACGGCTAAATCAACACAGAAGATGAAGAGTATAATATATGTTTGTCTGTTTATCTGCGTTATACATGGAAGAATGCATACTTCCCATATAAACAGGCCTTGTATGCGAAGAGGGAGTGGCAGTTGACCTATAATTATAATTTTTGGTCAAATTACATTAATTACATTAATTGGTATAAAAAGTATTGGTACAAAATTTCATGACTCTAGCTTTTATAGTTTTTGAGATAATTGCAAATGTCATCCTAAAATTAAAAAAAAGCGCACTGTGTGCCGGACTAAATTGCCCTGGAAAACGAACCTTTTTTTTTGTTCAGAAATGAGTTAAAAAATTAACATTATTTAATTATAAATTTTGTTATTGCATGATATTATTTATTATTACATATTTATAATTTGTATAAAAAGAAATGATTTTCTTTCACTGGTGAACAATTTATATGACGTTTGTACCAAGGTTAACATTTCAATTGACTATCATTAAAATATCAACAAAGGTTTCAATTCTTCCTTTTTTAACTCATTTATAAAAAGTTATATTTATGATTCGTTTCTGAACTCATTTATGAAGAAAAAATGGTTCATTTATTAGAAATTGTTTCTACTGATATGATAAAAAGTCATTATTTTTTTAACTCATTTGAGAATGCAAAATAGAAACATTTATGATTCATTGCTGATCTCATTTATGAACAAACATGTTTCATTTACCAAGCATTTTTAATTACTAAAATGATAAAAAAAATATTCTATTTCGACTCAAAATAAGTTTCTTATGAATTTCTCAAAAAAGTACAGTTTTTATTTATAGGACTAAAAATTTTTACGAATTTGGTTTTCTACACCAATCAATTTTAAGCGACAAAAAAAAATTCTACCCAAAAACTTTCGCAAAACTTACTCAAAACCTTCGCTTATAGTTCAGTGGGATACTTCGCCTTTAGCGTTCTTTCAACATATTTTCATATATAACAGTTTGTTCAACTCTTCAAAATACATGTCGGTTTAAAATTCGACTTCTTCATTTGATGTACAATTTTTCCCGTAGACCATATTTTTAGTTGGTGAAAAAGATAATAATCGCTGGAGAATACATATTTGTAGAATAAGTTTGATGAGGAAGTAATTAAATGCATAATTCGTAGAGTTGAATATTCGTCTGTTATTGTTTTTATTTTTTAAAAATAGTCAATTGATTATATGTCAAAGACTTTCCGGACGATTTTTGCATCTTGCACTCCCAGTGGGGTGACTTCATTGCACTCCCACTTGGTCCAACCTATTGTTTTGTTCGTTTTACCGTCTCAGGTGTATAGTGGTGAATCAATATATCATCACAGGTCATAATATACGTACAAAATCTTTAGGATCAAGGTTAAGCATATCTAAACATTACTGAGAATCACGAATTTTTTATCGATTGTTAACACGCGCGATACCATCTTAAAATAACGTTTTTTATACCCAAATTAAGATGGAAAATGGAAACCAGCTCAGCAAGTGCAAGTTTACCATTTCCTTTAATTCTCATTTTAATTAAATTATAGTATTAAACCAATAGAACGACCAACTAGAAGAACATCCACGAGTGTCAGTTCCATATGGAACCTTTTTTTAGTGCAATAAGTTTTAACAATTTACTTTCATTTGCATTTTTTATAAGTGTTGCGGTCTTTACTGAACGTTTAAAGAACCTTCAATTCTTTCGAATCAGATTCTAATTAAGATTATAATTCTAATATTCTAATAATACTCATAAACTTACTTAAGTCACTATTTTGTAGTGTACTCTTAAAAGTCACTATTACCACCAACTAAAACAATTCATTCCTTAACTACATTCCTTCTTTTTAAAAAAAAAAAAAACAAAACAAAAATTTAAACCATCAACTGAAACAATAAAATCAATAATTTATCACCAAAACCTCAAATTTTCAGTACGAATTTTAAAGTAAACAATTATATCTATATATATATAATATATATATAATTTGTATTTCTTATTAAAATTTAACCCTTCAGGCAGGGGCGGTTCCAGGAATATATTTCGGGGGGGGTTTCAAAAATATTTATGTACGTTATATATATAAAGGGTAGTTAAATTTTAAAGGCCGATGTTGATTTTGAATAAAACACAAATTATTAAGGAAATTATTGTCGTTTCTTTTATTATGATAATATTGGTATGGTTCAATTATGCATGGAACAAAATATCGGCTAAATGGCCGCCGCGACCTCGGCGGCACACCACCATCCGATGGTCCAAATTTTCGATGACGCCGAGGCATAAGTGAGGTTCTATGCCGTTAATGTGCCGAATTGGCGGGGTGCAATAAGGCCAACGGCAATAAGGCCGAATTGGCTTTATTTCCTTTTCAAAGAGAAATAAGGCCGAAATTGTGAATTTGGTTTTATTTCCATTTGAAAAGAAAATAAAGCCAAAAAAAATTTAGCAAAATGGTAATAAGGCCGAAAAATAATTTTTGCAAACTAAGGATTATTTTTTATAATTATTTTTAATAAAAAGTACGCTCCCTGTAGTCTGTTGTTTGAAAAGTTACTGGACTCAGCGTAGGTACTCAATTTGCAAGAGAACAGTTGCCATTGTCAACCTCAATGTGCTTGTTTTCGTATCAACGCGAAAAATTTATTAGTAGTAGTTCAATAGTGAAGGTGAAGAAGTTTTAATATTATAAGGAATGAGTGCCGCAGGCAAAAAATTTTTATTAAAAATCGCGGCGATTTATTATAAACCTGCGGCGCTCATTCTTTATAATATTAAAGCTTCATTAAAAATTTTAGTAAAAATCGCGCATATATTATAAATTTTCATTCATAACTTTTACGTTTATATTTTACATTTTTTTCTCGACCACTTACAAAAAGATGTATGTTCTTTAGCATTTAAACGATCATATTTTTCGCTTTAAACGGATATATATTTCTATTATTAGAATAAGATATCCTAGTCTTCTCAATAAAAACATATGTAAATTTTTCAGACTTTCACGATTTTTATCTCCTAAACCATTTGAGACCTACCTATTTTTTTTTTTGCAGCATTAGATTTAGAAGTTCCATACACATTTAAAAAACAAAAAAAAAAAGAGAAGCGTGTACCTAGAGTGCAATTATTCCAAAATATGTACATTTTTCAAACTTTCACGATTTTTATCTCCTAAACCATTTAAGACCGACCTTTTTTTGCAGCATGTGCATTAGGAGCTCCAAATGCACATTTAGAAAAAAAAGAAAAAAGGAGCATGGGACCTTAAGTACAATTATTCCAACACTTTATATCTTTAATTTTTCATTAAATAAAACTAAAAAACTTATTTGATGGCGTTTTAATATTGGTTCCTTTTAAAGGGAAATAAGGCCAAATTGGCTTAATTTCTTTTTCAAATGGAGTAAATAAAATTGCCGTTGGCCTTATTGCACCCCACCGCCGAATTATCTCATCCTTTAGCTTTTGAATTGTTGCTGGCTTATCGACGTACACCTTTTCTTTCAAATAACCCCAAAGAAAGAAGTCCAACGGTGTCAAGTCACATGATTGGTGGCCAAATGACATCGCCACCACGTGAGATAACACGGCCATTGAATTTGTCGCGCAAAAGAGCCATTGTTTCGTTAGCTGTGTGGCAAGTGGCACCGTTCTGTTGATACCACATATCGTCCACATCCATATCTTCCAATTCGGGCCATAAAAAGTTCGTTATCATCTCACGCTACCGAACACCATTCACAGTAACTGCCTGACCAGCCTCATTTTGGAAAAAAATACGGCCCGATGATTCCGCCAGCCCATAAACCGCACCAAACAGCCACTCTTTGTGGGTGCATTGGTTTTTCGACAATTACTCTTGGATTATCATTCGCCCAAATGCGGTAATTCTGCTTATTGACGCATCCACTGAGGTGAAAATGTGCCTCATCACTGAAGATGATTTTCTTCGAAAATTGATCATCCACTGTTGCCATTTCTTGCCACCATTCTGACCGTGTAAATGCAAGTCTTTATGCATAATGTTCATCAACGACGAACGTGAGAGGTGCAATTGTTGGGCACGACGACGAGTTGAGGTGGACGGCTCTTCAGCCACACTATCGCGAACAGCAACAATATTTTCTGCAGTACGAGCATGCACTGGTGTTTTCACATCTCCTACAGACCTGGTTTGTTCAAATTTTTGCACGATTTTTCCGATTGTACGCACATTTGGACGATTAAATTGACCGAAAAAATCACGAAGTGCTCGATATGCATTTTGATTTGAAAGCTCATTTTCATAATAAGCCTGAATAACTTTAACGGTTCAAATTGAGTTAGTCTGAAATTGAGAAATGTCAAATGAAATGCAGAAAAAAGTTGACATTTAGGTGTGGTTTATATTCAACATCGGCCCTTAAAATTTAACCACCTTTTATATACATTAGAGCGGGATAATTTTTTTTTTCAAAAAATCGTAGGCGTGGGAAGAAACCGTTAGTCTAAAATTTATTTCGAGCCTCTGGTTTTTCAAAAGAAGGTTATAATTTGTGTTTTGCTGCAATATGTGAAAAAATTATTCCACTTATTGGAAAAAACTTTGCTACGAAAAAAATAGCCATCCACATTTCACTCCATATTCACTCCATATTCACTCCATATGATTGTGTGGTGCTCAGGATTACTTTTTTGTGTTAAATACCACAAGCTGACGCTGGGGTGAAGATAATTATAATAATAAAAGTTATTTCTCTGTTTATTTGACTCGAATACAAATCTTAAAGGCCAACATAAAACCAACATCAAAATAAATAAAAACTACAAAAACCGGAATTTTTCTCCATTACTGTATAAAAAGGAATTTTAAGTCTACACTTCCGATACTATCGAAACTGTGGGGTTTTAAATTAAGACTGTGCGGTGTTTGGATATATTTTATCCACAAAATGCGGTGTTTTTGTGATTTCAGGTTAAGATTGCATGTGTGACTGTTTACAGCTACAGGCGCAATATCGCAAAAACAATCAAAAACTGGAACAGAATTCAGTATTTTAGCAATACGTGTAGAAACAGCTACAAACGTTTACAGCATAGGGGTGTGAATATTTAAAGTAAATTACATAAAACCAATTTTTTTTCTTTTTGGTACTCTTAGCCCACATAATAAACATCAGTACATCACATTTAAATACAGGTTCTTTTAGAGTTTCGGGGGGGGGGGGGGGGGGGTTTGAACCCCCAAAATCCCCCCTGGATCCGCGCCTGCCTTCAGGGGGCATACATTTTTGGTTTTTAATTTTTTTTATTTATAAAAAAAAAACTATGTTTTCGGTTGAAAAGCCGCAATAATACTGCTTGTAGGTATTAGCTTGTTGCGCGCCCGCCGCAGGGTAAAATACTAGTTTTTTAATTTGTTGTTAATTTTTGTAAGTACATAATGTGAATTTAATGAAATCTTATCATACTTTTAGCACAATAAAAATGTATTTATTTATTGTTGATATTAATACCTAAATTGCACTAATTTCATGAAAAAGTGGGAAAAGGCTGCGGGAGAAATTTCGACTCAGCAGGGGCGGTAACCACGCCCACCATAAAAAAACTTTGTAGATATCGTATTTCTTATGTATCTGTTCCAAAAAAATGTAAAACATTTATAAAAAGCAGATAAAAGATTTTTTTTTTAATTTGTGCAAATATGGTCTAATATGGGCCTTTTTCGAAACTTTCGGGCCCGATTGGCACGGGTAAACGTTGTCGTAAAAAAAAAATTTTTTTAGTTTCGTTCTTAGAAAATAAAAACGCATAAAAAAACCTTTCAGCCCCTTAACATTTCCAAAAATCGCAAAATAAGGGACACTCTAATGTGCATCTTCGAAATTCGATCACAGCGGTTTACTGCTGTCAGAGCATATTGAAGTTGTTGTTATTTTTGCTGTTTAGCTCCTCCCTTTTTTCCACACTTTCATTTTAGGGTATGTATGTATGATACATATAAAAGTATGATACGATCTAGGTTGTTAACCTTAGTACAGTATGCATCAAAAAGTAGATAAGAACTCAGTTACAAAAATTCCAGCGTTCTCTGCCAAAAACAAATTCCGGGTAACTTTCTCGGCATATTGGCAGTATATGTAGAACCTAAGTAGCTTGAGTGGATCACAGTGTAAAGTCATACAAAGGCTACTGATGAGTTGGTGTAGCGGCCAATGAAACAGTCTGTATAGTCAAGCTGTGTGATTTGCTCTATACAGAGCCGTTGTTGTTGTTGTTGGTTGTTGATTTCTTTGTTCTTCATGTTGTCTTGTTGACAACATGCTTGGCCTAGAGCTCGAAAAAATTGTTTTCAATATAAATAATTAGAGGCCGTATACAAAATATTTACAAAATATTAAATATTTCTTAAATTTAGTAAAATTAAAAAAATTTATGTTATTTGATATCAACAACATGAACATATCTTGAAAACTATGAAAAATTTTACTACAACGATATATTTAATGCAACATCTTACACAAAATTACGAAAAAAACAATCAGATATTCAATTTTGTGACTTTCGATTCAAATATCTCCGCTGCTTTTTTATATATTGTGTTAAATTTTTTTGTCTTAAAGCTTCATCAAAATACTATGAAAACCTTATTGCAAAAATACCGTTAATTGAGTAAATATATTTTAAATATTTTTTTCAAAAATGGTCTGAAATATTGGAGCTTTCCTCACAAAAAGGCTCAAAATTTGTTTTTGTTGTAAAAATAATTTAAATGCAAATTCGTAAATTTTCCACTCTATTTAAAAGTTATAACATTTATAGACAAAAGTTATTTCAATTGTTCGCCAAAATTAAAAACCGTTTTTGTGATTCAAAAAGCAAGGCCTACCCCTAGATTTTTTCGAACAAAATTTTTTTTTCCAATATTGTGTTTTTATAATTTTGAAAAAATATACAAGCTAAAAAATTAATTTATTAGAAAAAATTATCTAAGTATCTCTTGCCAATCAAAAGTTATAGCCAATAATGTTTATCCAAAATATATATACAAAAAGCAAAACGCTGTCTGTGTGATGGCTGGAAACTTCAAAATTACTTAGCAGATAGAGCTGAAATTTTGGCAATACATTTATTCAAGTACGAGATTGGTTTTGCCGTAAAAGCGAGGAAGACCTTAATCAAGTAGTAAACTTACAAGACATCTTCCCGGTGTAAAAGATGCAGGCGAAAAATTAAAACCCCGTTATAACTTTGGAATTTACTTTTCAACGACGAAATTCTTAGTTTAAATGCACTTTACACAAACGAAGAAATCTGTCGTTATGTAGAAGCTACTTCAGCAAAGTAATCTTATTACTGCCCCACTCATATTGTAGAGATTAAGACATTGTTGCGACTTCTGTATCTGTGTGGCCGCGCAATAAAGCGGCCCATCAAAATTGTACTGAGTTGTGGTCGGACTACATAATTCGGAATTTTGATGCAACAATGTCTCTCCATTGTTTCAAGTTTCTAACCTCTTGTCTTCATTTTGATGGTAAGGGTTCGCGCACTCAGAGGAAAATAAGTGACAACTTTGACCCTATTCGAGATATTTGGGAAATATTCATTTCCAACTCCCGAAATTATTACATACCTAGTGAACTATGTACAATTGACGAACAGATCATGAACTTTGAAGGTAGCTGACTTTTTTGCATTTATATGGCATCAAAACCAGATAAATATGGAATTGAGTTCATATGATGAACGATGCACGCACTTGATTAATGATCGACGCAATACCATACGTTGGAAAAATTAAATACCGGCACACTACGTAAAAAAGTTATCAGAGGCCACTCATGGGTCGGCACGACAAATCACTGTAGATAACTGGTTTACATCGGTTCCCTTCTTCAATGCTAAAGGATTATAATTTAAAAATTATGGGAACGAAAAGTGAAAAAAAAGCAGAAATTCCTAAGTCATTTTTCACCTTACAGAAAGTTGGCCAGTCGAAAATAAAAATTGAAAATCAAACCTAAGACACAAAAACCTTAAATGATTTAGATTACAATGACACGAAAGGTGGGTATAACGATATATTTAATGCAACATCTTACACAAAATTACGAAAAAAACAATCAGATATTCAATTTTGTGACTTTCGATTCAAATATCTCCGCTGCTTTTTTATATATTGTGTTAAATTTTTTTGTCTTAAAGCTTCATCAAAATACTATGAAAACCTTAATGCAAAAATACCGTTAATTGAGTAAATATATTTTAAATATTTTTTTCAAAAAAGGTCTGAAATATTGGAGCTTTCCTCACAAAAAGGCTCAAAATTTGTTTTTGTTGTAAAAATAATTTAAATACAAATTCGTAAATTTTCCACTCTATTTAAAAGTTATAACATTTATAGACAAAAGTTATTTCAATTGTACGCCAAAATTAAAAACCGTTTTTGTGATTCAAAAAGCAAGGCCTACCCCTAGATTTTTTCGAACAAAATTTTTTTTTCCAATATTGTGTTTTTATAATTTTGAAAAAATATACAAGCTAAAAAATTAATTTATTAGAAAAAATTATCTAAGTATCTCTTGCCAATCAAAAGTTATAGCCAATAATGTTTATCCAAAATATATATACAAAAAGCAAAACGCTGTCTGTGTGATGGCTGGAAACTTCAAAATTACTTAGCAGATAGAGCTGAAATTTTGGCAATACATTTATTCAAGTACGAGATGGCTTAAATTTCTGTCACACCCTCTTTTACTGCCCACAAACCAATAAAAATGCTATATTTCCTACGGTTTTCGTCGATTGGGCTACATTTTGGTAATTAAGTCTGTATGCTTACTGTCGGCAACTGTACTAAAACAGGGTAATGTCCATCTACTAGAAAACTGGGATGAGCGATATATAAGAGGGTGTGGCTCCGCCCATACAGCTAAAATTTGTATTATCGAATAGCTTTGAAAGTAAAAGTAGCAATACTTACATACAAACTCAAAATGGAGTTACTATTTGGTGATCTCCTGCTACTGGGAAACTGTAACGGGCAGTGGAAAATGACAGTAAAAAGTGTCAAACTATGAGTTTAAGAAAAGTTTTGAATACACCTGTTATGTTCCCATATAGTTGTAGGGTGCAGCAACGCGCGCCGGGAAAAGGCTAGTTCTTAATAGCTGAGACTCTCAAATTCTTGTCCAATGCACTTGGCACCCCTTCGCTTCCGCTAGATACTGCATAAGAATGAACGCGACAGCGAGCATCAAGTTACACACTTATTGCAAGAAGACATAGTGCAACAACAACAATCATTGAATTGAACTTATGCCGTTGACTCCTTTCAGTCAAGGCTACACATTTTGTTCAACAAATTGTATTGGTTATAGAATATTAATAATTGAGGGGAAGAAAGAATGCGATCGAATCAAGTAAAATTTGATTGTTTATATTGATATTTGATATTTTTAAATATCGGGAAACTAAATTATGTATTGGAATCAAAGGAGTAGTATTGGAAATAGTGGTAGAGTAATTTTAAGAATAATACTGGTAAAATTTATATATAAGCCTAAGATATTTAAAATAAAACCGATTTATTAATAAGAACTTACAGCGGCAATAGCCATAGTTTTATTTAATCTATCTCAAAACAGTGCGGCATTCTTCCCACTAAACCACATTGGCCACAATACACCAAAACTTAGAAACTTACTAAAATTTGAACACAACGTATACAGACTTACCACAATTTCAATGGTATTTTTCCTTCATTGAAAAAATACTTATCTTCAACAAAACAATTCGCAAGCATTAAGACAAAGATCTTCGCTTGAGGTCCAATGACTATTCATAAAAAACAATCAGAAACTATTATATCGAGACCCTTGTATTCGAAATGTGTACTTTTTATCTCAATATTTTGCCTTTTTATCCTATCAAAATTAACATATTTTCGTAATTTTAACGATATGTGATAATGAAGTTCTTTAATTCTTTAAACAATTCTTTAAATTAAATCTTTTTCCAAAAGCCAATACTTACTACCTTCAGACTTAAAGTAATTTTTAGAGTTTGTGCTCAAAAAAGCGCTGTAGAATAAACAAGTTAGATTTTCGGCTGAGAGCCAAAAGTTAGAATTGTCAACAAAGACTGATCAACGAATAATAGCAATAAGTAAAGAAAAATTATTTGTATTGATTTTGACTCCGAGCGAGAGAATATTTCAAGCCGCGATACAAAAGAAAATTTCGTCCAATTTGAAAACCTACTCGTATGTTGAGAGCTTTTTGGCAATAGAACAATTTTTTACTTTGAACCACAGCAAAACAGCCCAAATTGTCTTTTTATCATAACTTTATCTTTTGGTAACAGATTGTCAAGAGAAATAAACGGTTGTAGAATTACATAAGTTTTCTCTTTTTTCGATAGCTTTAATTTGATGTACAGTACCAAAATCAATTAAAAATCAGTAAAAATACTCGAAGGTGACCTCGGATAACATAAAATTTCACACTGTGAGGTTTTTAAAACGAGTATTAAACTTGATTTATTACCAAACTAGCCTTTTCCCGGCGCGCGTTGCTGCACCCTGCAACTATATGGGAACATAATAGGTGTATTCAAAACTTTTCTTAGGCTCATAGTTTGACATCACTGTCATTTTCCACTGCCCGTTACAGTTTCCCAGTAGCAGGAGATCACCAAATAGTAACTCCATTTTGAGTTTGTATGTAAGTATTGCTACTTTTACTTTCAAATCTATTCGATAATAATCGATAGTAGGAAATATAGCATTTTTATTGATTTTTGGGCGGTAAAAGAAGGTGTGACAGAAATTTAAACCATCTCGTACTTGAAAAAAATGTACTGCCAAAATTTCAGCTCTTTCGGCTCAGTAATTTTGAAGTTTCCAGCCATCACACAGACAGCGTTTTGCTTTTTGTATATATAGATTATTGGCTATAACTTTTGATTGGTAAAAGATACTAAGATAATTTTTTCTAAAAAATTAATTTTGTAGCTTGTTTACTTTTCAAAAATATAAAAACACAATATTGGAAAAAAAATTTTGTTCGAAAAAATCAAAGGGCAGGCCTTGCTTTTTGAATCACAAAAATGGTTTTTAATTTTTGCGTAAAATTGAAACAATGTTTGCCTTTGAATGTTATAATTTTTAGATGGAATTGAAAATTTGCGAACTTGAATTTAAATTATTTTTAAATTATAAGAAGATACTGTCAAAAAACTCATCGTACCTGAGAACTACTATAAACCAATTTTTATTATAATCGCATGAGTGGTTTGGGAGTTTTAGGTGGTTTTGCAAAAAATTTGTACTACAGCGCTTTCTGGTGTTCAAGATAGGTCAAAAAAGATAGCAGCAAAATACTCAACGTATATGAAAACCACTGTATCCCACTTTTCATTCTAATCGCATAAGCGGTTTGTGAGTTTTAGGCAGTTTTGTAAAAAATTTGTACTACAGCGCCCTCTGGTGTTCAAGGTGGATAAAAATTGATAGCCTACAAACACGCACCGTACCACAAAATTTCTATACACAAATTTTCATGCTGATCGGATGAGTAGTTTAGGAGTCTATTGCATATTTACATACGACATTTTGTTCCAAAGCAATTCGATATCATAAATTTGGCCTGTGTGGCCAAATCCCCTTTGTCTAATGTTCGCTCAAATATAGAATAACTACCTCTTGGGCCCATAACGTCTACATATCAAGTTCCACTATCAAAACACGTACAACTCAGGAATAATAATGATTTCTAAAAAGTCGTACATATAGTTAGACCACGCCCAGTTTTAGTATAGTTGCCGACAGTAACTATTTATTTACCAAATTTTAGTCTAATATGACCAAAAAAGTCTTAAATATAGCATTTTTATTGATTTGTAGGTGGTAAGGGGCTATGGAAAAAAAGGGGTATGCCTATTTTTTTTCGCGCAAACGCAAACTAAAGTGAGACTTGCCAAATTATTCCAATATTTCATTTATTTCGAATTACCCTTGCAAATATTTCCCCATATACACCATATGTGCGCACCTGTATTTTTTCACAGCTGTATTGTTGATAAGCTCACTAAAATGCCTATAATTCATGAACCAATACACACACAAAAACCGTTTATACAAAAAAACCTTTGTATTGACGTCACCAGAAACAAAATCGGTTCACGCATTACAGAGAACATCAATTTCATACACAATGCAACTTATTTTTATATATATAGATATCAAAACAGTGGGCGCAAAAGTGGGCGTGGTAAATTTTTCTTTCAGTAAACACTTAAATTGGATTACTACGAACATTTGAAAAAAGAATTATCCAAATCGGTCCAGCCGTTTTCCGATTTTAGATAAATCGAAAAAAGTGGGCGCAAAAGTGGGCGTGGTCAATTTTTCTTTCCGACAAAACTTAAATTGGATTACTACGAACATTTGAAAAAAAAATTATCCAAATCGGTCCAGCCGTTTTCCGATTTTAGATAAATCAAAAAAAGTGGGCGCAAAAGTGGACGTGGTCAATTTTTCTTTCCCTAAAAACCTAACTTGGACTAAAACGAACATTTTAAAAAAAGAATTATCCAAATCGGTCCAGCCGTTCTGAAGTGATGCGATTTCAACCAAACGTACACTTATTTTTATATATATAGATAGCAAAGTTTTGGAATTACTAGGGAGACCAAAAATATTTTATGATATGTACTGGAATTGTTTTAAGGTTAGCTTTGATACAAGGGAAGAACTCTTTTAATACTGCTTTTTTTTTTTTGACAAGTTCAAAATTGAGATAATGTCGTTGGCAAAACAATGTTATAATATCGGATAATATTTATTAGAGCCAGTATGATTGCATAGAAATCTTTGTAAACTTAATATAAATAAATCTTTATATAATTGCTTTTCTTAAAGACATCCGGAACATTATGACTATTACATTAAAGTGACTATTGTTAACCTTACTTATCAGTCTCAATCTAGCCCATTCATATTCACTTAATTCAATTTTAAATAGGTGTCAAAGGAATTCAGCTGAAGGATAAGGTTGCAATGTTTCAAAACAAACAATTTAAATTTCAGAAAATATAACTTCAACGAAGCTGAAATGAAAATATTTGAGTAGAGATCACTACCTATCATATTGTCAAGCGGCAAAGATCGCTGGTTAAAAAAATTCAAAGCAATAAAAGTATTAGACAAGACAAAAAATTATAGAGTCGCAGATGATAAAATAAAATAATACGTATTATATCAATCTTTCAAACAACCTTTTGATAATTCCGAGATATTGGTATTTTCATTAATGAGCTGAAAAAAACTTTGGACACGGTTGTCATTCCTGGGATAAGATTTTAAAGTAGATGAGTAGATCAGTAGATGAGTTTACATAGAGAAAGAATTTCAGAGAATAGTTTGTTCCGGGTTGTAAGAATATGAAGTAAGATGGCGAAAAAAATTATTATTCACAATAATTAGAAACTACACTTCGAATTTTAGAGTAAAAACAAAACTCTACATAAGGAATAAACTAACCACTCGCTTAATAAAATCGCTTCATTATGTGAATGGCAACCAAAAATTAATTTTGTATAGAGCTTAAAATAGAGCTTAGCTGTAATACTTCTTAGGTCATAGCTTTTAATCAGCTGTTATAACAGATTCATCATAAAAAAAATCTATCGTAACACATTGTTTACCATGGTTGGACAGAGATAGCTAATTGACAGCTTTAAGGCCATTCTATCTAAAACTTGGAGGCAATGACCTTTGCTAGACTAATGCAAAATTCCCACATTTTCAAGCAAATCATAACAAAAAAAAAAACAACAAATCTTTCATTAAGCCGAGGCTTCGGCCATAAAATCCTCTACTGAAGACAATCACAAAGCTTTAGTTTACCTCTGACTACCTTAAGCCTCTCAAAGCCACACATTGCTGAAGATCCTCCACAATAGTAGTAAACATTTTCATGTCAAAAGTTTTTTACATAACACCGTTTGCTTTCAACAAAAATCTTAATTAACCGCAGCTATTCGGGATGCGTACAAAAGAAAATAAAGAAGAAATAATCTTTCGAATTCCCAAGAAAATCCAATCAAAGCGTGTTTGTGTTAATCGCAGTTGTCTATTTTATTGTTGTGGCCAGCGGGAGATAATTTATAGTACGGCTTGTCTATTTCGATGTTAAGTTGGGACAGTAAAATAACTAGGTCGTAGCAGTCGCTTAGCAAACACTTACGCGTTTGCTAGCTAGCCACATAAATTGGTACGTTGTGGAGGCAATTTAGTTGAGCTGCTAGCTCCAATAGATTTTTCTAAAAACTATATAAGCAAAGATATCAAATAGGTTTTGTTATTTCAATGAAATGGGTATTCTACTTTTTGTCAATAAAATTACCAGATCTCAAACATTCAATTACAAAAAAATGTTAATATATTTTAGTTGAAATACAATATTTTATTGTATTCTTGGCGTTTTTGAAGCAATCCTTTCTTTTTATTTATTTTCTTATCATAAGGAATAGCCTATCATAAGGAATATAACCTAAATTCCCTTTCTCTTATATCGAAAACTGCTTGATTGAGAATTAATCTTTGCAATTTTTAATGTTAATGGCATACGCAAGTTATACTGAACATTTCTTGCGAGTAAAATTGGTTGATCCTTTTTTTAATGATACCACTACGGAATAAATAAGTAGAACATTTAAATTGTTGTATTTTGGTCCAGAATAATTGGGAAACTTGATCATAATGCACAGAGGAAATTCTTCTATAAATCGGCTTCTTTCAAAATTGTTATAGAAAATTTCAACAACCTCACATGTGGCCCATTGCAGAGTCCCACTAATAGAAAAATATTTTGACTCATTAATTTAAGTCTCAATTTTTGGCTTAAACCTCTTGCATCGTCGAAGGAGTCTAACAACGCTCGTGGGTGTGTAAAGCATTGATGATTGTCACAGCATTGCCAACATTTTTCAGCTTCTTAATGTTGTATTCTTCAATTTCAGCGCTTTTTGTGATTATTCACGTTAAAAATTTTCAAAAATGTGTCTAAAAATGTACCGGAAGTTTACCGTTTACATACAATTTGGCCACAAAGTGACAAATGGTAACATTGATAACGCAAATGGTAACAAATGCGGTAAATGTGCGTCAAACGTGATCAACTGCCACCCCAGAGGTCCCGGGTTCGAATCCCAGCTAGGACATGATACTTCGCTTTGACCTTTCGCGTTTGCAATTTTCTTTCATTAGGTAATCAACTGAAATTGAAAGCTCATCAATATTTACGACTTGGAGTCGTAGTTTGTGGATGAGATTGCCTTATTATTTGAATTGAATTGAATTTAATTGATTGCCCCTTCGCTCACAATAATCTACCACCCCATTTCGAACCAAAGCAGACTTGACTGAATAGGTATTTCACCTAAAAACCTTGGTTCAAAGCTTAAAAAAAAATGATAAGGTTATGTATGTTATACTCTGAAGTACAAATCATACTCCATTATGTGTGTCAAATTTAGTAAATTAAACAATACAATAGAAAGCTTACGTTTTATTATAAAATTGGCGTTATTAATGCTATAGAACTTACAAAAAATAATAACTTTACATTAGGAAATAATTGTTACAACTACAAATAAATGTACATACTATAATAATCAAAAATTATGAATAAAATCATAATATATATCAATGAATACAAGTACAAGAAAGTTACCTGTTCAATAATGCATTATCTACATTAGAGAAGATTGTCAAAAAATATTCAATAATAATGGAAATATTGGATTACAGGGGGTGCCGAATTAGTCAGGGGCCGGATTACCGGGGGTCCAGTGTAAAAAAAAGATGAACGCTGATTGTTGATTAAAAATTTGATTTCTTGTAATGATACTCTTAATAAACATTCCCTGAAATTTTGTTGTTCTGTCCAATTTGACTCATTATCTGGTTCATTACGAACACTTTCCTTATTTAATTTAGTATTGCTAATTATTGTGTTTAATTGTTGTTTAAAGCAATGTGAACAAAAACCAAGACTCGATTTCATCTCTATTCAAATGCTGAGTGCTCCCTCTTGATGCTTCTGAATATACGAAACCGTCTAGTGGAGTTTTAATGAACTAAATGTTGACAATATTTAGAAACATTTCTAAGTCTATATTTCAATTCATGTCGCGATCAATATCACAATATCCTAGATCCTAGGACCTACAAATTAGAATATCGTGATATTGATCGCAATATGGATAGGAATGGAATGGCTTAGAATTATTTCGAAATATTGTCGAAAAAATTCATTTTATTAAAACTGCCAAGGACAATTTTATAAAATTTATTGTGTTTTTTTTGATTATTTGAATTTAAATCTATTGGTGTTTTCGTTCCTACAAAAAAATGTTGCCCTACCACAGTGCAACATTTTTCAAGTGTTGCACTCAACCCTCAAAAAGTGCAGGTTTTGAACACAAAACACTACCCTGCTTACTCAATCAGCTGATATATTTGTGTGCGCCAAAAATAAAAAATTTGCTTTATTAAAAATATTATTTAAGTGTCAAATTATGAATGCATATATTTAACCTTGTCTAACACACGCATTTCATAATATTTTCGTTTAAAGCAATGATCTGATTTTCAGGGCAACATTCTCCCCTCAAAAAATTTCGCAGGGCAAGAAATGTGCCATTTTTGCCCTATATAAATGTAACATTTTAAGAAACGAACACAGATTTTTTTCACCCATTTGCACTTATTTAACAATCGAACACGAAAAAAGAAGATGGCAATGAAAAGGTAACATTTTCTGGTAGAAACGAAAACACCATTAGTTATAGTCATGAATTGATAGAATCTGATAATGGTTTGATGAGTTGGTGTTAAAATCAGCACATTCTTAGGGGAAGCAATGAAAGCTAATAAGCCTACCAGTCACCAAATAATAAAAAATTAAAAAAAATTGCAAATTTCTTTTATTTTACAGGGTTTACCAACACATGAAAGTAAAAAAATTAAACAATTTAATTTGAATGTATTGGCATCCATTTACAAACTTCAGCATAGCAGTTATTTATTTTAGTTAGTAATAAACAGCTGTTGCAGCGAACAACATTTCCTTTAATGTTTTTGTTGTTGTTGTTGTTCCATGCTGTTCGGTTATTTATAGCGAGCGAGCGAAGCGAACGACGTATACATACAGAAGCAGGCAAGCAGCAAACTGAATTAAGCTAATATGTATCAACAAAGAAAGATATGGAAATATTTTTTTCAATAAATTTCTAAACTAAACAGAATTTCCAAATTTGGGCTTCGCAGGCACCTAATTTAAGATCAGTAAAACAGTTTAGAAAAAGAAATATTAAAATCGGTCAACCCATTTCAGAGTTCTGCTCCTTTAAACATTCTTCATGCAAGTTGTTCCATGGGAGCTTCGCTCGCTTCGCTCGCTCGCTCCAATGAATGCATATATTTAACCTTGTCTAACACACGCATTTCATAATATTTTCGTTTAAAGCAATCAGCTGATTTTCAGGGCAACATTCTCCCCTCAAAAAAGTTCGCAGGGCAAGAAATGTGCCATTTTTGCCCAATATAAATGTAACATTTTAAGAAACGAACACAGATTTTTATCACCCTTTTGCACTTATTTAACAATCGAACACGAAAAAAGAAGAGGGCAATGAAAAGGTAACATTTTCTGGTAGAAACGAAAACACCATAAGTGATAGTCATGAATTGATAGAATCTGATAATGGTTTGATGAGTAGGTGTTAAAATCAGCACATTCTTAGGGGAAGCAATGAAAGCTAATAAGCCTACCAGTCACCAAATAATAAAAAATTAAAAAAAAATTGCAAATTTCTTTTATTTTACAGGGTTTACCAACACATGAAAGTAAAAACATTAAAAAATTTAATTTGAATGTATTTGCATCCATTTACAAACTTCAGCATAGCAGTTATTTATTTTAGTTAGTAATAAACAGCTGTTGCAGCGAAGAACATTTGCTTTAATGTTTTTGTTGTTGTTGTTGTTCCATGCTGTTCGGTTATTTATAGCGAGCGAGCGAAGCGAACGACGTATACATACAGAAGCAGACAAGCAGCAAACTGAATTAAACGAATATGTATCAACAAAGAAAGATATGGAAATATTTTTTTCAATAAATTTCTAAACTAAACAGAATTTCCAAATTTGGGCTTCGCAGGCACCTAAGTTAAGATCAGTAGAACAGTTTAGAAAAAGAAATATTAAAATCGGTCAACACATTTCAGAGTTCTACTCCTTTAAACATTCTTCATGCAAGTTGTTCCATGGGAGCTTCGCTCGCTTCGCTCGCTTCGCTCGCTCGCTCCAATAAACAATAATCATTTGAGAATGTTTAGTAAATTATGATAGCTTTGGAAGAACAAAAATTTAAATATCAAACGAGGCGACTATTCTCTAATAAGTGTGTTTTGTTTAATTGAAAGTTTCAAGTTTCATCTGAAATAATACAATAACATTACAATATAACGAAACAAAACAATTACAAAAAACAATTAAAACCGTTAGTAACCTATCTAAAATTGAAAATTGAAAAAAATAAAGCTATTTTTTTAATATCATATTTATTTATGGACATTTTCGAACCAGTTTATTGTAATCTTCGTGTTAGGTCATTTGAGTTGCGCCCCAGGTGAGTAAATGAAGGTCAAAAGGGCTTTCAAGAAAGCACATCTTCAGTTTCCTAATGAGTATAAGAATTCCTTTGTAAGAAGTTTTCCTGACTCTATTTTACTTGTTGCTATTTTGATTGAACTTTTACCACAACACATGGTCCAATAAGTCGCGTGACTAACTACTAGGTGGCACCTCAAACGAATTATCGATATAATATTTCGTTAGTTCCAACCTTCAAACAAAACAAGTCCAGAAGTTGTAGTGATTTAAGTGACGCTACTGTCAATGGATTTTCAAAATAATGGATTCAAAGCAATTCCGTGTGTTGATTTATCACTGTTTTTGATGGGAAAAAATACCGTCCAAGCTGAGTAATGGCTTCGAAATTGTTATTCGGACTCTGCTCCGTCAAAAGCAACCATTTCCCGATAATATGCTGAGTTTAAACTTGGTCGTACAGACACAAATGATGCTGAACGTTCAGGACGCCCAAATGAGGCAGTTGTTCCACAAAACAAAAAAAGTACACAAAATGGTCGTGTACCGACATGAATTTTTGCGTCGGTATATGACAATGGATAAAACATGAATCCACCAGCTGAGTGTCAGAGTCAGCTGAGTGGAGAGTAGCCGATGAAAGCAGGCCAAAGCGACCAAAAAGACAACAGTCGGCTGGAAAGGTTATGGCATCTGTATTTTGGAATGCGCATGGAATTTTGTTCATCGACTACCTCGAAAAGGGAAAAAAATCACCAGCGATTATTCTATAGCGTTGTTGGAGCGTTTGAAGGATGAAATCGCGAAAAATCGGCCCCATTTGAAGAAGAAAAAAATTCTTTCACCAAGACAATGCACCGTGTAACAAGTCGATGAACACGATAGCGAAAATCCACGAATTGGGCTTCAAATTGCTTCCTCATCCACCGCATTCGCCAGATTTGGGCCCAGCGACTACTGGCTCTTTGCTTACCTCAAAAAAATGCTTGCCGGCAAGAGATTTGGCTCCAATGAAGATGGCTGGAACTGAAGCGTATTTTGAGGCGAAGCACAAACCGTTCTACAAAACAGGTATTGAAAAGTTAGAAAAGCGGTGCAATGAATGTATTGCTTTTGAAGGAACCTATGTTGATGAATATATAAGAATATTTGCAAAAAAAAGTTTTTTTATTACTTAGTCTCGGGACTTATTGGCCCATGTGTTATGTTGGTCAAACTACTGACAGTGGAGCAAACATGGCTGGTAATAAAAGAAGTGATATTTATTTCAGTTAAAATTGGTCTCAAATGAGGTCTCAGAATTGGCAAAGGCTACAATTCTTAATAATAAATCAAATTAAAGTTCTCATTGAATAGGCGTGCACAAATATATAGGGTGTTTGTTTAGATGTTATTTTTTTTCAATGAGAATAAACCAGTCTACGGTGGTTAGATCTGGTAACTCAGTTATCATTTGTTCTTAGTTTTTTTTTTTTTTTTTTGCCATTTCATAGTGAATGGACTAACACCAGAACAATACTTACAAATTGTGCAAATTTCTTCGAAAATCGTCGTTCAGTACGGGATTGTTATCGTGAGCTACGTCCATTTGATGATCGACATAATCGTCCATCCGAGCAACTAATTGGATTAAGCATCCGTGTGCACACTGTGGTCCACTGGGCACCAACAACATTTTACAACAGATTAAGTCCGTTATTTCCCATTCCACACTTAAATTTTTTTGCATGTAAATTAAGTTCAACTCTTTATCAACGTATTATCATGGCAATTGACTTAGTGAATCTACAAGTTGTCAAAACAGAGATCCCCTTGATAAGCTTGGTGTCCAGTGGACCCCAGTGTGACGTTTATGTGAGTGAAATAAATACATAGAAGAAGCTGACACCAACAATTCTATTTTTCATTTCAATTTCAAGATCACTTCATCGTAACAGTATTCATACAAATTACTACATGAAGAGTATCGTTAGTCATTCGAAATGTCATCTACATCACGTCAAGCCAATCTGGAGCGCTTTCAAGTTCTTCTCCCAAATCGTGATAGTAGTTCTAAAGGTTCTTTTGGTGGTGACAATACTGATGACGAAGAAGATTATATTGAAAAACAAACCGATGATGAGTTTGCTAAAGTCACTCATGTCAAAGTGGCGAGAATAACTGCGATGATGAGTGTGAGCCTCCTGCAGCCAAGAGACTATCAACTTCATATATTAAAAATGCACAGAAAACAATTACAAGGTAGACTCATATTGGAGAGCAGGGTGCGCTAGTTGTCAAAATCAGATGGTCATTTTTTGTTTTTCTAATTGTTGTTGTTACTTTTATCATTTGACGTTTGTAGCTCCTACATCTTTGTTGTTGCAAAATTTCTTATTTGAGCAGCCATCCTAAAATGACCTTTCTTTGTAATTGTATCATGTTAAAAATAGATATAAATGGAGTTTGGTCTTGCCGTAAAAGCGAGGAAGACCTTAATCAAGTAGTAAACTTACAAGACATCTTCCCGGTGTAAAAGATGCAGGCGAAAAATTAAAACCCCGTTATAAGTTTGGAATTTACTTTTCAACGACGAAATTCTTAGTTTAAATGCACTTTACACAAACGAAGAAATCTGTCGTTATGTAGAAGCTACTTCAGCAAAGTAATCGTATTACTGCCCCACTCATATTGTAGAGATTAAGACATTGTTGCGACTTCTGTATCTGTGTGGCCGCGCAATAAAGCGGCCCATCAAAATTGTACTGAGTTGTGGTCGGACTAATTCGGAATTTTGATGCAACAATGTCTCTCCATTGTTTCAAGTTTCTAACCTCTTGTCTTCATTTTGATGGTAAGGGTTCGCGCACTCAGAGGAAAATAAGTGACAACTTTGACCCTATTCGAGATATTTGGGAAATATTCATTTCCAACTCCCGAAATTATTACATACCTAGTGAACTATGTACAATTGACGAACAGATCATGAACTTTGAAGGTAGCTGACTTTTTTGCATTTATATGGCATCAAAACCAGATAAATATGGAATTGAGTTCATATGATGAACGATGCACGCACTTGATTAATGATCGACGCAATACCATACGTTGGAAAAATTAAATACCGGCACACTACGTAAAAAAGTTATCAGAGGCCACTCATGGGTCGGCACGACAAATCACTGTAGATAACTGGTTTACATCGGTTCCCTTCTTCAATGCTAAAGGATTATAATTTAAAAATTATGGGAACGAAAAGTGAAAAAAAAGCAGAAATTCCTAAGTCATTTTTCACCTTACAGAAAGTTGGCCAGTCGAAAATAAAAATTGAAAATCAAACCTAAGACACAAAAACCTTAAATGATTTAGATTACAATGACACGAAAGGTGGGTAGGATGTAAGGAACAATCTTCTAACTTATATCTTCTTAACTCGTTTTGGCGTAAGTGGCATCGATTTTCACCTGTTATCGTCAATGTTTTTGACATGGTAAACCTTGAAGGATAAGAATTTAGGAGACATGTAAATTTTTAATATATTTTCAGGGGAAAGCATTTTTGAGAGTTTCAAACTTCTATTTGTTCGGTCGCATGTGGTTGTGTACTTCAAGATCCTGTAGCGAAAAATACTACATTTGCTGAAATTTTTGACTATGTTGCAATAAAGTCAAAAAAAATGAATTTTTGGGCCAAATTCATTTCATTTGGATTAAGAGTCTGAGGTCATAAAAAAAAACAAAATAAAATTTAAATAGTTGCTACAAAAACCCAAAATGTTGGCACTTTTTGTTAATATTTTATTTCATTTTGAAAAATTTTGCACGCGAATCTTGAAAATGGAAGTATAGAATACATTATTCGAAATCGAATCCTTGGAAGTACAATCTACAGAACTTTTATTAAAATAAGAACTTTTTATAAACTTTTACAGAACTTTTATAAAATAAAGAAAGTTTTATTTATAGAATAAGTTTTTTAATATTCAAGATCAGATTTCAGAGTGAAGATAATTTTCAGATAAACCATGGTCATAAGGTGGGGCCGACTTGGAGTGGAATAAAGTATAAAGCAGGGAAAAGCGGGCTAGTTGTCAAAATCAGCTGTTCATCTCGAGTTTCTTTATGTTCATGTTTCGCAGTTGATTTTAGGTTAAACTTTTTGCATAACTTATAAAAAAGACCTGAGCTTTTTTTGCAAATTGAACACTTCCTGGGTATTTTATAGTTTTATTCACACTGTTTTTATAATATTTTCACTCAAATTAACACAAACTTAATACACGTGTCCGCACTGTTTACAACTTGAAAACATAATATTTTTATTTCATTTGAGGTTTCTATGAACTTCGTTATTTTGGCAACTAGCCATCTTTTTTATTTTCCACTCTTCCTTGACGCGTGACGGCACTAAGCGAGTCGGTCCTATCTTATAATTCTACCATGATACAAATGTAAAATAAAATTCAGACATTTCAATGAAAAAAACGAAACAGAATGAACAAGTAAATAAAGTACATCGGTCGAAGTTATAATGTCCATTTACCCATACTTTTATATTTTGGAGTCTGTAATAAGCTTAAATAGGTAAGATGTGGCTTTGTGCTTCTTGTTTGTTTTAACCTATTTTCAAAGTACTCGTAAAATTATCATATAACAGATGAATGCTCATGTACCAAGTCTCAAGTTAATAGCTCTCTTTTTTATGAGGCATTGTGTGGGGGAAAGTCGTGGTTTTCAATTGATTTTGAACAATTGCAAAATAAGTAAGTTTGTTAAAGTTTAAGCTTACGTGCTAAACAAGTAATTTTTTATGATGTCCCATTGTGTGAGACAGCTATTCCATCTGATTTTTACAAATTTCAAATTTGAGTTGCAGATAAGAGATAATGCCGTGTGTCCAATATTTCGACATAATTAACAATTGTTCAACAATTTTGAATTTTTGACCAATTCTTGTTATAGGCTAGATCAGTGAAATATGTAGAGTTTACCATTTTGATAACGTTTTTTGCATGAAAAGTAGGGGTGAGTTCTGTCCGACTTTGCTTATTTTCAAATTTGACTTGATTTTAAAAACGAAATCTAATTAAATTAATTAGTTAAATTTAAAGTTATACACAGTGGCTGCTATCGCGGTAAACAGACATAAATTGCCTCAGAAGAGGCAATAACAGAACAATATTAGAATCTTAATAGATGAATTCCAAACTTTTTTTGCCTGCTAATGCGCGTTTATTGACATCTTTTGTCAAGTTATATACCCATAACCCTGAAGCAATATGCGTGAGTGGACTATGAGTAAAATTACTAACCTTCCAATTATAAAAACAAAAGGCAAATTTGTTACCGCTAAACTTTATTGCTAAAAAGGGTTTTCGGACTGCTCATTTTGCCATATTTTTATGTTAAGGTCAGAATGGTAACTTCAAATAAGCTGAAGACAGACTTCTAAAAAGCAAATGACGTTGCAATGAACTTTAAACACCATTTTATGCTTTCAACTCCAAGTGACTTATACATTCAATTAATTGATTTTTACTGCAGAATGGTTTCCATTTTCAATTAAATCTAATGAGACACATGAAAAATTTAAGCAAAGACACAAACAAAATTCAAACTTAATTTCAAAGTTTATAACTTCGAGCTATACATACCATTTCAATTAATTAATATTTATTGCACCATTTTAATGGTTTCAATTTCCGATGAAATCTTTTAGAATCATTTTGTTCGCTAAATTCTTCTCGCATCCTTCGCTGTCCATTTTTTTGTACATTTTTAGGCAATAAATCATGATGACAGCTGATTCTGTTTTCTTGTTTTGCCTTTGAATTTTAATTTTATATTTCAATATTTTGGGCCTTTACATTCTGCTTGGAAGGAATAATTCCGCAAGGGGGTCTGCTCATATCATGTTTTATAAATTTTCAAAAATATCTCACTTTGCATTTTTTATATTTGTAATTTTAAGAATATATATGCATAGGTATGATTAAAGTCCAACAATGTCTTAACATGGTACACCTTGTTCTCAGTTTGAAAGTGAAAGCTAACACGTCACACCCAAAATCAACATTAATACAGCTGGCACAGTGCAATGAAAATAACTTGGCTTGTATTTTTGTCATATTAAACTGTCATTTTTCGTTGACACTTACAAATTGGTTTCGATTGGGGAAAAAAGATTGTGCCAACATTATATTGTTAACTAGGTATGAGGTGTCAAACAGCGCTGTCAGATATGGATATAAAAACTAACTTAAAGTAAAAAAATAAAAACTGAAATGTAGAAAATGCTTTTGAAATATAATATCTCAAATTAAAGTTTTTTATTTCAGTTTTGTAATAACTAATATAATATTAGCGATAGCGTTCTTGACTACCAGCATTAAGTCCTGGATTTGAAATTCAACCGTTAATGCTTTAACCTTTCGATATTTTCATATTTAATTATATTTTCAGAAAAATGGTAAGTAATGGTCAAAGAACACTTTCACATAATTTTTTGTCACTTTCCAACTTACTCAGTCGCCTATTTGGAGCAAACAACAAAAAGATTTACCTGAATAGATCTTTCAAATAAGATCTTAGTTAAAGTTGAAAAAAATTTGAAAACTTTGATGTACAACTGCCTCGAGGAATTCTTACAGTCAATTATTTATTTTTAACCGAATTCAAAAAGGAGGAGGTTCTCAAGCTCGTTAGTTTCTTTGTTTTTGAAGCGAAGCTTTTTACGCCTCGTTCTGCGATTTGCTGGAGTGAAATCTGAAAAAACGACACTTTTTTCCGACACCTTTTTTCCTAGAATTGATATTGCTTTTTGCTTGCGTCTATTGTAACAAGAATATGATAAATTAAAAATAATTTCTAGCCCACTGCAGGAATTGAACTCATGCCCGTCGACTGATAGTTTAACGCTTTAACCATCGAACCACAAGCCTTTAATGTTTTATGTCGCTGATTCAATATCAAGAATTAACCAAAGCTATGTTGCAGTAGATCAAAATAATCTATTTATAGGAATTGTATTGGCTACATAACCTTCATCTGCTACAATAATCATTAGCCAATTCACAATAACCACTATGGATTGTGTATTGGCTATACAAACAAGAGTACTAAAAAACACAAATGTTGCTTCTACTTGCTACTAGATGTCGTTATGCTACAAACAAATTTAATGATTTTTGTATATTTATTCCCTACAACTGAACAGGAGGGCCGGAGAGGGTTAATATGTATATGTAATTATCAATTCTATGAAATTGCGAAAATGATTCGCTTCTCTCGTGTGTCCAGTGACGCACCTGTTTTTTTTTTTTTAATTGTATGTACGCGGAGGTCGATTTTTAAAAAAGTGGGCGATATTCGACAAAGGGACCTGCCACTATTAGAAAAACACTGTATTTCAGTTAATAATATTGACACTAGGGTACTGAAATGAACAGTAAAAATACAGGGGTAGGCAGAATTATTACAAATTACGGTCAATACAGTGGGCGTTATTCAACAAAGGGGTGTGGCAATATGTAAAAAATCATTTTTCTCGAATAATATCGACACAAGGGTACTAATATTTGGTATGCAGGTAGGTGGGTAGGTAGAATCATTACAAAAGTGGGCGGGATTGTACATAGGGTGTGGCACTTTAGGGAAAGTACTATATCTCGGTTAATAGTGATACTTGGGAACTGAAATTTGGCACAGGGCTAGGTAGAATCATTATAAAGTACGATCAGTAAAGTGTGCGGGATTATAAATAGGGCGTGGGACTTTAATAAACATTGTCAAAAGGCAGAAATGGAAAATACCCCACAAACTTTCGGGAATTTATGAAACAACTTTTTTAAGAACAAAGTTTCACATATGAAATTTTCCTCAAGAATACTATTACATAAAATTTTTCATATTCTCTAAAAAGAAATAAAAACTTTTTAACAAAAAAAAAAAAAAAAACCGACTTCAAAATCACCACAACGTAAAAAATAATTTTAAATAAATTTTCCCATTAATTTCATGGTCTAAGCTTAAAAGTTATTTATATGTATTATAATATTGGAAATCTTATCATTTTCATTTTTTTCTATTTTGTTTTATTATCTTTAATATATTAATTTCTTTATGAACATAAAAGCTTTGAAATACTCTTAATTTGCTTCAATAATTAACCCTTTCGACATATTTGTTGCCATACGGCAACAGTTTGCTTTGTGGCTCTGTTTCTAGTTTGGGACACCCCACTTTTTAACAATACATTTTTAATGATAAATTGAAATGTGATGAAAAAGAAGTGAAAATCAAAAATACGAAAATTAATTTTTATAACATGTTTTTCAAGGTTACTCCGAGTGAACTCATGAGCGCGACCACGATGCCACGCGACTTCAAAAAAGAGCAAATTAAAAAATTATATTTTTAAATATTTCCGAGAATTTTCTAAAGCTAAAAGTAATTAAAAATAATACTACGAATGTAAGAGATCTTATTTACATTTTTAGTTAGAAAAAATATGTGATATTTATAGCGCTAGAAGTTTTTAAAATTTTTTTGAATATTTCTAAAAATTTTTGTAGTACCTATTAGGAAAGCAATACGGCTTTCAAACTTCATACTCAGCTTATTTTAGTCAAAAACTGACCCTGAACGAAGTTTGGAATGTTTGGCATTGCCAGGGCTAATTTGGCACTGAAAGGGTTAAACACAAATAAACGCAAAAAAGAAACAAAATACTCAAAAATCAAAGTGTGATACTAGCAACTTTACAAAAAGCATCTTGTATGCTGAAATGTCAGTCGACGTAACATAGAAATAAAAATTCAACGGCCTTTTACGTCACGTCACGTCTACGTCCTTCGTCACGTTTCGGCTAAGATACACACAAAACACGTTCGGTAGAGGCCAATGGTAATTAGGCCATTAGACTGAAATCAATAGTTTCATAAAAATAATACTGATAAAGATATAAATAATATAACGATAAAAATAAAGAGATTTTAAGAGGCTTCACTCTTTAGGAAGAACAAAAACTAACAAGTTATTCTCTAATTTTTAAGCATAAAACAAATATTTATTCCTTTAAAAAATGTTCGGCCGGAATGCATAGATATAATTATAAAAAGAGAAGAGACTTTGAAAGTCAGTTCCTTTTTTGCATCACAGTGTATATAATCTCAATATTGATTTCAACAATACCATTTTATATCTGGACTTATAATTTTTTGTCAAACAATTTATTAGATATTTTTTTTTTGTTTTTGTTTTCGAATCAGATTTTAAAAAAATTTCATCATGTCACCAAAGCTAAACTAAGAGAAATCAAGTTTTTATCTATACCTATCGTAAGTAAAAAGCCGCCACTTTGCTGCCTTTAGCCAATTAAAAGTGATTCAAACGACGTTATTACTCGCTGCTTGCATCATAATCGAAGCTTATTCACCTACGTCTTTGCATTCAAGCTTGCAACAAAGACAATTTTTTGGTTTTATTGCAGCATATGATATTTTTAAAGAAATGATTCGCATACGCAATACGATAAAAAGAAAAAAAAAAAGCAGTCATTGTTACCGGATGCGTTGACAGCTGAAGTTGCGCATGCGTTGACGATGTTGCTTTTGCAGCGTTGGCTCGAAACCAATGCACTGCAGCTGTATGACTAGTGAATCGCATATAAATTTCAAATAGGTTATAAGTAGCATAAGTAACTCTAAAATTAAAAAAAAAACAGCGTCAAACTGTCATAGCTTTTATCGAGTTTCCGCTGATTTCGTTTCTTTTCTATTCTTTCATTTGCAGAAATGACTTCCATCAACACCAGCAGCAGTAGCAGCAGCAGCAACAGAAGTGGTGACAATAACTGCCATCATAACCATCACCGACGTAGTCAACATATTCATCATCGGTCTATCTGCTATAATAATTCTTCCGGACGCTCAATGCTCTCCAAGTGCATCTACGGAACAGCAACTGCGTATCGAATACTGACAATCAGCCTTCTAATCGGAATGCTCTGCCCCGCGAACGTGCGATGTGTCGATCCTAAGTTCGATCCATCAACGCGCATGCGTCTGGTGTTGGTTCCTGCCGATGCACAAGTCGGTTCCGTTATCTATCGACTGCGTGCCACTGACGAGGAGTTCGACTATCCGTTGATATTCGAGTTTGTCGGCGATGCCTCATCCTCGACGGTGAAGATCGAGTCACTTCCATGCACCAAGTACAATTCCGTTTGTCAAGCGAACGTCATACTGCAGCGCCGTCTTGAGCCTGGGCGGTATTATGACTTCCAGGTGTCAGTCAAGGACACGAAAGGTGGCATGGCTACACAGCCCTGCTCGATAACAGCGACGAACTTTTCGACACCACATGACCTCATATTTCCCCATAAGCCTGGCATTATAATGATTCCAGAGGTAGGTAGAAGATGTTTAACTTGTTTGATTTAAATATGTATCTCCAAATAATATGTATCTTTTATTGACGATAAACTTCACCATCCAACATCAGCCATTTACTTTATATAATATATGTAGACTTGCCCAATGAACATATCTACAATAGCAGTTCTCATATATTTCTCTTAAATTGATTCTTCCATGAACTTCTCATTCTCCATAATCAGCTAATCGTAACATTAATTAAATGCTTGAACACCAGCTAGATGCTGATAATCGGTAGTCAACAACCTATTAACTCGGTCATTATAGGTTTTTAATGAAACATAATGTTATAATATTTTCTTTTCTCGAATTCTCTGAATTGAATAGATAGACTTGTGTTCTTTTTCAATTCCAAAAAGATAAATATGCAAATGAAGGGGCGGACTTAGCAGTTGTTAGGCAATTTGTTACATTTAAGGCAACACGATATAAACAAACATGATCGTAAAACAAAGCGTAAATAAATTATTAACAGATCATCACGCATGACTTTTGGTCGCTACAACAACGTGATTTAACTTAAAGATATTGACATGATTTATCACTGTTGTTTGAAGTTGATGTTGATTTCAGTCTTCGTTGTCTAGACGTTCGCTACTGAATTAATTATAGCTTTTTCCGTAGATCTCTACGTGGAGTTTGATTTTAAGAATCTAATAACGACGATTTATGTGATGCAGTTGATCGTTGGTGAGTTTCTAGACTATGGAGGAGGATAAGTCAGAGTTTTTCAAATATGAGGCCGAATAATTTGGGAAATGTTTACAAAATTGGTTGATATTTTTGAAAGCACATGTGTATCAAGCTCTTATAATGAGGTCTTCCTTTGACAAATGTGAAAAAGTTAGAAAAATAACAATTGAAAATGAAAAACCAATCAACTTGAAAGATTTGGGAAAATTAAATATACACCAATTAACAGTTGTGTATAACGGATGTATCAACAAGAGGCATATTTTTTTAGCATATACTTAGAGATTATTAATATATTACTATAATATATTACTTAATATATTATAATTATATTACTATAACAAAAATAATTTCTTTTATAAAACTAACGAAGTTGGTACAGCTTAGTTGGTAGATACTTAAATATAAATATTGCATGCTTAAGAGAATAATTAAAACTAATGTACTTTAAGCAACACATCATAATGAGACAAAAAATAAAGTTGGTTAACTAACAGAACATATGCCAGGTCTGATACAATAAAGTAAGCTAAGAGACTAGGTTGCTAGGTAGCATTGCTTGCAAAACGCGTTATAACAGTTTCATTGACAAAAGACAACCCTGTAGAGACAACATATAAACACAATATAGCTGTGCTATCACGACATAAGAGATTTACATTTAAGTCACCACATTTGACAAAGAAGTCAAAATCAATTATAAAACTATTCAGCTCAGAAAAAAAATAAGTCGAGACTACTGCACTTATTGGAATTATACATATAGTAGAAAAAATAGATTAAAGAAAGGGCTGGCGTTTATGTTCTTTGCATAATTTGCAAAGAACTTTTTGGTTTTTATATTCTTTGTAGTATGCAAAATAAAAAAAATATGTTTTAGAAAACCTAATGGAAAATATCATTAAAAAAATTAGCAAAGTATGACTATTCTCTGACCTATACAGTTTTGGCACAATGTTTTGTGGACTGATGAGTCTTCCTTTAAATTCGAGGGGTCTTTTGAAAAAACATTCATGCATCTTCCTTAAAACCTAAAAAGTAAGGCAGTGCAGCCCTTATGTTTGTAAATAATTGTGTTTAATGACTCCAAGAAAGAGTGAGTAAATACTTATGACGCCAGAGATTAGTTAACATTTCCTAGTTTCTTTTATGATATATATATCTTTAAGGTTTGCTAAAACTTTTTTTGTTTACTTTACATACTGCAGAGAAGGCAATAACAAAAAATATTTCAAAAAATTATACCCAACAACAATAAAGTGAGCTCTTTCTTTAAAAAATTTAAAAATATTAGAGATGTGTAAATATTTTTGACTAGGGCTGTAAAAGATAGTAACACTTTGACATGGTAATCAAATATACAGGGTTGCCTACCAACCCTATCATTTCTCAATAGCTTAAAATTATTAAGATCGTAAACCTCATTGCAAAACTAAGTCTCAGAAGGGCAGATTACATCCACAAAAGAATCTTCCATCACATTTTAAAGATAGTCCAGCTTATAACAGTTTAAACTCCTAGCATTAAAGTGTGTAACTTTAAGTCCATAATGCTGTGTACATAGACCTAAATTAAAGTTTTATGATTTCTATCAACGCTACTAGTGAAGTTGTCCTCTAACATCATTCAAAGAGAATCAATGGCTTCGTTCAGCAGTTACAACTGTTGTGCAACTGTAGAGTGTGTATCAGTTGCTGAACGCATAAGTATCAGTTTCTGATCAGCTCAACATGTTGTGAAAACTGTCAGTTTTTGGTATCATTTTATTTTTCTGATACATTAACAGATCAATTCTGTCGCGGTAACGTTAATTTTGTTACCGTAGAAGTTCCAAGTTCAAATGATGAGGTGCAAAATTTAGAGAAAACAGCCCAGCAAAAAAACCATGCTGTTCAGGGCAAATGTGTCGTTTAGTTAAGAATAACCTATTCTTAATGACACTTTCAAAAACTTTGGAAACATTTGACAATTTACAAACAGGTCTAACATTGGCTACAATATTCTTATTGCCTGCTTTGAAGACCGGTGTTATGGAGGCCATTTTCCAACAACAATATGCCAAGTAACCAAGTATAGCTAATTATAGTTAGTGTAATTGTATGTAGTGTGTGACTTATAGTTCTGGAAAAATTTAACCAACTTTAGACAAGGGGACGTGGCATCACTCATACAATTCAAATATTTTATATCGAATAGCTTTGGAAGTAAATGCCGTATTACAATGAAACTCACTATGGAGTTCCCACTTGGTGATATCCTTCCACTAGAAAGTATAATATGGGAAGTAAAGTACTGGGACGTGCATTGGACAAAGGGATGTGGCGCTGCATATATATGCCAAATTTTTGATATCGAATAGCTTTGAAAGTAAAAGTCACAGAACATGGAAACTCAGAATGGAGTCACAATTTTGTTATTTCCTATAGTGCGTATAGTGCGGCACGTGTTCGCTTAAGTCTGAAAGAATTAATGAAAATTCAAAGCTGAAAGTGGGGTAAGTGTAACACCTTAAAAAATAACTATATCGAAGTTGCATAGGAAAGTTTCACGACGAGGAACTGGAGGCATCGACGAAGATCCATGTCAGACGCAAGCTGTACTTGGGAAATTGTTAGTTAATCTTCAGATCACAGTTTCCAAACACTTAGAAGCATCAAATATAATTGAAAAGTAAGGAAAGTGGGCGCCGTTTCCAAACGATCGCTAGCGGCTGCATTTGATGCGGTTGAGTCGTGCATTGTAGGATAAACGGCCGGAATACCTCAAAAGGCACAACAAATCGATTTTCTAGCACCACAGTGCTTAAGTACATGTAAAACCGATCAAAACTTACTAGTAACGCTAGAATGGGATGTTCTACCCTACCCAGCGTATTCAACCGAAGTAGACCTTCCAAATACAATTTCGATAACTCATGTTGCTCACATGTCCTAGTTCATATTCCAATCTTTGTCTTAATCATTATCCTTAACCTTGAATATGATAAGTATAAAGATTAATTACGAGAGCCGTTTGATAATTCCGTGAAAAAATACGTTTTCGAAAGGTCCTCAAAATAGGCCTCTCTTTCGGTGATGAGCTCCTCTCTGTTGGTGAATCTCTTTCCGCCGAGCCGTTTCAGGTTTGGAAACAGAAAATAGTCGCTGGGGGCCAAATCTGAAGAATATGAAACTCGTGAAAAGAAACAGTTGAAAGCCAATTGATCTATGGCAACGTTATTTTGACAAGCGATATCTAAAAGATGTCAGTAATTAATGGACTTATTTTGAAAAATAATTTGATTAGAAAATTTCAGTAATATTTCAGTAAAAGTTATGACTTCATATAATAATGGAGTTCCTACACAAAAAACCGTAGTCAGCCACTTATGAAAGATGTTTTTCGGAATTTTAAATACTTGGAATTGAGACGCTGAATACCGTGAACAAAAATCTCTTTACCAAACTGCAATTGTGTCTATAAATTATTTTAACAGAGATTATTCCACTTCGAGTATCGTATCGCAAGTCAAACCTAGGATGAGATCTATAGCTATAAGTAGCATATCGTAGGGTTCCACATGATTATGGCTTATATTTAATAGTCTTAATATTACTACATATACATACGTGAACTTGTAACCTGTTTTCATTTTCCAAAAACTAAATTCATTTAAAATATTTGCTAAATTCATTATAACAAATAATCTCTTTTGAAAACTGGAATTTCCTAAATCTAATTCAGTTGAAAATACTTTATTGATAAGAGATGCAAGTGACTCTGTTTATTTTGCATAACTTTATCTTTTTGAATGCATAATAGATCAGTGTATGTAATCTGTAACAACGTCTAAAACAACTTATTTCATACAACAAATACGCCTATAGTACTACGTTCTAGACGATGCAGACAGAAAACAGTATAAATAGCATGGTTGATGCAATCAGCGGTATTCATTTTCAATCTGTCTCAAAAAGCACATCTAAAAATGAAACTATTTGCGTACTTGGGTTTTTTCGTGGCTTTAATCGCCTTGGCGCTGGGTAAGGCTTATTCAATACTTATTTTTTTAATGAATTTAATGGTTTTTTTATTTTGTTCCAGCAAATCCTGAACCAATTCCAGAGCCTTTGCCAAGAGGTGGCGGCGGTGGTGGTGGTGGTGGCGGTGGAAAGTAAATTCTTGCTATCAAACAACACATTATCTTAAAGTTAAATACAACGTTGAAATAAATTGTTGAAACTACTTCAAAACATCTTGTTTCTCTTTCTAATATTTGAATTTTTTTTTATTGTTTAAAGTCAAAAGTAGTCCTACGTTGGTGTAGAAAACAACCTTTTTTTTAATATTTAAATATTTCCAAAACCATTTAGTTTAAGGATCCAAGCATACATGACTTTTATTTTATACTGAGTGCGAACCGAAATCATGTACTTTGAGAATCTCAATTATAATTGTTTTCTACACAGAAAAAAAAAAATGTTAACTTAAAATTAAACACAATGTTTTCAAAAAATGTGTTCGTAATTTGCTTTTTTTCATATGTTTTTCAAAAGTTTTAAACACTTTGCTCTTACTTTGACGAAATTTGTTGCAAGCTATTTTTTAAACACAAAATTCGTCAAATTAATAACAATTGTCGTCAATTTTAAAACATTTTTTTTTTCCGTGTATACATTTAAAAACTTCAATTTCTCATGTTGAGGTGTAGATTTCTACACCATGCCTGTTGAAGCAAGATACTCGCATATTTTGTTTCTATTATATTGTGTGTTTCTGAGAACAATTACTCTTCACATAATGCTGAATCTGGAACATCTCAAAAATGGCGTTATAGAAGCTTTCCAGACCAAGTAAAGAAGAGAGGAAGATGATTCTGTTGCATTGAAGATAAACCAGAACGCAACATGCAATCATGAAATACACCAAGAAACTATTTGTAAAGCAACCGAAGCAAACGAAATGTGTGCACGGATTGCATTTTAAATAAAAAAATGTATTTACTTATATTTCATATATGGGCATCTCCCAAAAAAGGTCCACCACTAGTGAAAAATTCAAACTGGTCAGAAAAACTTTTTATTATCCAATAATAAAGCTTAAATAACTTAATTTGATAAATGTAAAGAAATCTTTAATTCTTTAAATTTTTGGCGGAAATAAACTACTTTAAAAGAAACAAGTTGTTTTTCTGAGCCTTTTGACGAATTATACCCATATTTTTTCTCTGTGTTTTTAGCTTATTCAAGTAATATTATATTGTTGCTGTAATTTAAAAGTTTTCTACAAACAACAATCTTATGCATTACAAAAGAAAAACCGCTTCTTCATTAGAGAAAAAAATTGTTCTTTATTTTTAACTTACAGTTTTACAGTTTCTGTTATGTAACTTGAAATTAACTTGTTTTGTTTTATTTTCATTAAAAGTTAAAGTGTTATAATAAACATTACTTTATTTGTATTTTATATGTATTTTATTCCCCTTGGAAAAATTTGTCGCGTCCATGATGTCGCGTCCGTATTCGTGCAATTCCTAATTAAAGAAAGGTAAGCGATAATTCTCATATTTCATAAGTATACGAAGAAATGTTATCCTTTGACATTCATATACCTATATATATATAAAAGAACAGTTGCCAAAAATAGCTTAATTTTGTATATTTCTATAAGAGCTTCAAAAAAACTTATATTTTTTGTCGCGTCCGTTTCATTATATAATTACTAATAACTTTGTACTTATTTGTACTAAATCTTGCCCATAAATTTGTAAAATGTAGCACTCTTTCAGCTCGTTAGAACACTAAATATACATATAGGCTCTTTATGTTTCTTTCTTGTTTTTGACGTAGTAAAAAGCGTGCGAATGTCGCGTCCGTGCCACTGGGAGATGCCAATATGTACTTAAACATTTAATAAAATATTATTTTTTTCATTTAAAAGTATATGTTCTTAATAAAATCCACACAAAGTCTATGGATATAGAAATCTACACCTCAACATAGAATTCTGAATTTTTTCTCAACGTAGGACTAGGGTTAAAGGACTTAACACAAGAGCCGTTTACTCCTGCAAAGGAAAGTCGCGTATTTTTGGGATGATAATAGATTTCTACTTTGATTGAATTTTATGCTCGACTATCAGAATTTGTCTGATATATTAGTTAACAGGTTTAAAATAGCGCTTTAATTATCATGAGCCAAATTATTTTTAAGGTCAAAGTGCACCATATGCAGAAGATAACTTGTCAATTACAGGAAATTACTAGAGAAAATGCTTGAATTTATTTTATAATAAACTGGCTGTTTTCTTGATTGGCAAAATTTGATAAGAAAGTATTAGAGGTGACCTGCATATAAATTCACTCTCATATATTAAAGTTATAAAGTCCGGTAACAAATACTACCTACTACTTGTGGCGTCTGTGACGTAGTTGGTTAAAGTGCGTGGCCTCTATGCCAACGAACCTGGAGACCCAGGTTTGAACCCCAGCAGCGACAGAAAATTATTGAATTAATGTTATTTTTCTGTACGGCCGAGTAATAAAAATGCCATGTAAAGCTTCTTGAGAATAAGAACATTCCGTTCATCGCCGTTCAGAGTCGGCGTTAAGCATGTAGGTCCATTTCTCGGTCAATTGTGTACAAACTTAATAACACGCACAACACAATTGATCATAAGAAGCTAGGTCAAAGTCCTTTCAAGGGCTGAAATGGCCAGTTATTTATTTTTTATTTATTATAGTCACAGTGTTAACATTATAACTGTATGTTTTTATAAATGCTCAGAAATCCCATAGATATTGTTCTGGTAACAATTTTCAATTGGATTCGAAGACCTCAGCTAACATTAACTCAATATGAAAATGTCAAACGTAAATCAAACGGATACCCTTCCTCCATCATTTCAAGAAAGTATCCTGTGTTTCTACAAACACATCTCACAAATCCCCTGCTATCACCAATTTATCACCTCAAATCAATCATATCGAACAAACATGTGATGAAATATCTGGAGCTATAATCGAGCTAGATCCAAACAAAGGACCAGACCCTGACCTTATTCCCCCTAATTTAGTTATTCAATGCGAAGTCTCGCTGCTCTTATTGGAAAACATCTCACCTCACACTAATATTTAAAAGTGGTGCTAAAATGTCGGTCGTAAACTATTTAGGGGTATTGCCATATTTTCTGCTATCCTAAAACTGAAAAAATAATACGCAAAACACTGACAGGTTTTATAAATCCATTACTCTATGAACAGCAACATGGTTTCCATAAAGGTAGATCAACTATCAGAAATCTTACTATGCACAGAAAAAAAGAGTAGAACTCTTACCTAAAAATGTTGTGAATTCAGCTAAAGTAATCCGGTGATTTTCAGTCAACGAATTTGATTAGGTGCGCTACCAATTTCTAAATGTTAATTATTACAATTATATTGGGTAGTTTAACTGCGAGAGTAAATAAATAACCTAAATATTTTGGTGTACCTTCAGCCATAAAATAGATAAGACACATAATTTATTAGAAGAATAAGCTAATTTTTTTTAAACTATGTCCACTTCAGATTAGGTAAGCCACCTACTAAGTGTAGAAAAATTATCTAATTATTTAGATTGCATTCCCAGTTAAGAGTGGAAACGACATCTACATATTTTAGAGAAATATTTATTTTAATAGTTTACCAACTTCAGATTAGGGAAAAAAACTACTGATTTTAGGAAATTCATTCAATTCCTTAGATAATTTTTCCACTTAAAAGTAAGGAAACTACATTTTCGTAGCCAAATTATCCAATTATCTAGATACATAAACCAATCGAAATAAATTAAATAAGGAACAACTTGAAAAAATAATGCTGTAAAATTTTAAAAAGAAAACTCACATAATAAAAAGAAAGTGTAATTAAATAACAACGAAATAAAAACAATTGGTTCTTTAAGGATTATCCCCTAAGAGCATTCAAATGCTACATTTCATACGAACAAATCGACAACTTGCATTAAAATCATCATGACTAGAAGAATTAGATGATTTAATTAGCAAAATTTTAGTAGAATTTACAAATTAATTAGGTAAATTACCTAATGCATGATTGTTTAATTAACTGTGTAAGTAGAAAAGTTGTTGAAAAGATTAGATGAAATAGAAAATTTCACATTAGCTAAACTAGTTTAGGTAATAAATAAATTCTTTTATTTTCTGTGTGGTTTCCGATGTATTAGGCAAAATGGAAAAAGAACATCAAGGCTTCCTACACAGAAAAAAAAATGTTTTAAAATTGACGACAATTGTAATTAATTTGACGAATTTTGTGTTCAAAAAATAGCTTGCAACAAATTTCGTCAAAGTAAGAGCAAATGTCTTTAAAACTTTTGAAAAACATATGAAAAAAAAGGCAAATTATGAACACATTTTTTTAATACATTGTGTTCAATTTTAAGCTAATGTGTTTTTTTCAGTGTATCCAAAGAGATTTCTGTCACATCCGGTGTGCCACAAGGAAGTTATCTTGTACCATTTCTGTTCAATATTTTTATATCAGATATATCCTATGTTTTGTCTGATATCCCACACCTATTATATACAGATGACGCATAAATGTACCAAATAATTAGGCTTGCCATACGTCAGGATTTAGTCCGGATTGTCCGGACTTTTCAACCATGTGCGGATTTTGTCCGGACTTGTGATTTTGTCCGGACTTGGACCCAACAAATTGAAAAAATAATTATAATATCTCTTTCCTAGAAAAAAGTTCTCGTGTGAACACAAAGTGATCTTTAAGAAAGTAGCGTAAACACCCTGTGTAAGAAACTAATAAAATAATTTAATGAACAATAGTTCATTATTCATATCGTTGTTATATTTACGATTGTTGTTTGCAGTTAGTATTAATTTGTTTTGACCCTTCTTGATTTGCGAAATGTTGCGATTTGTTTTTGTAGGTGTTTTAGTACTACTTTGTACTAAGTAGCCCCACATTTGATACATATTTAGTGCAAAATTCATTTTAGTTTTTATTTTATTTTTATTTTCATATAATTATTTACTGTGGAGTTATTGTTACGTTTTTTTATTCATTCTCAGTTTATTATTTTTTAAAGAACTTGATTATTTTTAAAAATTTCGTTAAATATAAATGAATTACATACTTCCTAATTGTTTTATATTCTTACTAATTTGAAAGCATCAAAGGTATCAAAGAAGATAAGAAAAAATCAACAGCTTCTAACATAATTAAGTCAAGAATTCTTGCTGCAAGCTTTATCGTAAAAAACATGAATTGTACAAGTGAAGCAAAATTGTGGATGTCATCTACTCAATGGTATATTTCTGGCTGTAAAAACTCTTTTGTATGCTTTGCACAGTGTATTGGCGCATTATCCTGTGGATAAGTCCAATTATCAGCATAAAGTTGGCCGGCAAATTGTATTAGTTCATTGTCCAATAAACTAACGTACATTTCAGCATTCATTTATGTTGATATGAAACACACTGGAGTGTTTCCCTTCCCTTCATAATAAAACGCAGCCCAGATCATCACCGATCCTCCTCCATGGACACACAGGTGGCAGGTGCGCTGCAACTGATCCTTATGCTGCCAATACTTCTTGTAACAATCAAGCCCATCAAAATTGAATTTTTTTTCGTCACTGAAGATAACGTTACGCCATTCCTTTTCCCAAAATTGGTGCTTGTTAGCGAAGGCAAACGTGCGTTAATATGTCGAGGCAAAAGGTTAGGTTGTCGCGTCATGGAAGTATGTGTTACTTTAGGATTTTCATGTAATATTTGAACTATTCTACTTCTTGTTACGTTAAGCCCCATCTGACTTTTTATTTGTCCGCTACTCATTGCTTCCACTACTGCAAGATGTTGAATTATTCGTTTACACAGAGTGTCGATGTTGGTTTTCCTACCACTCCGTCTAGCTGTGCCATAAAACTAGGACATTTTAAAAAATTTGTTATTGTGTTCCTGTTGTTATTAAGCTTTTTGGCTATTTATTTTATTTCAGCCCCATTTTCATTCATAATACTCACAGTATTATTCCCTGGTAATGTTCAGAAAGGCTCGTTCCGCAAGGAACTTAATAATTATTTTAATAATAAAATTAAATTAACTTTATTGATTTTAAAAAGAAAACACCTTACCTTGTATTTCGCAACAATTATTTCCAATGCGAGCACTTGAAGCTATCAATTAAACAACCAAACACCAATTAAATGCGTTATGCACATATAATTTTTTACTACTGATCATTCAATGCACCGACACATTTTTCATGTAACGGTACATTAAATGGAAAACGAACTGCATGCTAAAATTTGGTAAACAATATCAACGAATGACAAAAACAAACTGCATGCATAAAAATACTGTACTATTCCAGATGGAGGAAAAATGCAAAGAAATATTTATGCACATATAATTATTTGTATGAGGTATAGGAACAAGCAGATATTGTTGAACAAACAGGAACAAGAAACTGATAGTACGTTTTTTTGGCAAAATCACTAAAACCCACAATATAAAATGGGCCATAAAAATGAAAAGGGCGCCAAGCTCGCAAAACCGCGCTAGGGTTATACTCACCACTGATCATAGTATCGAACCTATATAATGGCATGCTGTTATTTTGTTCACTGTTGCACAGTGCTATTTTTACTAAAACTTCAAAAACAATCCAGACATACAATATTCAACAAAAGCAATTAATCAAATTTAAGTTTGAGGGGGTTCGTTTTAAATATATTTATTTCTTTTTTTATTTTTATTATTTTTTTTTGTTCGTGTACTACTCGTACACACAGAGCAATGATTTTAGGAAATTTATAAGCCAAATTCAGAAAAAAAAAATCATTTTTATTAATTGGAAATTTTCGTTTGAATAAATTTATTAAAATGTAAGCATTTGTCTCCAAAGCCAATAAGAACTTAAAAAACACCGAGAGTTTTGAATTTCAGTCTTAACATCTTGTAAAGGGTAAGAATGGGTTTTTATTTATTTATTGGCCAAACAAGGCAATTTACTTATTCTAACAGGTTTTTTTTTGTTCGTTATTTTTTTTCTCTCCGGCATAATCCACCCACCTAAATGACATGATTTCAAAAATCATCAAAAAAAAAAAGGCAAGAAGAAAAGTAAAAAAAAAACACAGGTGCGTCACTGGACACACGAGAGAAGCGAAGCATTTTCGCAATTTCAAAGATTTGAGAATTTAATGCCTTTTTTCGATTAAAATAATTTTTGAATTTAAAACTTTAAAATAACAAAGTTTTTCGTTTTAGTATGGGAGCACCCTTAAGGAGAGGTCGGAGGGGATAGGTCCTCAAGGGAAAAATGTTCCCTTTGCAAAAATAAGGGGGGTTGATAATACATATTAACCCTCTCCGGCCCTCCTGTTCAGTTGTAGGGAATAAATATACAAAAATCATTAAATTTGTTTGTAGCGTAACGACATCTAGCAGTAAGTAGAAGCAACATTTGTGTTTTTTAGTACTCTTGTTTGTATAGCCAATACACAATCTATAGTGGTTATTGTGTATTGGCTAATGGTTATTGTAGGAGATGAAGGCTTGTAGCCAATACAATTCCTATAAATAGATTATTTTGATCTACTGCAACATAGCTTTAGTTAATTCTTGATATTGAATCAGCAATATTTACCAACAAAGGGTTTTGGTTCGATGGCTTAAGCTTTAAACTATCAGTCGACGGGCATGAGTTCAAATCCTGCAGCGGGCAAGAAATTATTTTTAATTTAACATTTTCTGGTTCAATTGATGCAAGCAAAAAACAATATCAATTCTAAGAAAAAAGGTGTCGGAAAAAAGTGTCGTTTTTTCTGATTTCACTCTAGCAAATCGCAGAACGAGGCGTAAAAAGCTTCGCTTCAATAAAAGTTAAAGGTATTTACATACTAATTTATTTTATACATAGTAGTAGAAAAGGTACAATATTATCGCTACAATGTTAACTTATAAGTAAGAGGGAACAATCAAAGAGTCATGAATGGTGATGGAAACATTGAGTGCATTTATAGACATAGAGAGCAAGATTAGTTTTGGTTTTAATTAGACGAAAGTGATTTTGAAAGGAGGTGAATTTAGTCATGGACCATGAGTAACAGTCGCTGATATTATTGATTAAACTGTATGGTGTTGGTATTCAATCGAGTAGAATAGATAGCTTTTTGCAATGGACGGGGATGAAATTGTACTTTCGTGACAAACATACATAACAAAAAAGAGGTATACTTTTATTTTTATATTTTTTGTTAATGTTTTTAAACCGAAAAATTCAGCCGGCTTGGATTGTTTGCTAATTCAAGGACTTTTAGAGCTGATATAACTATGCCTCGATAAATCGCGAATGTTGTCAAACAATTTAACCGGCTCTACATTGGAAAAATATAAATTATTACAAATATTTTACTAAAAAAGAAATAGCCGAAAAAGTACGCTCAGGCATGTTTGCAGGCAATGGCAGTGTAGCTAAAATTTTTAATGAAACGTATATGTTTATTAAATTATCCGGGCAGTTATATAATAATTCAAGAGCATTTGAAGTCTGAATGAAACCCCTATAGTTCCGATGTAACTTCCACATTTCCAACTCTTTAAAAACCTTAGAAGCACTAAAGTCAAGAAATTTACCGTAAAAGTTCACGGTTTTTTTTTTTAATTATACGGCTTATTTGTCACTTTCTGTAACTTGAAAGGGATGAAAATCCTTTAGTTTATTTAATCTTTTTAGTATATCTTCTTGCTTAGTAAGTCTTTAGCAAATTAAAAACATTATAGATACCTATTTTCAATTAATAAATGAAAATTTTTATTTAGTGTACCTTTCTTCAAGTTCTATAATGTAGTAGTTAACGAACGGAATAGATATTTGATCATTTACAAATTTTTCTAGACAAGTCTTTCATTTCGGTGAGTTAAAAAACCGTAAACTTTTCGATTTTATCTGACAATCATCTTACGGCTGGTATTTGGTTTGTAAACAGACACTGCCCAGAATGAGCCACGTAATAAACGTAGAGAGCATGTGGTGCATGCTTATCTCTTATTATCGCTTGAAGGTCTTTAACCCTTCGTTGAATGGGATTGCACATATGCAATGTTGACTTCTAAGAGATATAGCATACACACTAGGCCGGGTCGATTTGTGGGGAGGCAAAAAATCGCCCATTGCTCTGTGAAAATCGTATTCTAGGGATCAAAATAAGAAACTTTGCCGAAGGAACCATACCTCTAAAACGAGTTCTGATGTCTCCCAATTTGGGGGCGTTTTTAAGCCACCACAAGACACAGCAGGTAGAATTGAAATTACCATTTCATTCTAATTACCTCGTCTCGTAGACCATATATAACGCAACAGTTTTTGTGAATGCATTAAGTCGTTGTGAAGAACTCAAAGTGTGAAGTGCTAATTTCAGATAAAAAAATATTTAAAAAAAGAAATAATAAGTGAAGTTGACCATTCCAAATCAAAAAGTTTACAATGAATCCACCATCTTCTACACCGCAAGATGAAGCAACAACAACATCAACAACTATCGAAAACCCAATGAGTCATATACCCAAGCACGATGTTACTGTTTTTGATGTGTCTACTGATTTGACTAATCTTAATTTACCAACCCATCTGGATATCTTGAGATATTATTTTTACTTAAGCGAACGTGCTAAAAAAGAACAAAAAAAGTTTTCCCATAAATCATTCACTATTCAAGTACAAGATAAGTTGAATGGAATTTGGGAAAAACTTGGTATGGAAATAATGCTGAAAAAAAGTGTATTTAATAAATTGAATAAATTGCTTGACAAGTATCAAGAGCAAATCAAGAGAAGAAACAAAACGCAACAATTTACAGAGTATGTAAAATCTCTGGAAACAATTTTTTACATTGGAACATGTAAATGCGATTTGAAGGCAGCTCCATGTGCATACGGCTGGGTTCCCGAACACCTCAAAGAGTTCATGCACGATCAACATAATCAGAGAAAGACTAACAATGGATGCAGTTGTGATGGAAACTGAAGAGCAAGGAGCAACGTCTATGTCATCAATGCCAGCATACCAAGATCCCGATGATTCAACATACGCACCGCCACCGGTTCAAGAAGATATGGATAGAAGTACAAGTTCACAATACGCAGAGAGATACGATTGTTTTAACTTTGCCTTGATATGTGACAGATTTGGTGTGCCTGATAGAGTAGCATCGGCATTGGGAACCACTCTTTTCCAAGATTTTAAAATGAAAGATAAGCATGGCAAACCTCTCATCATGGATTAATCGAAAGTTCGCAGAGAAAAAGAGAAATGCAGACAAGAAGTGGTTCGCAAACGGTTAGATCATACCAATTTGTTAGCGTTTTCAGTCGATGGCATAAAAGATGATACTTTAACAACAGCTAAAGTTAATGAGAAGTATCATACTAGGATGGTAAAAGAACCTCATCTTGTTATTTTGAGAGAACCCAATTCTGAATTGATTGGTTACGTAAGACTGGAACATGAAACCGCTGAATACAAAACAACCAAATTAAATGATTTTTTCAACGATAAGAATATATCACTGGATGCATTAATTGGAATATGCACTGACGGTGAGCAAACACTGGCCCACACGGTGGAATTATACGACGATTCGAATTGCTGTTAAAAAGACCATTGCATTGGTTCGTTTGCCTTCTACACTTCAACGAACTTCCGTTTCGGCATTTGTTTGAAGCTTTGGATAAATCAACCAGCACTGGACCAAGATCGGCAACCGGAAAACTGAGCCGTCAAATCGAAACTTGTGAAACTCTTCCGGTAAGTTATTGCTATCACTCATTTATTATAATTGTCAACCATTTTTAATTATTTTATTATTATATATATATTATCATATAAATATGTCCCCGCTCCAGAAAAAAATTGGATTTTCCACCGATATGAAGTACTTATACGACATGGCCCATGCAATTTCTAGCGGCGTGGTTTCGGTGGATCTGGCTAACATCAAACCAGGGAAAATTGTACATTCTCGGTGGCTCACCAAGGCCGCTAGATTATTACGATTATATGTGACAACGGAAAATCCAGATGCAAATTTAAGAATTCTGGTTAAATTTATAATTAAATGTTATGTGACAATGAACTTCAATATGAAGTATTACAGCTCTGTCGTGTACGGCAGTGCATTATTTTTCAACTTCATTAGTTGGTCACGATTTCTAGAACCTCGTTTACGCAAAATTGTCCATCAAATAATTACAGATAATTCATATTATGCGCATTCGGAAAATATCTTGTTATCAATGTTGTTTGATGATAGCAAAGAAAAGCGCGACTGTGCTATCAACATAATTCTACGCTATCGAACAGATGTTGACGACCCAACGCAACTTAGAGCTTATAAAAAACCAGATATAAAGTTTAATTGCACAAGTTACACGGAAATGATCAATATGAATGACATAAATAACGTATTTGAACCACCATTCACGCAAAGCATTCCGTACGATACATTGAAAGAATATTTAAATCAAGATGATCCACCGTTTAATGATCCAAAAATTCCATCACACATACAAGGAACGGAACGACATGTTCAATTGCTAGCTAGCGTTTCCAAACGGGTTATACCGGAAAATGTAGAGGCTGTTATGGTGACGACATTAGAGAGCCGTGCGAAATTGCCCAGACTTGAAAGTAAAAAAGACTTCAAACAATAATTTTTTTTAGTTTCTTTTCTATAACTAGCTTAAATTAATTTTTTTCATTTACATATGTTCTTACTAAATAAATTTCAAAAGAGAAAAAATAGATATTATTATAAATAAATAATAAATATTATTATAAATAAATAAATAAAAATAAAGAAAAAACATAGCCATTTCGCTGATTTTTTCATGTAAAGGCCAAAAATGGTGATTTTTTGAAATGTTTGTATGGGGAACCCCACAGGGGGGTTCCAGGGGGTGTGCCACTGGCATGGGTGGGTCGGGCCTCCAAAGTTAGTGGGGGTCGGTCATACATTTGGACTCGATTGGAGCACTCTAAATGGGTCAAAGTGGGATTTTTCAAAATTTGCTCCTACCCAAAAGTTCGACCCAAATTGGGGGACATCAGAATTCGTTTTAGAGGTATGGTTCCTTCGGCGAAGTTTCTTATTTTGATCCCTAGAATACGATTTTCACAGAGCATTGAGCGATTTTTAAATCGACCCGCTCTAATGCACACCCTCTGAATATACCTAACGGAATTTTATTTAAAAATAAATTTAGACATTTTTTTATTAGTTGTTGTCTTCTTTTGTCAAATTGGGGATTTAATTTGTCCAAAATATTGATTTGAACAAGGTCTGTCTTATACGTAGAAAAAATAAGTGAATATTTTTAATAATTATACAAGAAATATCAAAAAAACGTTAAAATTAAAAAGTTATGTTCCAGAATATAAGTTCATTTTCTTTAAGCTAACTAATTTTTTTGTGTATTATAACTTTAATTTAATAAAATAAATGGCTTAATTGCAAATATGCAATATCATGCATTTGAGACATTTTGCAGTTACATTGCAGATATGAGGTTATATTGCAGATGTGCAATTCTATGCACTTAACTATATTTAAAGCTAAAATTAAAAATAAATTAATTTTAAAAATAAATAACTTGGGTCAAGAAAACAGCCCCTATCTTCGTCACCACGAAGAAAATTATCTTCGGCTTGTGTAAATATTGTTACACTAAGGGAAAAAAATATTAAATTTATCCAAAAACTTTTTAATTTATCCAAAAAGCGAGTCATTTTTTTACCAAAAACGCATTTACTTGAATCGAATACGTAAATATTTAAAATTTATTTAAATACTTTTTTAATTAAATAAAATATTAAAATATTTAAACAGAATTAATAAAAAATATATTAAAATTATGCACGAATGTATTTAAATATCCTTCAAATATTTACTATTTGAAAATAATACTATCGCATTTAAGGAAAATTTATATAAAAATATTAAAATTGAAAAACAATTATTTGAATATTTTCCACGAGCTGCGTCCATATCAAACGCCAATTATTGGTATATTTTATTTTCTTTTTGTGAAAATATGATTTGTGAGTGCGGTGGTGAGTGCGGTACATGATGAAATCATGTAGAGTGGAGTGACATTCTTGAGAAAATAACGAGTTGTCACTTTACATGAATTCATCATGCATCGCACTCACCACCGCACTCACAAATCATATTTACCAAATATGCATGTTATATTACCCTTGCAACATTAACTAAATGAGAACTATAAGAAACCTGCCACTGCTGCTGCTTGGCAGCTGTATGGAATATGTGTGTCAGTGTGTGGCATAAATAAAATTTAAATACGGAATGTATGGCTGTATGGAATATGTGTGTATCAGTGTGTGGCATAAATAAAATTTAAATACGGGAAAAAAACGAGTTGTAAGGAAAATATTTGATTTATCCACGTAAATATTTAAATGAAATATATACTCAGGCGTGGATAATGTTAATATGCGTTATTTCCCTTAGTGTATAAAAGAGTTTTACGGAAAGTACTTCTAATATGAACTACAAAGTTTTTTTTATCATGATCATTATATGAACACTACCACTAATGATTGAACTAGCCAAAAGGCTCAACTCAAAACTACCGAATGTTCCCATATTAATGAAGACATCTCGAGGAGAGTCTGTGGAATATGTAGCTTATCATGATGATGTTAACGTACATTTGATTTCATGGAGAGATAATAAAGTTATTAATTTGATGTCAAACCATTGTAGTAAAAGTCCTGAGACCATAGCTGAACGATTTGATACGAAGTTGTGTAAAAAAATATCCATTGAGTGTCCGAATATTGTTTCACAATATAACACATTTATGGGAAAAGTCAATTTAAAATGGTCAAGATAAAAATACGCTATACAATAATATTAGTAAATGCATTGTTATTGTATAAGCGTGCGTAACAATAAAGCGGTAATCATGAAAACATAATATTTGTCAATTTTCGTTTGTAAGTAGTAGAAAGTCTTCACAAAGTAGGAAAACTATCCACAAAAAGTAGAAGACCTTCCGAATTATCAAAAAACGTTGCAAAAAATGACGAAATATTCGAGAAGTTTTCCACTATCTCAAACAGAAGTTCTGTTGGACCATTTTGATCTCTGGCTACAATGTGACAACAAGCGTTTACCATGTAAATTACCAGGGTGTAATGAATATACTCATGTTAGCTGCTCAATAGTTTAGACAAGAGTATGTTTCAATAATATATCAAAATAGAAATTGTTTTAAACAATTTCGTAATGAATAATGTTTTATGTACTTTAATGAATTTAATGAATTCTTATACAATGAGCTTCAAATTAAGAAACAAAATTCTTGTGACCTTGCAAATCAGTGTTTTATATTTTCCTTTGTTTAAAATTGTCAATTTAAATTGACTATATAAAAAACTGAGAAATATATCTTAGTTTAAGTTATTAAAAGCATATAATTCCATTTCAAAAATGTAAAATACAAATTAATAAAAATTAATATATAATCCATTATATACTAATTTTTATTGCTTGCCTGCATGAAATTGCACATATGCAATGTTGCGTAATTTCGCTTCTATTCATTGCAGAGCATCCAAATTTCGTTTATACATTCTCTAAGCCTACCCAATCACATATAAAGACATTAAATATTTTTATACACAGGGAGAAAAAATCATGTAACGAAGGGTTAAGTCTACCAGACATATTGCTTGCTCCGTCATATCCTTGACCGATCAAGAATGAAACGTCCAGATTACATTGCTGTAGATTTTACAGATCAAGTAGTTTGGCAAGAGCATCACCCTTGTCCACCACCTTTAGCCGAAAATACACAAGGAATGCAAATATGCAACCAACCATTTGTATTATATTTAAAAATTTAAACAGCAAGTCCTCAAGTTTTGCCAGAAGACCAATTTTATAATTTTTAGGCGAAGCCCACACAACATATTAGTTCTACCATCTTCACTTTAGACTTTTTTATAAATCAATAAAAAAATTCTATCGAAGGGGGGATATATCCACTAAATCTTCTTTCTACCTACGCCACTGCAATCGACAGTCTTGTATGCCTAGTTAGTCTTAGGATAATTGGATGTGATCTTACTCGATATATATTCAATGTTAATAGCTCCAGTTAAAATATGAAAGGTAAAGCATGAGCTTAGTAAAGTTCTTCTTGATAACAGAGGCATTAAATTCAGAAGACCGAGTTTATCTTCGTACGGTGGCAAGCTTCTGAAGTCACAAGGACTTGCTCTAAAATTTAAGTTTCAAGAAGGAAATCATATGATCCAGGTATGGATATTAATAGCAATATAAAATTTACAATGTTGGATCAAAATCACAAAAGTTTATTAAAATGTTCTTCAGGTGTTCTATTTTCAACTTGGAGACGATTGAAAATCGTCTTATTGACATGAATATACGTTTAGACGATAATATTTTGTCAAATAGTATAACCAACATTGTTAAGTGTTTATTTCAGATGAAATAAAAATTATTTAGTTATTCAGATACTTTACCGAACCGAAGGTCGGTTTTGGCCTCGTATAAGAAATTGCGCCAGCCATTTCTATTTTGCGCTTGCTGGCGCCAGTTGGAAACACCAAGTGTAGTCAGGTTATCCAACACCTGATCCTTCCAACGAAGATGTGGGCGTCCTCTTCTGCGTTGACCACCACCGGGCACCGAATCGAATATTTTTTCGCTGGAGCGTCGTTTTCCATTCGCTCAACATGACCTAGCCAGCGGAGCCGCTCGATTTTAATGCGCTTAACTATGTCTATGTCAGCGTACAGCTCATACAGCTCGTGGTTCCATCGAATTCGGTACTCGCCATTGACGCAGATTGGACCGAAGATCTTACGAAGGATCTTTCTCTCGAAGGCTCCCAAAGTCTTTTCATCAGAACTGCTCAACGTCCAAGTTTGTGCTGCATATAATAGGACGGGCATGATTAGTGACTTATAGAGCGTGAGTTTTGTTCGTCGAGAGAGGGCTCTGCTTCTCAATTGCCTACTCAGCCCAAAGTAACACCTGTTGGCAAGAGTTATCCTTCGCTTTATCTCAATACTGACATCGTTGAAAGAGTTTACGCTGGATCCCAGGTAGACGAAGTCCTTAACAACCTCGAAGGAGATGTTGTCAACAGTGACGTGGTTTCCAAGACGCTGGGACTGTTTATTTGTTGACACTAGGTATTTCGTCTTATCTGCGTTCACTACAAGACCCATTCGACTAGACTCTTTCGCTAACCTGGAGAATGCTGCACTGACTTCGCGCGTATTATGGTCAATGATATCGATATCATCAGCATACGCCAGCAGCATAATACTTTTGTAGAATATCGTGCCACTGCGTCTCAAATCAGCAGCTCGGATGATCTTCTCCATCATTAGGTTGAAAAAGTCGCACGATAAGGAATCACCTTGTCTGAAACCTCGTTTGGTATCGAATGGAGGAGTGAGGTCCTTCCCGATTTTAACTGTGCTGCTGGTGTTGCTCAGTGTCATTCTGCAAAGGCGGATGAGCTTTGCAGGAATACCAAATTCAGACATGGTGGAATATAGATGATTCCTTATTGGACTGTCGAAGGCGGCTTTGTAATCGACAAAAAGATGATGTGTGTCGATTTGTTTTTCTAGGGTCTTCTCCAAGATTTGTCGTAGCGTAAATATCTGGTCTATGGTGGATTTGCCAGGTCTGAAGCCACACTGATAAGGTCTAATCAGCTGGTTTACGATGGGCTTCATTCTTTCACATAGTACGCTCGACAGAACCTTATATGCGATATTCAGAAGGCTTATCCCACGGTAGTTGGCGCAAATTGTGGGATCGCCTTTCTTGTGGATTGGGCAGAGCACACTGAGGTTTCAATCGTTTGGAATGCATTCTTCCGACCATATTCTGCATAGAAGCTCATGAATGCATTTAAATAGAGCTTCGCCTCCATTCTTGAAGAGCTCAGCTTTGTTGTTTTTAAGCCGAGCTATAGCTTTCAAGACTTCACTATGGTCGGGCAGCGGAACTTCAACGCTGTCGTCCAAAATTGGGGATTCCGGAATATCATCTCTATTGGCGGGATTGTTGTCGTCGTCGCCATTCAGAAGCCTAGAGAAGTGTTCCCTCCACACCATCAGTGTACTCTGGATATCTGTCACTAGATTCCCATTTTCATCCTTGCAGGAAGAGGCCCCGGTCTTGAAACCATCGGCCAGGCGTCTTATTTTTTCGAAAAATTTTCGGACCTCATTCCTGTCACCATGCATCTCAATTTTCTCGCACTCACGCATTTCCGCTTCCCTTTTCTTTCGCCTGAAAATGCGTCTCTCTTCCCTCCTCTTCTCTTTGTATCGCTCCTTAGCAGCACGCGTTACAACCGACTGCAGGGTGGCTTTGTAGGCGGCGTCTTTTTCTGCAGTGGCGTCGCGACACTCTTGGTCGTGCCACTGGTTTCGGCGAGGGCGGTGATAGCCAATCACCTCTTCGGCAGCCGTACGCATAGAGTGGGAAATATGATTCCACTGCGCGCATATATCGTCGATCGGAGGAGTGCTTTCTTGAAGCAGGAGTGAGAGTCGAGTAGCGAAGTCTTCGGCTGTTTGCTTTGATTGCAGCTTTTCGACGTCTAGCTTTCTCTGTGCTGGATTGCGCGCATTCTTGGTTGCGCACAGGCGTGTACGGATCTTGGCTGCGACAAGATAATGATCCGAGTCTATATTGGCACCACGGATCGTGCGTACATCTAAAACACTTTAAGAGTGCCTTCTAGTGCTACTATCTAGGGCTACTAACGACCATGTTTCGCGCTGCGGCAAAGTCAATCAGCCTCATTCCGTTATCGGAGGTATTGTCGTGGAGGCTGAACTTTCCGACTGTTGGACCAAATATATTTTCTTTTCCCACCTTAGCGTTGAAGTCACCAAGCACGATTTTTATGTCGTGGCGGGGGCTGCGCTCATAGGCCTCTTCAAGGCGCTCGTAGAAGCTGTCTTTGGTCTCATCGTCCTTATCTTCTGTCGGAGCGTGCGCACAAATCAGGCTTATGTTGAAAAATCTTGCCTTGACACGGATTATGGCAAGTCGTTCGTTCACAGGTGTGAATCGCAGAACATGATGTCGTAGTCGCTTGCCAACCACGAATCCGCATCCAAATTTGAACTTCTCCGCATGGCCGCTGTAGTAGATATCACAGGATGCTTGCCGTGAGCAACCCTGTCCCTTCCATCGCATTTCTTGGATTGCAGTGATATCAGCCTTGTATCTTTCTAAGATATCTATCAGTTGGATAGAGGCACCATCCCAATTAAGGGTTCGGACGTTCCAGGTGCATATCCGTAAATCATTGTCAGTTTTTCGTTTGCGGTAGTCGTCATCAGATTTGGCGATCATTTTTATCTTATTTCTTTGTCGTTTCATTGAAATTTGTTTTTACGTGGTGGGCATCAAACCCAACGCACAACCCTTTAAAGGCGGGGGGAGCCCGCCGCTCAGATTAGCCGTCAAACTAACGGTTGCCAGTTTGCCGTTTCTAGAGGACACCACGCAGAGGTTTGAGTCGACTTGAGACGAGTTTGACATGGATAATGCTGGCCTCACCAGGTTGAGGCAGTCAGACACGTTGCCATGTGAAGATCGCCCCCTTGACCCTCACGCGTTGCCTTGTGAGGATCGTCCTCCCCATATTCAGTTATTCAGATATATGTGGCTATATCAAGATGCAATAGAAGTGACATTTGGAAATGGTTTAATACACAATGGAAACTAAAGATAACATTTAAGAAGAGAACAATCACCTGAAATTATATTGAAATATCAGAAATGGTGCAATTTATAGAATATACCTTAATTTTAAACTGTGCTTTTTGCTATTAGACTATTAAAATATATAGTTTTAGGACCCAAAGCCCCCTCGTCGTCAATTTTTGTTATATTTCTTTCATATGGCCAAATACTTCAACTTTATTGTCAATTCATAAATCCGTAGCGCCAATAATCTCAAAGTATGATAAAATACAACTTTTTTAATGCTGTTGCAGTTTCACTGCATTCAGTGGTTGCATGCCACTGTGTGTCATGGTATCCATTTTTATACCCCTACGTTTAAAAAACGTAAACGGGGTATATTACTTTTGTCACTCCGTTTGTAACGCCCATAAGGAGGCGTGGCAGGTATAGAAAAGTATATATATTCTTGATCAGCATCACCACCCGAGTCGATTTAGCCATGTCCGTCTGTCTGTCCGTCTGTCTGTCTGTGATCACGATTACAGCCGTAATTTTTAAGCTATCATCACGAAATTCAATATTTAAGCTTTTATCTAAAAAATAAAGGTCAAGTTCGAAAATGAGCTAAATCGGATCACAACCACACCTACCTCCCATACAAAGTGACTTTATCAAAACGGTAAAACCTCTTAGAATTCCACAGGAACTAATATATGGGCTTGATTTTGCACATGAGCTCTACTATTTAATATACACTTTGAGTATGAATTTAAACTAAATCGGATGAAAACCACGCCTACCTCCCATGAAAGTGAATTTATTAAAAAGGTACAATCTCTCTAAATTCCACAAAAATTAATGTATGGGATTGAAATTTTGCACATGAACTTTGATATATAACATGTACTCTGTGTATAAAATTCAACGAAATCAAGTGAAAACCACACCCACCTCCCATACAAAGTGACTTCATTAAACACCAATACCGAATATTTTCTGTTTAAACTATGACGAAAATGTTTTTACAAATAAACACTTTTTTGACTGCTTAAGACTTTGAATATACTTCGGTTCGGACGTGGGGGTATTTTAACTTCGGCCCAGTCGAAGATCATTTCTTACTATTTTTTGTTGTTTTTTGTTATGAGGTCAAAAAACCAATATTTGGGGATAAGTTTACTACAGAAATCACAGAAGGTTGCTGATGAGTTGGTATAGCAGCCAACAATCAGCTGTCCAGTCTGCTGGTGATCCTTTTTATAAAAATTTGTTATTGTGATTTGGGTTTTTCCCAATACAAATAGACCAGTGTTATATATTCTTTGATTTCTTGAGGTTCCGTTGAAAGAATTATGTCTGATAGTCCACATGACAGCTCGAATAGTGTAAAATACTTTTTAATAATTTTATGTTTTATATGCTTAGACTGTGTTGCAGTTTCAATTGATATTAACACAATTTAAATATTGAAAATTGCTACACAATTTAAAATTAAATGACACATAATATGCAGTTTAACAATGATTTTTTTAATGAAGATTTTTATATATTATTTATTTTAAAATCCTTCTCTTTGCAGGACGCCAAACGTGGCACCGAACTGGACTATGTTATTGCACGCAAAAATCCGCTTTTCCAAAAACCAGTCTACCTCGAACTTTGGGTATGTTTTAATCCGAAATAAGCAATTTTAACCAGTTCAGACCATTTTAAATAACATTTGTTTTATTTGTATTGCAGGGTTCGCCCCTATTTGCTATAAGGCAAAAAATAGTTTCATCCGAAACAACAGAAGGAACAGTTTTCCTGCTGGGACCACTTGACTTCGAGAAGCAAGCCATGTACCATCTAACTATATTGGCAAATGTAAGTATTCCCCTCAATTAAAATATATTTTATGGATGTAGATGACCCAGATAACTGACTTTATTCTCATTTCCTTAAAAATTCAATGAATCATTTTTTAACCAATTCTGAGGAGTTTAGAAAATTCAGTATCTACTTAAAATTGTTGCTACTGTTTAAAACAAAAATATTTATTAAATATTAAACTCACATTTGTTAGTTTTAAACCCAGAAGCCTTTCGCAATAATCTTGAAAATTGTCACAAGACTGTTATTGACGAAAGTCCGGAGTAATCAAAAAAGTTTTATTACCACAAAATGATCCACAAGACGGACATGACTCTAATTTACGGAAATTAACTTGAAATAGTAGTTCTTATTTCAAAATGCCCTTTGAACTTAACAAGAACTTAGTTTGCATTACAAAACAAGTATCTTATATAACAAGAATCTTCGAATATATAGCACTTTGAAACTTTAACTGCAACTTTGTCACAATTTCAATTTATATCGAAAAGTATAAATTACACAGTGTGACGACTAAAAAAGCACAACCAAACTTTATAGAAATTCTTAAAGAGGAACATGTTGCGAGTCCATCGCACTTGGTCTGACCTCTCAATGTCGTCACAATTTTTTTTAATTCGTTTTTAAAGTTGAAGGGCTCGATTTTTGTTGCGCCGACGTTCATTGAATTTTTACAGCTATTTGCCTTGTTCGAAATGAAAAACAAATTCCACTTCTTTTCAGTAGAATTTCACGTAAAACAAGGCTGTATAAAAATAAATACGATAAAATACAAAATAAAGCGTGTAGCGAAGCAAATTCCCGAATTTTTCTTTAATTTCATTAAAAAAATTAGTGTTTCTATAATTTTAAATGATATAATGCTGCATGAATGACATCTTTTTTTCACAAAAATTCATTGCACGTAAAAATACCTTTTCATTGAATCCAAAACCATTAAAATCGGTTGAAAATTGGAAAAATGGCGGCAGTTTTAACGTTTTTTTTTTTTTGTTATAAAACACTGACTCCCATGTATATATTGCTATCATACAAAGTGCTGTCATTTTGTCAAATCTTAACTGATTTTGGACGTCTTTAGCTCATTGGAAAGAAAATATGATGAGTAACATACATCTAGAACATTGCAATATAGATTTTTGAAAAATGTAAAAGCTACTATGGAACGAATAAACACATTTTTATTTTCAATAGAATTTTTATATGAATGACGCTGCACACCATATAATCTGAAAAATTTTTGTAAGAAAACTTTGAAAAAAATTGTCGTGCATTTAAGTTTATCTTCGGCATTTACAGTCCTATCTTATGGCGTTTACTTTTCTCAAAAAAATTCTGCATTTTTTCTGTCCTCTTTGAGAACTCTGCCCTTTATGTGCTTCTTTCTCAAAAAAATTCTGACCTGTAAATTAAATCGAGTTCTTTTCCTGACAATGTTGACCTCGAAAGTAGAAAAAATGCAAAATTTTTTGCTCTCAAGATCGACGATTTTAAATTCTGACCTCAAATGCTACCAACTGAATGAACAAAAAAGTGACATGTTAGGAAAATATTAAATGTTATCATTGAAATTTCATTACAATTTAAGCTTTTTCACGAACTACAAAATAAATGTTTCAAAAATTGTTCTCAAAAGTAAGTAACAGTACAGCCAACACAACATCATTGAAAAAATGTTGCATTTTTTTCTGATGTTTTCTCGACTAAGAACAGTTCAACATTTTTTGAGTGCAGGTCAAAATGTAAAATATTCTGCACTCTCAGAGGGCAGAATTTTTTGCCAAGAAAAGAAAACGCCATTAAAGAAAGATATATAAATGTTTTTATTTCGAGGAGTCCAACTTTTTTGCCTTAAAGGTTATTGGGATCAATCACCCCGTTCTAGCACTTACCCACGAGAAAGTATATGGTAGGTAAACTTACCCTACTTTTTTATATGTGAAAAGGAGCTTATTAAAATAATCAAAGTGACTTTTTAGCAAAAGCTCCACTATAAGTTCTGTGTTTTATTTAATAGATTAAAAAATGCAAATAAAATTGAATTGAGGGACCTCAAGGTTCTGGGCAACGGCTCAAAAAGACTTTTTTGATTTGACATTTATTTATTTAATTCATGTTGTAAAAGTTGAAATCTTGTAAGTACTAGAAAGTTGTCCTCGACCCAATGTCTTTTAGAGCAAAAAATTTGGACGCCTCGAAATAGAAACATTGATATATCATTCTTGGACAAGAAAAGTCTGTAAATGCCGAAGATATGAAGAAAGACTTAAACGTTCGGGAAAAAACAATTGTTTTTTTCGAAATTTTCTTAAAAAAATGCTTCAGATTAGACGGTGTGCAGCTTACTTTCTTCCATTACGGTCTAATGCACTTGTACACATTCATTCATATAAAAATTCTATTGAAAATAAAAATATGTTTATTCGTTCCATAGTAGCTTTTACATTTTTCAAAGATCTATATTGCAATGTTCTAGATGTATGTTACTCATCATATTTTCTTTCCAATGAGCTAAAGACGTCCAAAATCAGTTAAGATTTGACAAAATGACAGCACTTTGTATGATAGCAATATATACATGGGAGTCAGTGTTTTATAACAAAAAAAAAAACGTTAAAACTGCCGCCATTTTTCCAATTTTCAACCGATACTAATGGTTTTGGATTCAATGAAAAGGTATTTTTACGTGCAATGACTTTTTGTGAAAAAGAGATGTCATTCATGCAGCATTATATCATTTAAATTTATAGAAACACTAATTTTTTTAATGAAATTAAAGAAAAATTCGGGAATTTGCTTCGCTACACGCTTCATTTTGTATATTATCGTATTTATTTTTATACAGCCTTGTTTTACGTGAAATTCTACTGAAAAGAAGTGGAATTTGTTTTTCATTTCGAACAAGGCAAATAGCTGTAAAAATTCAATGAACGTCGGCGCAACAAAAATCGAGTCCTTCAACTTTAAAAACGAATTAAAAAAAATTGTGACGACATTGAGAGGTCAGACCAAGTGCGATGGACTCGCAACATGTCCCTCTTTAAGAATTTCTATAAAGTTTGGTTGTGCTTTTTTTTTTGTCGATTTCGTCACACTGTGTTATTATAATACAATTAATTATTCTCATTTAAAAATTAGAGCTTCAGCAAATGAACGTGTTTCGAACTACACGTGATCAGGGAAGTTCGAACTCTGCGAAGTTGTCTTTCGATAACTTGGATAACCTCTTCTTATGATCAGTTGTGTATTGTATTTTATTTACAGAAATGATGGAGAACAAAACCAACTAGTTTTATGCAGATTACTAACGGCTAATGTGCATGTTTGCAAGAACATATTAATATTTACTCTCTGAGGTGAACCATTGTCTCCAGAGTAGTGACGGCCAATCAAAAAAAATAATTACAATTGAAAAAATTTGTCGAACCATTTTTCAACTTATTTGAGCTAACCCAGAAAGATTGATTCCTTTGGGTAAGTTCAATAGACAATGACTACCTTTTTGTTGCACTCTCTACTTGATTCCTTGATAAGAAGCTTAAGAAAATAATTAACTTTCATAAAACATGTTCTCGTAAGCATTTAAAAATTAAAAAATTAAGATTTAAGTGTCTGTTTCATCTCGGAGAACCGATCAGACTTGAATAGTTTAATTACACTGTGCGACAATTTAAGGGTCAATTGGAATAACCTCAAATATCTAAATGGTTTATAATAGTGGATGGTCTATATATTATGCCCTCATACTCAGTTTTATCGGATTAGGTCAAATAAGAGAGAAATTCAAGGTCAAACATCACCTATAAGTCACAAATTTTTTCTTATAACTCTTAAACTAAATTCAAATTCTATATAGTAACTACATCTAAATATTTGCAATGGATGATTCTTTACATTTTGAGACCATTTTTTGCTCAAAAAGTTACGTAAGGGGTTCAATATTGTCTTCGAAAACAGGGCTTTTTTAAAAAAAAAATAAAATTTTCAATAGTTCAGTTACTATGTTCTTCAAAAACAATCAGATTTTGCTGAATTTTTGCATACACCTTAAGTAAAATAAAATAACCCACCTGTGAAAATATGACAACAATTACATGTGTGCATCCAAAGATATTAGGATTCAAAGATTACCAACGGTGGTAACTTCGTTAATGTAAGCCCTAGCGTAAAATCATTAAAATGAAACTTATAGACCCAACAATTTTCTTCAAAACTGTCCTTAACATTTTAACCGAAAGAGTTACCGTTCTAAAGATATGCGCGTAAATGTGTAATTACAACATATATGAAAAACTAAAACGGTTAAAATAAAAATTTTTTTTATTTGTATTTCTTCTCAAGTTCATATATTTTTCATATATGTTGTAATTACACATTTACGCGAATATCTTTAGAACGGTAACTCTTTCGGTTAAAATGTTAAGGACAGTTTTGAAGAAAATTTTTGGGTCTATAAGTTTCATTTTAATGATTTTACGCTAGGGCTTACATTAACGAAGTTACCACCGTTGGTAATCTTTGAATCCTAATATCTTTGGATGCACACATGTAATTGTTGTGATCTTTTCACAGGTGGGTTATTTTATTTTACTTAAGGTGTATGCAAAAATTCAGCAAAATCTGATTGTTTTTAAAGACAAATACATAGTAACTGAACTATTGAAAATTTTATTTTTTTTTTAAAAGCCCTGTTTTCGAAGAAAATATTAAACCCCTTACGTAATTTTTTGAGCAAAAAATGGTCTCAAAATGTAAAGAATCATCCATTGCAAATATTTAGATGCAGTTACTACATAGAATTTGAATTTAGTTTAAGAGTTATAAGAAAAAATTAGTGACTTAAAGGTGAAGTTTGACCTTGAATTTCTCTCTTATTTGACCTAATCCGATAAAAATGAGTATGAGGGCATAATATATAGACCATCCACTATTATAAACCATTGAGATATTTGAAGTTATTTTTTCGTGTCGCACTGTGTTATTAAACTTTAATATGTTGTTTCTCTTTAAAGCGCATACTGCATATATGCAGTTCTCTCTGTATTTCTTGTTACATTTCAGTGTTGTTTTTGCACTTGATCGATTTGTATTTAAGTGTTTCTCTCTCCTTTATTCATTTTTGCTTTGGTTGTGTGCTCAATTGCAATCTTCCGTCTGATAGATTTATTTACGCGATGATTTCACATGTTAAGAAGTTACAACATCGTCGAACACACGGAACAGGCAATCAGCATTCCAGACCAGCTGATGACGGTCACTTGCATTCACTCAACTCTCCCACCCGAATGCATTCTTCACCATAGCATTTCGTTGCACTTTGGAGTGCTGCCAAGTCATTTGAATAGTGAGTGGCAGCACTGAACATGGTTGCTATATGTTGTTGTTCGTATTTGGACTGTGTAGTGCTGGCCTGAACTCCCTGCATTCGTTTGCTTGCTCTGTTAGTCTTCTTTATTAATGCATTAGTACTAGTGTTGTTGTTATTGCTGTTGTTTTTGTTGTCATTAATTTAATTTTTAAAGGTGTGTCCGCTAATTCAGTTTTATATTGCAATAACAACTTGTAATTTTTCTTCATATAAGCTATTAATTGTACCTAATTGCACCTAAAATGCTCTAAAATCTGAAAAAAATACAAGCGCCAGCAAATCAATCATAAAGATCTAAATAAATATCAAGAAATGTTGACATATGAACAGGCCAATCTTTTGACACAATGACATTGATTGTCTTTTCCCTCGAATAAGTATGTTGTCGAACGGATCCCAGAGAATTCAGAATGGATTTTCAGTACAAATTAAAAAAAGCTATGCAACTAAATGCTAGGAATGATCTGTAAAAATATGTTAGTCGAGAAATATTTATGTTCCAAGTAAAGGTGCTTTGTGTTTGAGAATACAAATGACTTTCAAAGGTTTATAGGTTTATATAAGAAACAATCCAGAGAAGCCGATTCCCCAGACAGTGGAATACCGAACAATTTTAGACACCCGAAATTCCGGTATTTTCCTTTCGGGATTTAAATACTAAAACAAAACTGTTATTCCGATGGAAGGAAAATATTCTTAATGCAACTTTTTGTATTCAACAGAATAAAAAAGTTCTGTTCTACTCTGATAATGAAATAAATTCATCTTCATTTATTTCCACTTCTATGGATAGACAATACGAAAAATGTGAATAGCTTTAACTTAGATTCGAGAACCTCAAGTAAAGTTTAGCCTCACTCTCAACTTCAAATTACGTAAATTTTACGTAAATTACGTAGATTATTTAAAAAACTTGAATGGGAATTTTTAACACCAAAAGCCGGAAATATAAGTTGGATATTATGATGTCCAAAAGAGTAAGAGAGGTACAATAAACTTTTTAAAAATATTTATAAACATGCCAATTTCCCATTGAAGTCTAATATCAGTTGTACTGACCATCTCCAATTTGGCTCAAATTTTGTTTTTATATTGGTTTATTGTCTAGAAAACCAAATCCAGAGTTTGAGATTTTAGGACGTTTTTTCACCGACTCACAGCTATGCGAGTCGGTGTATACCCAATATACCCAAAATAGGGTATATTTTTAGACAACGTAGCACAGTCAATTTAAATGCGATTTTCGTAAAAAGCATATCATTGGAAAGGTTATTTACTTTTCAAGGAAAATTATTAAACTTTTGAAAAACTTGTAGTAAGTTCACACATTCTTACTTTCAAAGCTTACTACCATGACAGTAATAGGCGCTCTAATTTTTTTTTTTTATTAAAATTATTTTAGTTTTTCTTTACGTTCTTTTACGTATACCTTTCCAACAATATAAAATGAAGATGTGCTTTTGAAGGGTTTAGAACTTATGGCGTAAAACGTGAAGTGTTAATGAATTTTCAATAATTTTAATGATAAAATAATAAATAAATAACTGGCCATTTCAGCCCTTAAAAGGACTTTGATCTAGCTTCTTATGATCAATTGTGTTGTGCGTGTTATTAAGTTTGTACACAATTGACCGAGAACCGGACCTATATGCTTAACGCCGACTCCGAACGGCGATGAACGGAATGTTCTCGTTCTCAAGAAGCTTTACATGGTATTTTGATTACTCTCTGAGGTTTGCCATTGTCTGCAGAGAGGTGGCGTCCGTACAGAAAAATTATTTTAATTCAAATAATTTTCTGTCGCTGCTGGGGTTCGAACCTGGGTCTCCAAGGTTCTTTGACATAGCGGCCACGCACTTTAACCAACTACGCCACGGACGCCAATTTAAATGATAAAATGTTTAAATCAGCTGGACACCAGAAATATGGCAAATTGTGTAAAAACTAAATATGTATTTTAATTTGAGAATTAATTCGAATATTGTTAATAATCTTCAGCATGTCGTCTGCACTGCCGATGCTCGACATAAGCCAATGCTCCACAGCATCAATGTTTTGTGGCACAACAATATAATTTAGACACCCTTCACGAAATTCGTCAATTTACGAAGTAAAGCCCGCTTGAATTCTGTGTATCACCGATAAACGGATAAACGGACATGGCGAAACTCATGTAATGATGCTGATCAAACATTTATATACTTTTCTATACCTGACATGTCCCCATACGGGGGTTACAAAAGAAGTGAAAAATAATTAACTCCTTATGCAGTGCGCGTGGGATAGTTTCCTCATTACGACCGTTCTAATGTAGTTTCCGCATTTGGAAGGTTGTTATAAACGAATTAAGTCAAAGAAAAAGAGGAAAAACTACTTGTTAACAAACATTTCACCCCGAACCACTTTTATTTCTCTTCTGTATAAATGCTTCCAGAAATTATCTATTATTTTATGCGTCACTTAGCAACGAGGAAAGAATATTCTCGTTCGTAGAATTTCCTTCGTTTAGTTATGATTCACATAGTTTTATCTACGGTATCTCCATGTTTTATTTGCGATATTGGGTGCGATAACATCTTTCCAAAACACCTTACGGCTGTCCTTGGTATGATCTTGTTTTCCTTAAAAAATTTAAGTGCTCTTACGAATATGACGGGAGTACATTGGGAAAATCATAGACTAATATCTCACCCTAATATATGATTCGTTGAAATACTACTAAATTAAGAATTTGAATTGAAATGCACGTTGAACATATTAAAAAACATTAAAAATGCTAACTCTTGTGAAAAAAAAAACAAACAAAAAAGTTATGCTAGTACGAGTATATTCCTGAGATTTTTTTATTTAGATAAGAATATAAAGAATTTTATAGATAATGCCCAAAACTTAAGTATCTAGCAATTACAATATAGTCACTAGCGCTACAAATAGGTGATGCGATCGGTTTTCCCAACGTGCGACGTTGTGATGTTATTTTTTTTTCCTCCTTTTTTTATACTCCTTTCATTTTATCATGGTCCAAGAGGACCACTTGCTTCGCCGGCAGATAAATAATTCATTGTAGCTATGCAGCAAACCAAAATCGGAAGAAATACTTTGCATACAGATTATGCAAATCCGGATTTAGTCGCAAATGCTTCAAGGTGAAGGAAGAACTATTATAAGTTGGCTTTTGTACCAACCTCACCCTTTTCTTACAATTTTCTTGTAAATATTTCAAAATAAGCTGTGTTGCGTTTGCTGATGCCTGCTACTGTCAGGCATCAAAGATTGATCGTTCTTACATCCTTTTGCTTTTTTATAGCATAATTAAAATTTCTTAGGGCATATCTTATTGTGGCCATGCAAGTTTATTGCTATCTTTCGTACATATCGGCTGCAATCGCCTAGAACGCTGGACGTTCTAATCTGGCTAATGTTCAAAGGAAGAAATGTCTAATTGATCGTAAATAATTGCTCATAAAACCCTTGCAACAGACTGCATTTATTGTCTAAATATAAGGCATTAATATGATTAATAAAGTAGCTTAATAAAAATTAATTAAATATACAATTTTATTGATTAACTAAGTTCTTCGCAAACAGGTGGCTGTTATGATCGCAAACAGGTGAAAAAAATAATTGTTCCGTTTTTTTGTAAACATATTTTATGTTTGAAGCCCTATATCTCGAAATAGTTATATCGGAGAGAAAAAGTTAGCCCTCCTATTAGATAGAGAATTTTATTACAAAAATTTTAAGTATGCACATGTATAAAGAAAAGTTATAATCCACTAACTTTTTTAACATCAATGCAAAAACCATTTTGTGTTAAAAAACTATTTTATTGCAGTTAAAGAAAGAAATGCATGCATACAATGATTTGTTTTTTACCATTAGGTAAAAATGGGTCGCCGAATCCGAAAGGGTTGCCACCTAATAATATATTTTTTTAAGAGTTTTAAGCATTACATATCTACCTATATACAGCTTTAGGGGGTCGCTGATTTCGAATCTAATGTCAGAATTTTAAAATTTAAGATGGCTAATAGGGTTGCCACCTCTTTTTTTATTTTTACGAATTCGGTGCTCGGGCGAACACTAGGTAAAAATGGGTCGCTGAATCCGAATCCGTTGTCAGAATTTCAAAATTGTGAAATTTTTAACCCTATAGGGTTGCCACCTAATAATATGCTTTTTTAAGAATGAAATTGAACCAGAGTTCTGTAACGAATGGGTCACGCACTCTAGCTACTGCGCCAAGGCCGCCTTTAGCTTATGGTGTTTTCGTTTCTACCAAAAAATGTTGCCTTTTTCTTTTACGGGTTCGATTGTAAAATAAGTGCAAACGGCTGTGTTCGTTTCTTAAAATTTTGCATTTATATAGGTCAAAAAAGGCAGATTTCTTGCCCTGCGAATCTTTATGATGGGGGAATGTTGCCCTGAAAATCAGCAGATTGCTTTAAAATATTATGAAATGCGTATGTTAGACAAGGATACAATAATATTTTTAATATAGCAAATTTTTTATTTTTGGCGCACACAAATGTATTACCTGATTGAGTAAGCAGGGCAGTGTTTTGTGTTCAGAACCTGCACTTTCTCAGGGTTAAGTGCAACACTTGAAAAATGTTGCACTGTGGTGGGGCAACATTTTTTTGTAAAAACGAAAACACCATTAGTCATGCTGGTGTAAGCTAAAAAATGCACAAGAGAAAAATTATAGAAACCGGAGATTAATATTATTTCGTGTTCAATTTTCAAGGAAACAATTTCTTCCAATATAAACAGCAAACAAAAGGGAAAACGTTCGTATGTATCGTAGTAAAAATCTGAAAATAGGTTCTTTGCTTCTTTTGTTCTCGTACCAAACTGGCATTCTGTTTTGCAACAGCTATGAGCAAGTTTCAAAGTTTATCTTAAGACGCTTTTCCAAATAAATTTGATCAATATATAAATTTATTTACAAAATGAAATAATAATCACTCCTTTCTTATAACTATTAATTTTTCCTATTTAATAATTTTTGGAACCTATTGGGCTTTGAACTTTTTTCTTCTGGTAGAGCTTGACCATTAAACAAAGTTTCAAAAACAATATCCACACACCGCTAAGGTGTCAGCCAATCAAGCTGCATCCTGAACGGAATTGTGAAATAAAGAAGAATAACAACTAAGAAACACAACTCTGTTATGCCGTCTACACGTCTACACAGAGAGTTTAGTTTGAGTTTTGCCATTGAACCCATAATAAACTCTTGATTTCTACCCATAATAGTACAATTTTTCAGGATGAAACTCAACTTAACTCAACTTTCTTTCTGTGCTTATCAAAACTCAATTTGAGAAATGCCTAAAAGTATGCTAATGTTCATATAAAAAGGTACGTTCAGCAACTTTTTAGATGACAAGGTACGTTGAACAATTTTGTGCTGAGAAATGTCTTAAATAGCTGTTCTAAAATTGTGCAATTTACTATTTGCAAAAAATGAACAAAAAAGAGGAGAAAAGGACTTGAGCAAGTGTAGAAAATGAGGTATGGGCCGATAAAAATTCCTATTTGCGCAGGGCAAGGAAGAACTCAAAAGTAAACAAAGACGCATCTATGTGTGAACAGCTTAGGTTGAACTCAAACTAAACTCTTTATATAGACATTAGCAGTACAAGTTGTGATCGATCTTCGAAAGATACGTACAGTTAAGGCCATGCCGTAAAGTATAATACGATCAAGGTTAACCTTGACAGTACTTATCAAAAGTAGATAAAAACTTTAGTTACTAATTGAAAGATTTGTTCTCTCTGCCAAAATTCCTGGTAATTTTCCCAGCAAAATGGCAGTATAAGTCAAACTTAAGTAGCTGATTGGATTACAGTGGAAGTCATACAAGACTACTGACGAGTTGGTGTAGCGGCCAACGAAACAGTCGGCCTAGTCTGCTGTGTGATTTGCTCTATACAGAGCTGTTGTTGTTGTTAGTTGCTTTTATCGTAGAATAAAGAAGGGAAAGAGCGTGGACTCAGAACTGTTAAATCGAAATTATTTCCATATGAACTATTTTTTTTATCTCTTGCTTTCTTTCGCTATTTTGACAGTTATGGGTGGCATCTACCGTGTTTATTCTACCATGGTTACTTTCTCCTTGGCCTCGAGTTCAACAATTGTCTCGAGTTTTTTTTTTTTTTTTGTATTTCTTCGAAAAACCTGTCAAGTTTGCCAATCGAAATTTGTGCTTAATCGCTATCTGTTGCCAATCATCAAACATATTTATTGTACAACTCGTATATAATTGTACATATATTTTATTATTATTACTTAAAATTTATGATAATTTTGCTATTTCCTCATTTAAATGTTTAACATATAAATTGGCATTCAACTTTTATTACTGACTTTGTATTTTCGAGTCTTCACCATTTTGACCATAGTTAAATAGTATTTAAATATACATTATTTTATGTTACTAATTTGTCTTAACGGCTGCCAATACTCAATTCATTTCAAAACAATTATTTATAGTTTTTACTGTAATTATCTATAATTTTTATGACTTCATTTGAACGCTGTATAAGTATCATCTCCAGCCTTCAAGCGGAAAATCGAGTAGGAAAACAGATAAATTTGAAGAAATTTCTGCATTAATTAATTTTAAAACTGTGCACTGAGCACTGAGCAATAGGACATGCAGCATGTGGTACTGTGGTAATAAGAGCTTCCGTTGAACGGTTTTCTTAATGCATACAACTTAACCGACTTGGAACTGAGCCGCTGTTAATAATATATCTGCCTAATGCGCTGCTAATTGCAAGTAGTGCAAATTGTTGTTGCTACTGCTCGAGCATAAGCAATAAGGAAATTGTCTTAACAGCATTCAAGAAGCTGGATGTCATGAATGCCTGTTATGCGGCAATTCTCTTGGTAGCATGTTTGTTCTCCCTTTCGTTCACTTTGGAGTGCGTTACCTTTAGCAAACTCACTTTCATAACTTATTGCAGCATCTTTTTGAACAAGTTTTGTTGAATGTATTTGTTTTTTTTTTTTCTTGCAGGACGCCTATGCAGAACCTGGTCAAGACAGTCGCAACATAGCCGGCATGGAGATCGTCGTCATTGTACAGGACGTACAAGATCAGCCGCCGGTATTTACACTAGCTCCACCTGTTACGAAATTGCCACCTGGCATACTTCCTGGTGACAAGGTAAGTTCAAGAATTCTTGGCATTTTCAAATCCTGTTCCTTCACTCGGCCTGAATTTGTTTCTGAGCTAGTTTCGAAGATATTTAACGTTGAATCTACGTTAACATTTAATAAAAATTTATAAAAGATCAACGACAGAAAACTCATTAACACTGAGTAGTTCTTCGTTCGTTGTTCCCATATACTTTTTGGTGGAAGAAGAAGTGAAATCGGAGACGTGATACAAATAATTTATTAAGATTTGATGAAAGCCGTTGCAGCAACGTCAAGATCACAGACCGATCACAGGCAGAAGATTATGATGATGAAAGTGATAATGTTTATGCGGATGCTTGTGAAAAGTAGCCAGGATCAGGTTAAAAAACAGTTAGGAATGCAAATGAAATCACAACATTTCGAACAGCTTTTATCTACCTGCCGGAGGCATTACACTCTGATGAGTTTTCAAAGTTAATCGAATAGTTAATGTGCGTGTCGGTGATCAAATCCATTTATACAGGACTTAATCAATACATACCCTAGAAGCAATAGTGAAATTTATATCAAAAAAACTTATATTCTTAACAGTAATATGAAAAGAATAGTCGTGAATTTTAAGATTAAGGGCTGTGTCGACTAAAACGATAACTGACGGCCGCTGTTTGAGTTGAGGTTTTTTAAACGTGGCATGAAATCAAAGGAAAAAGCTATTGTAATCTTATATTGAGTAAAAGCGATGATTTTGATGGAGTAAAAGTACAGAAACCAAAATTATGGTAAGTTTATAGAGGGTTTATAGGGATTGGAAAGAGTGTATGAACAAGAGGTGTAAAATTATTATTTTTTATTTTTAACAAAACAGTAACAATTAAATATACATACAGTAGACTTTGTTCCACGGGTGGTTTTAATTTCTGGACTTTTTTTTCAGAGAAATTTAAAAGAAAAGAATGAAACTGGTTAAAAAAATTATGTTAACGCAAAATAATTTTTATTTATTAATATATAATGTTTTTTTTTTTTTTACATAAAACTCATACAATTCCCCTTTTTATATTTATATCAATGAGCAAAGATCACTTACGAATTTTATAAATAAATAAACGTCAGATTATTCAATATTGAAATGGCAGGTCTAATTTCTGGACAGTTCGAACTTGTGAGAGTGTTCTGAATTAAGATTATCTACGAATCACAAAACCTTTTAAATGGTCGCTTCGGATTAGCTCATCCTTTTACCTTAACATTCCTGATAAACCTGCTCAACCTTTATCCTTTTTCCAAATTTTCAAAAATGCGGCGATGGCGGCTAAAATGTTCGCTTTGAGAGTTGAAATTGTTTGTCGATGGTTAGCGTAGGCCTTACTCTTAACATAATTTCAAAGAAAAAATCTAAAGGTGTTAAGTCCCAAAATATGTTTGGCCAATTGCTGTTTCCAAAACACCAAATTACGCAATTAGAGAACTTCTTGCGCAACAACTCGATTGTTTCGCAACTTTTTGGGCACGTAGCACCTCCCTCGAACGTCTGATGCGAAGTCGTTTCGGTGTCTTCACATCTTGCACTGAGCTAGTCTTTTGAAATATTTGATTATGTTGCGCATGCAACATTTTGCGCTAACTGCGATAAAAAGCGAATTTTCGTCATTAATCCAACGTGGTCTGTTCATTCTTTCACTGTGAAGCGTTCTGTGGTAAGTTTACCGCGTTTATAAATTATAAATATAAACTCTGAATTAAATTTGATGTGACCTTTTCATTCAATTGTATTTAAAACTAATTGTTGAGCTTCATGCCAAGTATGCTGACGGTATAGGTGAGATCTTAGTAGTGAACAGTGAAAGTCATGCAAAACAACTGATGAGTTGGTGTAGCGGCCCAAGCAACATTCTCTCTAGTCTGCTGTATGATTTGCTCTATACATATCCGTTGTTTTTGTTAGTGATTTTCTTCATTAACACACTTTGCCTAAAGCTCAACGATTAGTTTATAATTATAAACATTCGACAACTCGTCGTTCGCAAATTATTGTGTTCTATATGACAAAAATGTTTTTTTGGTAAATCAAGTTTAAAGTTTAGTAAAAAACTGAACCGAAAAATCTGCCGCGATTTTCTTACCAATGAAAGTTCAAGAGTTTGTGGTTTTTTCTGTCAAAAAAAATTGTCATCTTTGGAAGCGTTTTTTAGATTAAGATGCGTTTAAAAAAAAATAATTTGTTCTATATGCACTTATTTACGAAACTATTGTTGTTTTATAGCATATAGAACAAAATGTAATATGTATCGGAGAAATGAAAAGCAATGTGATTACACTCAATAAAAGCTTTATTTCATATATTATAATATTAACTTAATTTTAAACTTAACCTTATACATATATTCTTATGAGTCCACTTAAATCAATACCTGTTAATTTCTTAAAAGGTAAGTTTCGACTATAAAATCAAGTAAAAAATTAACCAAATTCATTTGACTTCGATTCCACGAAGTTCATGCTTGATTTACGGAGATTTTTTTATTGAAGCAAGTTTGTTAAAAAGACGAAGACAAAAAATTTTACCTATATTTTAACTTGTATTAAACAAATTATTAAGGGTATTCACGGGTTGATGCGGAACACAGTTGCGACGATGCGAAAATGCAAGATTGCGAATTTTTGCTTCATTCCAACAACAAACACATTAGAAGTAATTTTGCAACTCTTCTTGAATTACGCACTGCTCAAACCTATTGCGAAAGCGCACAAACAGTGATGCGAAACAGCTGATTAAAGTTATGGGTGTTTTCAAGCATAGTTGCCATCTGGGTAAAACTTTAAAAAGGCTAAGTTTTTACGTTGATTCAAATAAGTAAAGTTACAATATTGATGTTCACGCGTTAGTGCGAAAAATATGTTGCATTTTCGCATTCTTGCAACTCGCATCAACCCGTGAATACCCCTATTGCAGTATGCCACTGCATCAAGTAATAAAAAGTTGTATAAACTTTTCACATCATTTACTTTCTCCAATGATATCTTCTTATCTATTGCTTATCCATTCTTATTCTTAGTATTAAGTTTTTTTTAAACGTTGTTGTAAAATTTAACTTCTAACCTTATGTTATTTATGATGGGTATTTTCTTTTGTTTCATTTTATTTACCAACTGCAATCCAAAGCGGGATTTTATCTTTTTTCATTTCATTTGCCAAGTGCAATGTGAAGCTAAGAAAATAACCAGAAAAAAAACAAAAAAAGAAGCAAAATACAAAGACCTCCAAATAATAACTTTAATAACTTTATTTAGACTTGCATATAGAACAAAATAAAAAAATATTTTTTTTACTTAGTATTTTTGCTTCGTTTTTGTTCTATATGCACGATTTTTTGCATATAGAACACAATAGGTTACGAAGCTTGTCACAACAGTGTTGTATAGCACAAAGTCGATGTCTCATATTTCGAAAACTATAAAAGATAAAAGCAAACTGATGACACAGATCGATAGATCTCGAAAAATTTGCCTATATACCAGTCTTATCTCAATTTTTTCAATTTTGTGATATAGAACACAATAATTTACGAACGACGAACTGCCAAGAGACCGGCTCTTAAATAAGCCACCCTACACCTCTTGTTGATAAACTCTTTATGAGTTAAATATTAACATTTTTTTATATCATCAGAAAAGAGCCATTTTATGTTTTTGCCTTGACTAGCTTATTGCATTGTGGATTTAGGGTCAGAAACACGAAAAGAACGAATGTGCCCTTGAAAGAAAGCTTTAGATGGCAGTATTTACTCTCTGAGGTTTGTCATTGCCTACAGAGATGTGACGGCTTATCATAAAAATTAATTTCAATTGAAAAAATTGTCTCAGCTGGGGTTCGAACCTGGTCTCGAATTCGCCCGTTTGGTCTACGCACTGTTTAATACACTCGGCCACGGTCGCCACACAAGATATGACTTTATTATTTTGAGTAAAATTTTCTACATAAAATGTTATGCATTTTGTTCTTCCAAACGCAAAAAAACCTTTCTTACTAGGCTGTTCAACCAGTTTTTGGTCTAATTAAGAAAAACATATTTTTTTTTTTGGCAAAATTAATTATTGTGGCTTAATCATTGCGATACACCTAATCAAGCGATTTTTCAATATTTCGATATCTTTTGTATAGTACGGTTTGCACAACTCTGAAAAATTCTTATCCAATTCAACTTCTTCATTTGATAACATATCATTTTCGCATGAGCCACCTTTTTCAATTAGAAAGGAGAGAATATTCGCTAGGAGCCATATCTTGAGAATACCGTGGATGGAGATGGGATTGAAAGTGTCATTCGTGGAGATATTTTCAATGATGTCTAAAATGTTACACTCTCTCCCAAAAATATAACGATTTTCTTCTTTAAATTTGCTCGTTTTGCCATGAGTGCCTCGTTCAAACGGTGAAATAATGCTGCATAATATCAGACTGTTATTGGTTTTCTTTTTTCAAAATATTCGATCTAAAATATGCCGTGAGGTTCCAAAAAACACAACTCAAAACCTTTCCATCCGGTTGAGCCTTTAGTCTCTTCGGAGCACTTCAGCTTGGCCCAAATCATTGTTTTGCTCGTTTTACCGATTCAGGTGTATAGTGGTAAATCCATGTTTCGATTGACGCAGAAAATCTTTCAGATCACGGTCAAATATGGCTAAACATTGCTCAGAATCACGACCTTGATGTATTTTTCTGTCGATTGTTAACACAAGCAGCTACCATCCTTCAACCAGCTTTTTCATACCAAGTGATCTTGCAAAATCGAAACCAATAAGCCAATTGATACTTTTGTAGCCTCTGCTATTTCACATTTATGAACAAACATTAAAAAAATAATACAATTAATTACGAGGTACTTCCTAGGACTGAAAGATACACATTCATTTAAATATTTTATTTATAGTATAAACAGGTAAACTCCAAAAAAAAAAAAGAAAATTCGTACTCTTATGAATATTTTCTCCAAGAATTATTTTCAGGTAATTGAAGTAAGTCATTTTGATCTAAATATTTTGAATACGACCTTTCATTATTTATATTGAAAACAAATTTGAACTTTAGGCCAAGTATGTTGAAAACAAGACAACCAACAACAACAACGGCTCTGTATAGAGCAAATCACACAGCTTGACTATACAGACTGTTTCGTTGGCCGCTACACCAACTCACCAGTAGTCTTGCATGAATTTTCACTGTGATCCACTCAAGCTACTTAGGTTCTACTTATACTACCAATTATGCCGAGAAAGTTACCCGGAATTTATTTTGATAAAGATAACGCTTAAGTTCATATCTACTTCGATGCACCCTGTATCAAGGTTAACCTAGATCGTATCATACCTAAAAATGGAAGTGTGGAAAAACGGAGTAGCTAACAGCAAAATAACAACAACTTCAATATGCTCTGATAGCGGTAAACCGCTGTGATCGAATTTCGAAGATGCACATGAATTAAGGCTATGTCTAAAAGTATGATACGATCTAGGGTAACCTTGATACAGGGTGCATCGAAGTAGATAAGAACTTGGCGTTCTCTCTGTCAAAATAAATTCCGGGTAACTTTCTCGGCATAATTGGCAGTATAAGTAGAACCTAAGTAGCTTGAGTGGATCACAGTTAGTCATTTTGTATGATATAAGATACCAAAATTTTTAAATTGCTACTATCTGAAAAATTTGAAAATTGGTTTCTAAAAAAAGTTAAAGTTCTGATCATTCTAATATGCGTAAATATAAAAAAAAAATTATATTTTCATTGACATTGAACGTTTCGGAATGTGTCGAAAATACTTTGCAATGCAATTATTTTTCATTATCGGCTGACTTTAGACTCTAGTTGGCGGTGCTGATCCTGAAGTTAATGGCGTGGCAGATGATGACCATTTTCTGGCTCAAGTGCAGCAAGTATCAGCAGCTTATGATATTACATAAAGCTTTATAGTCGTTACTTGCCAATAACAGAAAAATACCAACAGCACCATGTCATGGCACCTACATATAAGAGTTTTAGATTCACGCTCCTTTCGATGTTCTTAAGAGCCATTCTTAAACTTCTATCTTTCTCCAATAGGAGGCTGAGCAAATCTTAAATACTTTTGCTAGAGCTTACACATGCACACATAGGTTTATATGTATATTGGAGATGTATGAATGCTGATAAATGTGGATGTTGCCGTATTATGGCTTAAGAATCATCAATTTTCTTATATGACTGTTCCAGACATTTATTGAGATGATAAAAATGCTGATTGTTTAAGTGAGCAATTGATGGATGTACCGTTCACGTTCAGATACGAGTAAAAAGTATAGTAAGTAAATCTTTTGTTGCAGAGAATCAGTTATACAAGTATGTACCGCATTGATTGCTATGAAAATTAAATTGCGTCTGAGGATTGATGTCTACACAGAAAATAAAAGAATTGATCTGTTACCTAAACTAGTTTAGCTAATGTGAAAGTTTCTATTTCACCTAATCTTTTCAACAACTTTTCTATTTACACAGTTAATTAAAGAATCATGCATTAGGTAATTCACCTAATTAAAATTTGTAAATTCTACTAAAATTTTGCTCATTAAATCATCTAATTTTTCTAGTCATTTTACCTAATGCAAGTTGTCGATTTGTTCGTATGCAATGTAGCATTTGAATGTTAGCTCTTAGGGGTTAATCCTTAAAGAACCAATTGTTTTACTTTCTTTTTATTATGTGAGTTTTCTTTTTAAAATTTTACAATATTATTTTTTCAAGTTGTTCTTTATTTAATTTATTGGTTTAGTATCTAGATAACTGGATAATTTGGCTACGAAAATTATCTAAGGAATTGAATGAATTTCCTAAAATAAGTAGTTGTTTTTCCTAATCTGAAGTAAACTATTAAAATAAAGAGTTGATTTTTCTAAAATATGTAGATGTCGTTTCCACTCTTAACTGGGAATGCAATATAAATAATTAGATAATTTTTCTACACTTAGTAGGTGGCTTACCTAATCTGAAGTGGACATAGTTTAAAAAAAATTAGCTTATTCTTCTAATAAATTATGTGTCTTATCTATTTTATGGCTGAAGGTACACCAAAATATTTAGGTTCCTTATTTACTCTCGCAGTTAAACTACCCAATATAATTGTAATAATTAACATTTAGAAAATGGTAGCGCACCTAATCAAATTCGTTGACTGAAAATCACCGGATTACTTTAGCTGAATTCACAACATTTTTAGGTAAAAGTTCTACTCTTTTTTTCTGTGTATAATCAACCTGTCTTTATATCTTCCGCAAGTTTTGTTCTTCTATCAAGATTTCCTAAAAAAAAAAATAAATATATTTATATATAGAGTAAACAATAGACCCACACCCACCCTATTGACCCTCATAAGATTATTTTGAGTGATTCTCCTGAAAGATTGAAAATATTGGCGTTTGGATTGCCAATAAATGTACCTACACTAAGGGAAATAACGCATATTAGCATTGTCCACGCCTGAGTATAAATTTTATTTAAATATTTACGTGGATAAATGAAATGTTTTCCTTACAACTCGTTTTGACGTAGAATACGTCGTTCTCGGAGGTAAGAAGGTTGGTTGATAGTGATCAGGTGTCGGTATTTAGATTACTTTTTGAGCCTTTGGTGGGCCTAAAGTACTAATCGTACAATGTTGATCTTAGCACTTATTGGTCTGCTTGATCCTCAATGCGACAAAAATTCATGTTAAACCTGTCTAACTTATATCAATTTTACACAATTACATGAAATATAAAGCCAACATTTGATGTTTTTGTTTGCATAAACTTGCTACCTATTTATCGACGGCTTCCGGGTTTTTCGACGGCGAAGACAGCGCCATCTAGCGTGAAGACATAAATCTTATAATTAAAAAAAAGCATACTTGTGGGGGCATGTTGTTTTTAACAGACTCGCGTAGCCCAGTAATACTGAGTAATTTTGAGGGGCATGCTTTTTTAACAGAATCTGTTATTGAAATGTCAAACGCAGCCAATAAAATATCCGGGCATATTATCGACAGTGAAATTTTGACACATGGGTTGTTGAACTTGATAGCATTGAACAAATTTTGTTTGCTTGTTTAAGTTTTCTACCTATTTATGGACAGTTTCCGGTTTTATCGACAAAAGCATAAAATTTGTATGGGAGCGCCCCTAAGGAGTGGTCGAAGGGAATAGGTGTCAAAGGCAAAAATGTTGCTTTTGCAAAAGTAATGGGGGTTGGTGATACATATTAACCCTCTCCGGCACTCTCTTAAAGGTCATATCCTCAGGTGTATGGAATAAATATTTTTAAAAAAGATGTCATCAAAAGCGAATTGAATAATTCTACGTCTTGTGTTACGACATAGTCGAAACTACTGTATCTTTTTTCCCTTAGTGTACTTATATGAGATTGGTCCGCTTTACATTAATTGATATTTTCCATAAATCTAATACAGCACTAATTAAGGACACGACTCAAAACTTTAAAAAATATCCCTAGAACCAACAGGGATTTGGTTCTAGGGATATTGGTTGGTATTGCGTGTAACAAGTAACTCCATTTCCAAAACCAAAACTGTAAAACTATAGGGCTATTCACGATCCGGTAAAATAGCTAGCAAAATTATGCAATTGCATCTATTTTCCATATGTTGTGAACGTAATTACTTAAACTAATTTTGCAATACTGGAAAAATAAAAAGAAATTGACATGACTTCTCATTGTAATCGCCACAAAGGGTCGCAGAGTTCTAACTTTTCTTTAACTCAACTTTTTCCTTAAAATCAGCTGTAGATATCTTTTTATACTGAAATTTTTAATTTCATTCTCTAAACAGTATTTTTTAGGTCTCATATAAATTTTATTGACAAATTACTATAGCAATACACAAAATATTATACTATTGTTTTATCTTTGAAGTAAAGCAATGGCATGAGATAATATTGTAAATATATGCAATTGGTTTTCAGTATAGCATTAAGTACTTAGGCCACATAAGTGGCGTCCGTGGCGTAGTTGGTTAAAGTGCGTGGCCGCTATGTCAAAGGACTTTGGAGACCCAGGTTCGAACCCCAGCAGCGACAGAAAATTATTTGAATTAAAATAATTTTTCTGTACGGTCGCCACCTCTCTGCAGACAATGGCAAACCTCAGAGAGTAATCAAAATGCCATGTAAAGCTTCTTGAGAACGAGAACATTCCGTTCATCGCCGTTCGGAGTCGGCGTTAAGTATGTAGGTCCGGTTCTCGGTCAATTGTGTACAAACTTTAATAACACGCACAACACAATTGATCATAAGAAGCTAGGTCAAAGTCCTTTCAAGGGCTAAAATGGCCAGTTATTTATTTTTATTTACTTAGGCTATACTTAGGAAACAAAATTTGGGGTGAAATTACCTAGATCAGAAAATTTTTATTTGTCTGTCAGTAGACACATTTGAAGTAAAAATTATAAATGAACTTATAATTATAACCCAATAAGCTTTTATTTATAAGTTTATTTGAATAATTTTGTGGCGTCCGTGGCGTAGTTGGTTAAAGTGCGTGGCCGCTATGTCAACGAACTTTGGAAACCCAGGTTCGAACCCCAGCAGCGACAGAAAATTATTTGAATTAAAATAATTTTTCTGTACGGCCGCCACCTCTCTGCAGACAATGGCAAACCTCAGAGAGTAATCAAAATGCCATGTAAAGCTTCTTGAGAACGATAACATTCCGTTCATCGCCGTTCGGAGTCGGCGTTAAGCATGTAGGTCCGGTTCTCGGTCAATTGTGTACAAACTTAATAACACGCACAACACAATTGATCATAAGAAGCTAGGTCAAAGACCTTTCAAGGGCTGAAATGGCCAGTTATTTATTTTTTATTTTATTTTTTTATTTGAATAAAAAACTTAGAAAAACAATGTATTTTTTTTGTAAAATATACTCAATTCTTAAAAATTTGAAAATTGCCAATAGTAATAGTGGTATTCTTGTAATTGCTGACAAAAAAGTAATCAACCAATATTGCTGAAAATGTGTAGATATTTTCTAGACATGGACACAACACAAACAAAAAAATTGTGCCAATCGAACCAACACGTGCCACGAAATTCCAAAATTCTCGTTACTTTTTTAACACACTCATATGTTTTGCTTCAGCACACCAAATTTAAATTAGGGGTATTCACGATTCAGACTTGTGCAATTGCTTAGTTAGGTTTTCCTGAACACACCACACTTTTGATTAAAAAATTTATTGAAGTATGTTCTATTATAGTTATTGGGAAGCAAAAGAAAAGATTTAATATATACGAGTAAACATGACAAAAAAAAAGTGTTAACGCCCATATCATATTGAAGTGTAATATCAATTGCACTGACCATTTCTGATTTGGCTCAAATTTTGTTCTTAGAATGGTTTATTGTTTAGGAACTCAAGTCCGGCGTTTGAGATTTTAAGAATTTTTTTTTACTCGGACTCACAGCCAAGCGAATTCAAAAATAGCAAAATTAAAATTAAAAAATTTAATTAACAAAATGTTGTTTTTAACAGAATGAAAATTAATTTTGAGGGGCATGCTTTTTAAACAGAATCGAGCACTACCTATTTCCGTTTAGAAAAAGCGTCAGCGGAGGCGCGGCTGTGGCATGAATTTATAATTGTTATTTAATTGTGAGAGGGGTGGGTTTCATTTTGGAGGCGGCTGGGCGGATCTGCAGCATGGTTTTATAATTGTTATTTTAAATGCAAGCTAATAATTATAACTTATAAGCCATTGAATGTCAAATCTACCACATAAAACCACCCAAAATTGTCGAAATTGCTGTATCTTTTTTTAAATTCCATCGCCTTTACAACGATCTAAAATGAACGTGTTCTCTTGAAGGGTTCATAAGTTATGGCGTAAAACGTGAAGTGATAATGAATTTTCAATACAAATTGAAAAATAAAATGATAAAATTTTCATCCAATTTGTTTTCTTTATTTTTAACAAAACAAAGTCGAGAGCTATGTAATTGAATTTATAACGAAAATTCATTAACACTTCACCTTTTACACCGTAATTTCTAAACCCTTTAAGAGCACATCTTCATTTTATGTCGTTATAAAGGTGATAAAAAGTAAAAAAAAATTAAAATAATGAAAATAAAAAAATTATTGCGACTGTTGCTGGCATGGTATTAAACTTTGAAATTAAGAATGGATCCACTTACTGCTGTATACGTTATAACCTTTCCAATGGTACCCTATTTACGAAAATAGGATTTAAATTGACTGTGCTACGTAGTCTCAAAATAGATCCCATTTTGGCCGGGAAAAATAATTCTAAAAGTCTATAACTTCCAATGTTGGGTTTCTAATCAATAAACTATCCTAAGAAAAAAAATTGGGCCAAATCGGAGATGGTCAATGGTCAACTTCAATGTGCAATTGACAATGTGGGAGAGCTTGCCTTTATTTATACCATCCATCTCCATTTGAATATAAATGACAATTTGCAACTTGGAAATTAGTGACGTACAATGTATTTTGTTCAAAATATCTATGTATTTGGCTCAAATAGCTCATGCTAATTTGTAATCAATAATAAAGAAAATTTTGTCTGCTATATATAAACTCTCAAATTTTGTATCACTATTTCAAAGCTGTCAAATTTTTCTATGTGCACAACTGCTCAATGTGCAGATTTTTGACGTACGTGTATTTTGTTTTCGTAATGTGCACAAGTCCTCAACTGCACTGGCCAGTGCATTGAAGCGTGAATACCCTTATTGTATTAATTGTTTTTTCTTCAATAGTAACGGTTCGGGTCATAATTAAGTTCTTTATTATGTTTAGACACTAATTAGATATATAATAGCTATTACATATTTTTTTAGAAGCTTTTTACTTAATTTTTTTTTGTCCACTATTTACAGATACTAAAAGTGCATGCTGAAGATGGCGACAAAGGAAACCCTCGTGAAGTCAGATATGGTCTAGTTTCTGAAGGAAATCCGTTCACGTCATTCTTCGACATCAATGATACGAGCGGTAAGTCAAAGCTTCACTTTTCTCCGTTTATGTATATAAAGAAGATTCTGGAGATATTCTAAGTCCATTATAAATGACAAAGCATCAAACGATAAACACTTGAGCGAAAACAACAAAATTATATATGCTAGGCAGGGTTGCAGCATAACGTATAGGCTCGTAAATTCCTCTGCTTGTTGAATCTTAATAAAAAAAGAAATAAAAAAACTCAGAATATATTATAACGTCGTATTCACATGTCTTAAAATTCCAAAATGATCACGCGAAAAAAAAAACGAATCCAAAAATTTCCAACGATCTGCTCCAATTCCAAATTTTATATAAACAGCACCATTAAAATTCATTGCATGTCAACGAAGCTATACCGTGCTACCGTTCCACAACATAGCCTCATCAATATGTCTATCCAGTCTGTTTCGTCAGATCCCAGTTGACAGCAGTAAGAATTAAAAAACAAAAGCCCAATTAGATCTGGGAGCTCATTTGGTTGAAAGTTGCATGTTTGGGATTTTAGAAAAAAATACTTTACAAAACTTATAAGACTAAAAAATGCGTGTGTTTCTTACCAAAATAAATGGATCTTAACATACATAATTATGAGGCAATAATCCAAAATAAAATAATTTAATAAAATGGTCAGTAAACTTGCATCTGAAGCGTTATGAAAGAATGAACGAATTCTTACGAAACCAAAGTAAACGACTTAAGTCATACCTACTCGTACCTATGCAAATATTTTTTATAGCTTATTTCGTCGTACATATATCCAAAAGGACCCGGTTCAGCTCAGTGGCAAGTTATAGCGCATTAATCAAGTTTCAATCATATAGAAAGCTTTTATTACGCTGGTCTGACTTCAAAGTGATTAAAAAGAATTTTATGAGCTTGGCTATTTCGAACTCTGAAATGAAAAAAACACAGAATTTGCATTAAAATTGGTGGTCGAAATAAAATTAAATGTAGTTACGTGATGGAATGTTGAATTAAAACGAAATCTTCGACAGCTTTATTAATGGTTGTTGTATGTTTAATCAAGTTAATGGGGTAACATACCCCATGACCATGAAAAAGGAGTTCTCAATGAAGTTTCTATGAAGTAAAATGCGTAAAAATTTTGTTGGAAACGAGTAAAGATAATCGTTTTGCACGCTTCGAAACACATTAAGCCACTAGTTTATGTTCTTGCTAACCACAGAAAAGCTTTTTTTTCTTTACCCAGATCTAAAAAAAAAGCTTTGAAATAAAACATTCTCAACCAAAAGAAAAATGTATAAACGAAATAAAGCAAAGGAATAAGTTCAATAAGTCTCATAAGAGCAACCAATTGTATAAGTATGGGGAGAATTTATTGACGACATTCGTAGCCGAAAAAGGAATGGCAAATGGCCACAAGCAAATGGCCCAGCAGCTGCAGAACTAACCATTCGAAGCAGATTTGTGTGTTTTTTGCATTTCAAACATATTTTTCACTTTTTCGTTTGTTTTTTATATCATGCAAATACATTTCCACTTAAGGGGGGGGGGGTAAGTTTTGTTTCGTCTAAAAAAGACCTTTTTTCATGAATTTTTTAGAAAAAACTATAACATAAGGTTTCTTTTACATATTATTATATAAAAGTACAACATTTTAAGAATATTTAAAAAAATTTTTGTTCAAAAATAGAGAGAAATAACGGATTTATTGAAGATCCCCGCAGGTGCCACGAAAAAAGTCTTTGTGCGGTGAGCAGCCTACAGCATCACTGGATCATCTGAAACCAAAAAATCAAAATGCTTTCTTTAGTTTATTACTTTATCTCTCCGACGAGTTTTTTTTTAATTTTTCAATTTTTCAGTTTTTCAATTTTTGGCACCATTTCGAAGCCAAAATGAAGATTTTTGACGAAAAAATCTACCTATTTGTTATTGTAAAATTGTTGGTAATTAAAAAATTTAAAAAAACTCGACGTCACTTGAGAGCTACTTGTATGTAAAATATGTGTACAAAATTTCAAAACGATCGGTTTAGAAGTATTTTCTGTAGGCTGGTCACCGACTTTAAAAATTACATGTTTGGGAAAATCGATTTAAAGTTTTGTACACTAAGCAACACTAGTTACGGTCATTCAACCTACTGTAACTTCGTTAGTTTTGCTCCGAATGACTTAAAAATTTAATTCAGTATTTTTCAGATGTTGTACTTTCAGAAACAAAAAAATAAAAAATTGAAAACAAAAAGTTGTCAAACCTTACCCCCCCACCCCCCTTAAAGCTTACGAGTATGCTGTAGAAACGAAAATTTCTTGCCATATAATTCTACACCCGAAATATTAGTGTAGACTCAAAAATGTTAATGTGAAGAAAAAAGAAACTACAGTGCGACCTTGCTTAATGCAACTAGTTTACGCAAATGCAAGTTGCGACAATTTTGCAATGTTTTGTTTAAATTGCGTTTACTGAGTCAACAATGTAAATTTTTGAGTGTTAAAATAGTCGTGGGTTGCGTTATGCGAGAACGTACTGTTTTTTATTGGAATGTCAAAAGTCTACAGCGAAATTTTGACATTTCAACTCTCCACTTGGTTGTTGAACTTGCTAGCATTGAAAAAAATTTTTCATTCAACAGCGTACTACCTAGCGAAAAAAGAATTCCGCTGCCTGTTTGCTGTCAAAAAACTCAATGTACTTTTTATGATAATTTTGTGTTCGTTTCTACAGTATACTGAACTTAATTCCCAAAATTCCATTGCAAAGTAATTGACATCATCAGCGTTTTGATCAGAACTGCTCAACGTCCAGGTTTGTGTTTCATATAATAGGACGGGCATTAGAGTGGGTCAAATAAAAAAGTTTGAAAAGTCCGCCCCTAATATGAAAGCATACCTCGAGAGTGTTTCATTGCTACAAAATTTTTTTTCCTAGGCACCCTGTCATAACCGCCAAAATAGTTTTTTAACCATAACTTTGTATTTTTTTGTTCGATCTTCAAATACAGTATATCGTTGAAAAGGTATTGATGAGTACTACAATTCTTTTATAGATGTCATCGACCTACAACATCAAATTCGTTTGATGATGTCAGTTACCCAAATTTCTACCCCCTTAAATTAAAAAAAATTGTATACGAAAATTAAGGTCACAAAAACTAATAAAGTTTAGCCTTGAAAATATTTACATAAGTTAATAAACAAAAGTTACGGTTGATCAAAGCTTAGAACAGAATGTTATTATACCATTTTCTGAAATTTCAAAAAAATCGTAAACACTTAACTTATAAAATCAAATAAAATCTTTGCGAGATTCGATTTGGCTATAACGCTCACAGCTTTCTAGTTTAGCAAAAATGTGACCCATTCGCTTTTCATCAGTGACAGCGAGTGCTGATTCACTCACAACACCCACGAAACGTTTAGTACTTTGCGAATGGCATGGAAGGGTTTTTTATAGCAATTTTTTTATAGCAATGAAACTCTCTCGAGGTAAGCTTTCATATTAGGGGCGGACTTAATCAACTTTTTTTTGTATGTAGACCGACCCGGTCTAACGGGCATGATAAGCCACTAATAGAGCGTGAGTTTTGTTCGTCGAGAGAGAGTTCTACTTCTCAATTGCCTACTCAACACAAAGTAAGGCCTGTTGGCAAGAGGCACCCTTCGTTTAATCTCAATACTGACGTCGTTGAAAGAGTTTATACTGGATCCCAGGTAGACGAAGTCCTTAACATCCTCTTAGGAGCTGTTGTCAACAATTACGTGGTTTCCAAGACTCTTTTTTTTTTTTTTGTTAAAGACGACAGGAGGGAATCTTTTATAGACAAATGGAAGCCCGTACTGACTAAACCGCTCCTTACTTTTCTCTCCTCCTGCAAGACCCTACGGAACCACCAATCGAGGCATTACTTCGCAGGGCAGGATTGAGTATGTTTACTCATCTACGATTCTACGCTTCTTCTTAACAAAGAAACGTTTTGCAGATCATGCTTGTTTATATTCCAAAGCGATGATGTGCTGTGCTTAATATGCAATGACGCGTTGGAGGCTCATCGTGATGATGATGCATCAGGTGGAGACCGCCTCGGGAAATGGTCCCTAGCCGAAGACGCTGACGGTGCTGACGACTGCGGTCTCCTTTTGGAGAGGGGATTTAAGGGGGGAGAGGCTGCTTCGGGAAATGGTCCCTTGCCGAAGACGCTGACGGTGCATTCGACAGCGGCCTTTTCTTGGAATGGCATCACTTCGGGCATGAATCCCTAGACGAAGACACAAGGTACAATCGACTGCAATACCTTTCAAGATGAGTGCAGGGCTTCATCACCCCCTAACCTCTGATCTTCAGCAAATCTGCACGGTGCGGCCTAGCAACTTTGTCTATGGCATAGAGTCTGCAGTTGATCTGCGCAGTCTTTCTACAATACGCAATTCTTTGGTTATGGCGCATGCCATATTGCCTACTGAGATCCAGTTTTCTTCAGAGTTAAGCATAATGCCCACGAGAGCTTCCACTGTTGGTGACCTCCCTAGATTATTGCTTAGCTCTAGTCTTTCGGCGTTAAATTTCGGACAGGCGAAGAAGACATGTTCGGCGTCTTCAATAACACTTCCAGCACAGAAACTGGAAAACGGATTTTCGTCGTGCTTGAATCTATGAAGGTACTATTTAAAGCACCCATGACCAGTTAGTATTTGGGTGAGGTAGTAATCTACCTCACCATGACGCCTGTTAAGTCACGGTTCCAAATTTGGAATTAGGCGGTGCGTCCATCGTCCGTTCTCTGATGCCTCCCAGCACATCTGCCACACTGCAACACTGCAGTCTCGCGCTATCCTACGTTTGGAGGACTTAGGCAGTTCGAGTGGAAGCGAATCGTATGTCACGTTCTCGTTCGCAAAAAGATCTATAGGGGGATTACCCGTAATAACCAGCGCTGCACCGAGGAGACAGTTCGGAACGCACAGCATACTCTAAGTGCACAGATACGATACACCGATTCCATGCTTCGTATGTAGGAGCTGAATCTGGTTGCCTCGACCCATATGGGGGCTGCGCACAAAAGTATTGATCTGACGACAGTAACTATGATCTTTCTACGGGTTTTTCTAGGACCTCTGGTATTCGACAAAATTCTTGTTAGCGCTGCAGCTGCGTCTCCCGCTTTTCCACTTGCGTATAAAAGATGCTGCTTAAAGTTAAGCCTATGATCTATCATAACGCCAAGGTATTTAACGAATGGTTTCGATACAATTGTATGTTCACCAACCGATATTCTAGCGGTCTCAACGACTTTTCGGCTGCTAATTAGCACTGCCTCGGTTTTGTGCTCGGCCAAACTGAGACCCGCTGTATTCAGCCACTGCCGCACTGCTATAACCGCTTGGTTGCACTTATCTTCAACAGGTTTCCAAGACTCTGGGACGGTTTATTTGTTGGCATTAGGTATTTCGTCTTATCAACGTTCGCTGCAAGACCTATTCGACTCGGCTCTTTCGTTAATCTGGAGAATGCTGCACTTACTTCGCGAGTATTATGGCCAATGATATCGATGTCATCAGCAAACGCCAGCAGTATATCATATATTGATGGTACCTATAACAAAACTGAAGTATGTGCTTACCTAAAATATTACAACATTGTTATTACTATGCTTTTCAATATTCGTACGTCTCTGGGCTAATTATCTATAAATTATTATAAAAAATTTATTTGTATTATTCAATGTCTTTTCAACAATTCGATACATTTTGTATGGTACAGTTTATCCAACTCTTCAAAATGCGTATCGGTACGCAATTCAACTTCTTCATTTCATGTCAATATTTTTCCCGTCAGTCGTCTTTTGAAGTTGGGAAAAAGATTATAGTGCTATATCTGGAGAATACCTTGGATGGTGAAGCAATTCAAAGCGTTATTGGTGTACTTTTGAAATTGCTTTCAATTACTTGTGAGATGGTGCGTTGACATGCAAAAAAAATAACTTTTTTCCTCATTTAGAAGTGGTCGTTTTGACTTGAGTGCATCGTTCAAGTGATGCAATAATGCTGCATAATATTCGCCTGTTATTATTTTTCTGTTAATTATTGATGTTGTCGGCCTTTTCGTGTATATTTTATTTAATAATTGTCGTAGTCTTTAGCCGTAAATAAAAATTCGCATTTAGATTTTCCCAAAAAACAGCTGCACAACCATTGTTTTGCTCGGTTTACCGATTCAGGTGAATAGTGGAGAATCCATTTTTTTGCGAGCCAGTTGATATCTTTGTAGCCTAAATTACTAACGCACTTTCAGTATCAAATTATATAATTCGTATCATGAATTTTGTGGATCATTTCTGCTAATCTATTTCTTTTGGGTGACCTGAGCGTTTTTCATTAAAAGTACATTAACATAAAACGCAAAGCTTTATTTCCCACAATTTTCAAAAAACAAGTTATTGTGAACAAATTGTCTCTGTTCGATAGGATTTCAACTCGAGATATCCAAGTTCGTTAGCATGAAGGAGTCATTGCAGGTTAATACATTCAGCTACGTACAAAATCAGATAATGATTTATTTGGAAATTCTAAGGAGGCTTAGAGGGAAAGCATGTTATTCCATATTTTAAAAAATAATCCCAAATATAATTCTTACTGGAATTTATCATTTGATATATCGTCGTTACAAATGTGAAGTTGTTCATCTGAAAATCATTACTTTGCATGATAACAAAAATCCCATTATCCACACAATAGCAATTTTACGTGGTCATTATTATTGTTTTTGTTACAATATTTAAGAAGTTTTGTTCTTGTGAGGAATACAAATTTTGAAATTTGGCACAGTATATAGTTCCACTTAAGGAATAGGAACTTCTTATTCCTACTGTTTCCTTACCAATAGTTTGGTAGATAGTTGAACAAGTTTTTAAATTGTACAGGACAAGCCAAACAATATTTTTGCTCTCCTCGGAGCTGATTAAATCTGAATTTAATTTTACAAAAGTTAATTGTAGCAAAAAAAAAATCCAGCAAAGAAAGAGCTCGCACTCGATGTACTTCCTATCGGATCCAATCCAATCAACATACTGTCATACTCATACTCCTACATGTGTCCCGAGTTTCCTTCCTTTTTGTCTTTGGCAAATTATTTTCAAATCCTTTGTTTTGAAATCTATGCTGTGCTAGAATGGAATATTTTCAGGAACTTTTTCTCAATTGCAAATATCTTGTCACGATTTACATACTTATCAACCTGATGATTATGATTGCATTCTTATTGTTTATATGCTACTTGATATAAGTAAACTCTGGCATTATCATGCTAAATTATTCATACAGTAAATGGATGATGCGGTCCTTTTTTTTTAATTTGCAATCTATGCACTATGCAATCCGCTCTAGCTTCCGCGTTTTCCTTGAAGATGAGTTGTTGCATGCTTGAATAGTTGCTTCTCGCAAATATATGCATGAACATCTTATGAATTTGGTTTGGAAACTCTGGAGAGTGGATTTAGAATAGTTGTTGGCAATAAAATAGAATAGAGAAAATAAATTAACATAATTCATTCCAAGATAGAGAACTCCATTAATTCAAATGCAAACATCAAAATCGATTGATATAAGAAATTGAGGGGGGTCTTTAATTTATTTTAATCGCTATAGCTTTTGAGTTTAAATTTAAATTAATCAAGTGAATGTCTTATCAAAAGTCATTTCAAAGTACATACTGTAGTACTGTACAAAGAACATACTCGCAATCATATAGATAAATAATAAATTTATCTCCACGTAGTATTCAAAAATTTCTATCTTCAAGAAAACCCCGCTTAATGTCTCATATTTGTTAGTCATTTTTTACCACATAAATTTACATTTATTCATAAATTTAAAAAATAACTGCCAATTAAAAAAACTTTAAATGAAACAATGAATATAAAAGGGACATTGGACAACGTTCTAAGTTCAGCAACGTGATGCTTGTTAAATTCACTCCTGAAATTTATGAAGATTTAAAAATCTTTTTTTATATATAGTATATAAGACTTTTCAATAAACGTTTTTGAAGTGAAACTTCTTTAGCCGCGATGGGTAGTCAAACCGATGAATCAATTCGCCGATGAAACACTACGCCGTGAAACGCTTCGGCGTGTTTTTCACATAGTGTTGCCCAGAATTAAATAATCTATATATATAAAAATAAGTTGCATTGTGTATGAAATTTATGTTGTCTGTAATGCATGAACCGATTTTGTTTCTGAATTTTCCATGAAAAGTGACGTCAATACGAAGGTTTTTATGTATAAAAGGTCTTTGTATGTGTATTGGTTCATGAATTATAGGCATTTTAGTGAACTTATACAACAATACAGGTGTGAACAAATACAGGTGCGCACATATGGTGTATATGGTGTATAAATGGAATATTGGAATAATTTGGCAAGTCTCACTTTAGTTTGCATTGGCGCGAAAAGTATAGGCATAGTAAAAATTTTCCATGCCCCTTTTTTCCATACCCGCTTTTACCGCCCACAAATCAATAAAAAAGCTATATTTAAGACGGTTTTGGTCGTATTAGACTAAAATTTGGTAAATAAGTTCGTATGGTTACTGTCGGCAACTATGCTAAAACGGGGAGTGGTCTAACTATATATATACGCCCACTTTTTAGAAATCATTATTATTCCTGAGTTGTACATGTTTTGATAGTGAAACTTGATATGTAGATGTTATGGGCCCAAGAGTACTATATATTTGAGCGAACATTTGAGGACAGGGGGAAATTGGCCACACAGGCTAAATTTATGATATCGAATTGCTTTGGAACTAAATGTTGTATAACCATGAAGGTCTTTCCACTGAAAAACTGGCACGGGCATTCGAAAACGGGGCGTGGCTCCACCCATATAAGCCAAATTGTGTCGCATAGTGAAAGATTCGAATCAATCCAAAAACAATTCCTGCTTTTTGCGCTAAGAGACTACTTTGATCCTCGTGATTTCAGAAGCTTGCCACCGTACAAACATATACTCAGCCTTCTGAATTTGTTGCCTCTGTCATCAAGGAGAACGTTACTAAGTTCATGCTTTACCTTTGATGTTTTAACTGGAACTATTAACATCAAATATATATCGAATAAGATAACATTCAATGATCCTGTAAGGTTAACTAGGCATACAAGACTGTTGAAAGAATACCAACACCATACAGTTTATGCATACAATGAACCCATTAATAGATGCTGTAGAATATTCAATAATATTAGCGACTGTTACTTACCCTCCATGAATAAATTCACCTTCAAGAGTACCCTTTCCAAATTGCTCTCCTCAAATTAAAACAAAACTAATCTTGGTATCTATTTCTTTAACTCAAATCCACCTTCCTCTTTTCCTTACCGTAAAATTAAAGTACTTCCCCATCTCTTTTAATGCTCACCATTTATACCTCTTTGGTTTGTTCCCTATTAAGTATAAGCTACCACTACTACTACCACTACTAATTATGTATAAATATACTATACTAGTATGTAAGTACCTATTATTTTTTACTTTCCTTCTTGCCTTTTCTTTTTGACGTGTTCGTGAAATCATGTCATTTAGGTGGGCGGATTACGCCCACGTTGAATTGCATATCATCGAACACAAAAAAAAAGAAAGGGGGAGAGAAAAAAAACAAACAAAAAAAAAAATAAAACCTGTTAGTATAAGTAAATTGCCTTGTTTGGCCAATAAATAAATAAATAAATAAATTTACGATACAGAATAGCTATAGAAGTAAAAGTCACAGAACATTGAAACCCAGAATGTAGATACCATTTGGTGATGGCCTTCACTGAACCAAATATTGTTCTTAAAATCAAAGAATCTCGTTCATAAAGCGAAATTCATTGATTTTTAAGAACTATTCATTGCCCCAAAGAACGAATTCTTTGGTTCAATGAATCGTTGTTCTTAATTTTAAGGAACAGTTCATTGTTCGTGTTCATTAAAATTTTGTTCCAGTTCTTGTGTTGTAATATCTAAAAAACCATTAGAGAATTTTATCTCAATAAGAAAATGATTTTTTAAAATATATCTTGATATTGTTTTAAAATTTCTAAGGACAGACTAACTTATTGTAACAGTTGTATGTGTCATTAATTAATCGTTTTTCTTCATAACATAATCAAAGAAATAACGTAAGAACAACGATTCATTGAACCAAGGAACTCGTACTTTGGACCAATTTTAATGTATAATACATTGGGACAAAGAACTTTTTCTTTGTTATTAAGTACGTTTTTGGTTCTGTGTTCTACTAGAAAAGGTGACATGCAATGGACAAGGGGGTGTGTCTCAAGCCATAAAAAGTAAAAGACAAAGAACATAGAAATAAGAATGAAGTTACTACTTGGTAATATCCTGCTTCTGGGAAATGAAAAATGCAAACAATTCACAATAGAGAACGCTGCTATAGACTCCAAGACTACTGTGCCGATTGAGCTCAAATTTGCGCAGTAACTATGGAGTCATTCATAAATTACGTTACCAATTTAGTAGAGAGAGAGGTTCTAAAATGTACTACGATAAGTAACGTTTTTTTATTTTTTTAACATTTCAAACCATTTTCATTTTTACATCTTCATGTTTGACCGTCTAAATTGACTGTTAACTATTGGCAAGTGTAGTAAGGGCATCATTTTTCTTTGCTAGCTTTTCGACAGTTATTTTTTCTATTTCCGAATATTTTTTAATAAATTAATTTTTTTATTTCATATACTACGTTACTTTATGCGGGTGCAGGGGAGTGTTTTTGAAATGCACTACGAAGAGTGCACTACAAACAAAATTGAAAATTGGTCACGTAATTTATGAACGACCTCTATGTTTTGAGTATAAGATGGTTTAAAAATAATAACGCTAAAGGCATTGCAACATTTTCCGGTACTTATCTAGATAAGGTGCAGCAAAACGCTCCGGGAAAAAGCTAGTTATAATATAGTGTGGACACAGTAGCTTTTCAACTGTATGGTTCAAACATTAAGTAATTATAATATTGCCAAAAAATTTGTCGCATATGGATCATGTCTTTGATATTCATATTGAAAACTTAAACAAAAAGACAAACACTGACTGCTGCTAAGTAACAGAGTTCTAATGTACAACACTTTAAGGTATATTTGAAACTTTTGAGAGTAATAAAAGAGTACACAGATTATATTTCTGTATTGCATTTATTTTCCTTATAACTTTATGTTTTAGATACAAAATTCATACATATTAACCCTCTCCACCCCTCCCTAAAAGCCACCCTGTTCAGGCGAAGGAAATAAATATACAAAAAATCATAAAATTTGTATGGGAGCCCCCATAAGGAATTTTCGGAGCGAAAAATTGTAAAACAAAAACTCAAAAATATTTCTTATTCTTGAACAGAAAAATAAAAATCAAAAATAACTTTTATTTCTGATCAAAACAATAAAAGTCGTAAGATAATTTTTATTGCTGAGCAATAAAATAAAAACCTAAAAATAATAATTAAATTATAAAGTAGTTTTATATTTAAAAACAATATTTTAAAATTGAAATTAATTTGAGTTTTTGGATATCGCTTATAATAATTACTAATCCTGATTAAAACAGATTTAATTTGCTCTTGCCATTATATGAAATGGGACTTTTTTAGTAAGACTATATTAAAGAGTAAATCAATTAACCACTTAAAAATCGACTTTTTTGGGTTAAAGTTTCTCTTCTACCGTGCGTGGTGGCCAAAGACTTTTTTTAATTTTAAATATGAATTCAAAGAGTTGTGTGTGAGATATGACGGAAACCTTTAGTTAACTGGTTTGAAAGATGTAGTTCTGAAGTTGGTCAATTGAAGGTCTTTATTTGTTGGCATAAACCAACGACTTAATGTAGCCTCAGAGAAAAAAGTATTATACCGTTAAATCACACAATCTTGGAGGGCATAAAACATCGACTCTACACGCAAAGAAAAAAAACGTTTATCGCCAGTTTGCCGCAAACGAACTTCGTTTGTCGTGCTTGAAATCGTTTATTGCAAACGTTTCAACAGTTGTCAAAAACGTTGAACGAAAAATAAACAAAATTTTCAGTTGTGAGAAACGAGTCATTTAGTTGCAGGAAATGAATTTCGTTTGTCATAAACGCGAGTGATTTTTAAATTGAAGCAATTGAAAACTTCGTTTTTCCCAACTGAAAATTTTGTTTATTTTTCCCTTCGTTGTATAAACATAACGCTTATAGTTTAGAGTTACTTTTTGGACAAATTGTTACTATATAAGGAAATTGGTAGTTTGCTTAATACGCGGACGAAGATAGCAACAGAGGTGAAATCCATAAGAAGACGGACGGACATAATGAGAAAGATTATTAATATAATAAATAATAATGACCGAAATAGCTTGCGGTTTATATATATAAAATATATTTTCAAGTTGTGACAACTGAATATTCGTTTGCGGCAAATACAGCTCGCAAACGAAGTATAGTTGGTGAATTTTTCAGTTGTGGTAAACGAAAAATTTCTTTGCGTGTAGTACAAATAATGCTGTCTTGGAAATGTTCTTGCAACACTTCCAATATAACGCCCGATGTGCGACACGTTGCGTCGTCTAGCGTTGTCAATTCGGATACAGTTAAACGTATTCGACGGTTAATAAAAAATGCCGAATAATAATCGTATCCGATAACCGGTTATTTTTGGTAGGTTAACCGGAATTTCGGTTAATAAGCTCTAATACACAATAAAATGTTTTAAACAAAATCAATTTTTGACATTAATAATTTTTTACTCCAATGTTGTGTGAAAGTTGCTTAAGAACACATCAAACCTTGATGTCTCATGTTAACATATAAGTTAATTTATTTCGTGTTTAAATAAGATTAAAAAATATTTTTTTATCGCTGTTTGTGACTTTATTTATTTCAATCCAATTTAGAACTAACTTCACATTTTCTATAACTTATTATAATATACCTAAAACTGCTCTGCTGCTGTTGCTATTGTTGTTGCTGTTTGTTGTAGTGGTTGTAGCTTGACGTTGGCGAAATAGCTGACGTTGGCATTCCCACGGTTTGACGAATGCAGCGGATGCGCGTGCATGGTGTCAGCTTATTTTGTTATCTTAAATATTTGTTGTCTTAACTCCTCCCTTCTCAAAAATTCAAACGTCCTCGTGTGAATCCTAAAAAAAGGGGATTTGGCTAATTCTTGAAACTTTTGATTCTATTGGTTTTCCTGCTAAGTTAATAGAGGAACTTGATCCTTGTGGAATCTCTTTGCTGATGTTAGAAGTTTCTTTCTCTATTGTAGTTATGACTTCTATTGATTGTGATTTCTTTGCTAGTAAACATTTTAGTAATATAATAATTGTTATTGTAATTGTAATGATTGCGAAGCTTCCGCTGGTCCATAGGTGTATTCCATTGGTTGATTCAAATGATTTAATGTATTCTGTATTATTGATGTGGAGTTCTTTTAGCATTTGGAGTGAAAGGATTTCGGAGATTTCCGTACTTCCTGCAGATGGTTGAACTATTGCTGGGAGTGGTTTGACTTGAATAACTTCGTTAGAGGTGTAGATTGTGTTGTTAATCGTTATTGTAGTGTTTTGGTATTGTATAATAAAAGTTCCGGTTAAGTTTAGTAGATTGTTATCTATTGTCATCGATCCATTGTATTGGTTTAGCAGAATGGTGCCATCCGCTATTTTTTCGATGGTCGGCAGGTGCTGATTGTTTGTTATAATGCAGTTAGCTGGTATACTCTTAAGTAATTTTGGGATACAATTGGTGTTGCTTATGTCTACTATATTTTTGCCATTGCAAATGGACAATTCACTAAATGTCTTACAGTTGGATTTAATTCCAAAAATTTCATTGTTACATTTAAGTATTTTTTCAAATGGCATTTCATTTACAATTTTTCCCTTTTTTACAGCTTTTAGAAGTATTTTTTTGCATGTTTCTTTCTTGGTAATAGGTACACTTATAATATAAATTAGGGTAGAATGGTTTGATGCTATTTTTACATCACTAAATTCTAGTGCTTCAATTATATTAATGTATGGCATTGCCTCTGTGTCAAAAATAGATTTTGCAGCATTTATTTCTGCATTAGACAAAATGTAAGTATTTATAATGCCTGATTTGGCCCATTGTATTGCGTAATCAATATTGAGGAGTTCTTCTTTTATAATATCTATCTTATATTTTATGTTAGTTACAAATTCATTTTTTATAATTGGATTAGCATTAAATTCTTTTAGTATCTCATTTGTTACATTGGTAATTTCGTTTATTCTCTCGATTGAAACTTTATTGATAACAATTTGTTTATTATAATTTTTTAAGAGATGGTTAATTTTGTTTTGTACTATTTTGAAGTCATCATGGTCTGGATTACCTGCGATCCACTTCCATGCGCTTCCAATAAAATTGAGCGAACGTTTAGGTTTTGCTTTAGGTTGGAGTCTATTAAGGAGGGAACGTAACTTGGAAAGTTGAAATGATATGAAAGGAAATATTGTATTTTGGGTGCTTTTTTGTTTAACTGTCAGTTCCGTTTTGTCTACAAAATTTTGGTAAGGTTCCAGGTCTATTACATGAATTATTTTAAAGTTGCCGTTTTGTACTTTTGCTATTCCAATATTTAGTTCGATTAGTTGAGAATTCGAAAAGTCCAGTATTTGTACTTCTGCATTGGAAATTGAAAGTAATATTCTGAAAAGAAAGTGATTTTGATTAACAGTCTTAATTGCGTATATTACTTTTGTGAACTATTTTGTCTGTTTCGGTAACTACTGTACTATGTCTGTTTTCTTTAACTATTTCTGCTTTGAATTTTGGAGAGAGTTTAGTTCCTAATCTCTTGTTTTGTTTGACATAAATAACTTGTCCTGGCATATACTCTTTAATTGTTTGTTTCTTTTTAATATGATATTGAAGATCAGTTTGCTGTTTTTGTTTCAATTTCTCTACGTTGTCTTGTCTTGTTTTCTTGTAATCGTGTGGAGTAAAACCTACTGTTCTGCCAAAAAAAAGATCTACCGGTTTCTTTCCAGTTGTGGAATGTATGCTATGGTTGTACTCGTTGGTTGCTCTTTCGAGGAGTTCCTCAAAGTTTATTTCTGTTCCGTCTGTTTTTAGGCATCTCATAATTTCGGTCAGAGTCGAATGAAAGCGTTCGACTTGTCCATTAATTTCGCTTTTGTAGGGGGGCGTGATATAAACATTAATTCCGAGTTCATCTTTCATCATGAACATTATAGTTGCTGAGTTTAGGGATCTCTCATTATCTATTACAACTGATTTTGGTACACCGTAAAAAAATAAATGGTCTCTAAGGGGTCTTCTTATATCCTCAATTGATTTTCCTGTAATTATTTTCGTTTGTGCGTATTTCGTAAACTTGTCTAGGCTTGTCAATATTAATTTCTTATCCGTGGAATAAATATCTATGTGTACCGTGTGACCGGGGTGATTAGGTAAGGGTGTTTCATTTAATTTAGGTTGGTTGTGATGTCTTTCGTATTTATTCTGCTTACACGTTACGCATTTTCTCGTTATTCTCTGTATTTTACTGTTCATACCTGGAAAGTAGTATTTCTGAAGGATCTGCAATTTATTTTCCTTGGCGTTCCTATGGGCTCTGTTATGTGTGTCAATAATAATGTCCTCTTGTTGTTGTTCATTAACTATGTCTTCTACTAAAATTTGAGTAAACCTTATTTTATAATTGTTAAAATGTTGCACATAAACTTCCTGCAATAATCCCATAATTCTTTCAGACGTTTGGATACAGTTTATGATAGAAGGGTTGAGGTATCTTTTACAAATGTCTATTAAATTTTCTTGATTGTAATAAGGTTCTGTTATTATATGCCGGTGGTAACCAGGAAAAATTATTTTGAACTGGTATGTTGATGTTTGCTCTTGTTTTAGGAAGAGTTGGTTTTTGAAAGCATTTATTGGAGTTTCTATGGATGGTATTAAGTTTTTGGGACGAACTATCGCTACTGTGTTCGGTGGGCGTAAGCGAGAAAACTTGTGTAGTTGGGGGGCGAGATAGAGAGTCTGCTACAACGTTCATTGTGCCTGGCTTGTAGTGTAGTTCATGATTATATTCCTCTAGTATTGCCTTCCAGCGTTTCATTTTTGAGTTAGAGTTTTTATTACTCAGCGCGTATGTCAACGGCTGGTGATCTGTATAAATTTTTACTTTTCTTGATCCGTAAAGGAAGCTACGTAAGGAAGTTAGTGCCCATATTATGGCAAGCATTTCCTTTTCGTTAGTTGCATATGACTCTTCTGTTTTGCTGAGGCTTCTAGATAAAAATGTTATGGGTTTAGAATCTTGCGACAGAACTGCTCCTAACGCATGGTTTGAAGCGTCTGTTGTTAACTCAAAGCTCTTTTGGAAGTCGGGGTATGAAAGCATTACGTCTTCTGAGATGAGACAACTCTTAGCTTTTTTCCAAGCTTCTATTGCATCAGTGTTCATGTGAATTAATCTCGTTTTGGAAAACGCATTTTTCAGCCCGAAGGGGAGTCTCGTGAACTCAAATTTTCCATTATTGATAGAGAAAGCAGTTTTCTCTCTATCAGATTCCTTCAGAGCAATCTGGTGGAATCCACTCTTCAGATCGATGATGATGAAAAAGGAATTTTTTCCAAGGTTGTAGAGCACTTCATTTATCTCTGGGATTGGGTATCTATCGGCTATGGTGACAGAATTCAGTTTTCTATAGTCGATAACGAGTCGGTACTTTTTTTCACGTGAAGCATCTTCTTTTTTTGTAACGATCCATACTGGGGAATTGTATGGAGATTTTGAAGGTCTAATTATGTTCTGTTCTAGCAACTTCAGAATTTGTTTTTCTACTTCTTTGAGTGCCATAGGATATGGGTATGACTTAGAATATATTGGGGTTTCTGTGGTGGTGCGGATTTCGCCTTGAACATTTGTTGTGTAGGTTAATTTTTTATCGGGGTCGGAAAAGAGTTCAGGGAAATTCTTAATAATTGAATGAAGTGATCGAGCTTGTTCTTTCGTTAAGTGAGAAGTTCTTATGTTTATGTTGTTAACATCTTCAGAATTGAGTTGTTTAAGTGGAATTGTTATGTTCGGATGTATTGTCATATGTCCTTTGTCTGTATGTATGATGGATTTTAATTCTCTTAAAGTGTCGTTGCCTAATATTCCGTCGAACGATATCAAGATTGGAAGAATGAAAAATGTGTGTTTTTTACCTTGTCCAAATAAGTCAATGAGGGCATGATGGGTGATTTTGATATTACCTCCTACAGAATTTGCAAAGAATGATTTTTTGTTAGGAATTTGATTTCTGATGTGTCTTAACTGCACATAGTTTTTATTTGAACCGGTGTCAATGAGAAATTTTACTATTTCCCCGCATTTCTTAGTATGTTCAAAATACGGAAGCGAGGACTGCTTTAGTCTAAAAAATAGATATCGTCAAGTTCTTGTGTCTGGTCTAGAGTTTCCGTTTCTGTAGTGTTATTATAGTCTACGAGAAATTGTTCATTCATCTCATTTTGGGTGTAATGGTTGCTTTCGTTGTTTTCTGCTGAGTAACTTTTGTCAATTTGCGTTTCAGGTTGGAGATTATTGATTCGTTGAAATTTGTTAGGTTGTTGATGTTGAGTACTAGGAAAGGGGCGTTTTGGAGCAAATTGTTGAAATTGCGATCTGTTGACGTAATTTACTTGCCTTGACTGGATAGTACTAGTATCCATTGGTTCTGGACCTAGGTTAGGTTTTGGTGGGTATGAAGGTTGATTATTAAATTGTCTTTGTGGCCATGGGGTAAATGTTTGGTTATTAAATGGCCTTTGCACTGGTTGGGTATGGAATTGTTTATTGAATTGTCTTTGTACTGGTAAATAGATACTGTTGCTGATTTTGGAAATTATTATTTGGCTGTCTAAAGTTGTGGTCGTGACGTCGTGGAACATAGGTTAGTTCTGGATAAAAATTATTTCCAGTAAATTGTTGATTTTGTCGCATCGGTCTTGGTGGTGGAACAGGAGGATCATGTTTTCTAAATGTAGGTTGGTTATTCTGAGCGTAATTCATTCTATAGGTCATATTGTCTAGCTTGAGACAAATATGGAGCGCTTGTGGGAGAGTGCTAGGTTCTCTAACGCTTAGCAACCTAGGTAGGTCACCTCTTAGACCACGAATAAACGTGTCTAGAGCTTTTTCTCTATATGCGTTTGTCATTGCGGAGAGTGACTCTTCGGTGAGGTCTAAACATGAAATTTTATCCAAAATTAAAGACAAGTGTTGGTATACCTATTGATAAAAGTCAGGAATTAAATTATTGCGCTGGGAAAGAGTGGTTAATTGGTATTCGAGGGTACCGATATCCCTCTTGTCGGAATAGTACATCATTAAACATTTCTTGATTTTTCCCCAATCAAGTGGAGTTCGATAAGACTCTAGGGCCGTATCGGCTTCTCCGATAATTTTATGGCGTACCATATGAAGTATAGCGTAGTATCTAGGTTTTCCTCTAAGGCTATCGTAAATGGTAAAAATTCTATCTACGGTCTTGCGCCATGAATTAAATTCACCAGGTTTCCCTGAGAACTCGCGCAGGCATTTTACTATATCTGGCACTTTATCTACTTCTTGAATATTGTTTGAAAAATCTGTCGGTTCGTCTATCTCTTCCTTTTCGTGAAAGGGATTTGTTTGATGTCTTATGGTCCGCGTTACTAGGTCGGTTATTTCTTTGGCTAAGTTCGGGGTCAAAGATGTTAGTTGATTTGGTGCTGGGTGTGTGTTTAGGAGGGAGCTAGTTGCAAAGGATATATTCCTTAGACGTTCTGCTAAATCGTCTTCTTCGGCCATTTTTGGTTTAATTTAAAATGACGTAACAAATGGATTTACGAATGAAATTTGTAACTATTTTTAATTTTACTGATTAAAGACTTGTATCAATATTTTTGGTTTACAGTTTTATTTTCGAGTAAACCGATTTTATTTTTATAATCTATTTTGAAATCTTAATTGTTAAAAAAATTAAAATTTTATCGATAGATTCTCCTTAAAATTTACTTTTTTATTAAATTTTCCGTTTGTTAAATTTCTATATTCAATTCATTTTAATTTTAGTATTCGATATGATTTATAATTTTTCGAATAATTTTTTTTTTTTTCGATATTTTTCTTCAATAATTTTGTTTATTAAATTCCTTCACATTAATTTATATTTTCAATTAATTTCGATTTTTGCTTTCTATAAATTTTTCAATATTCTTTTTCTTCACTTAATTTATAATAATTCAATAAAATTTGTTTCTTAATATTTCAATAAAAATTTCTTACAGTATTATAATTGTAGTTAACATCCTTCCAGAGTGGCTGTTAGAACGCTAACTCCTTTTCCTCTGATGTCATCAGCTACTGAGGGGCCTTATTTCCTCTCCGGATGAACTCTGTTTTTATTTCACTAAGCTTGGCTGCTACTTCAGGAACCTTGTAGTTTAGTGTCACTGCTACTATTTTTAGGAGCTCTTTTTTATTCTAATTTAATTTTCCACCAGTTTTGAATATTTGTTTCACTGTTCACATCTACTGTTTTTAAGATTATACTTTATTTATTCAATGTTCACTGGAATTACTTTTTTTAAAAAAAAATTTTTTCACTAAGTTCGGCTACTGCTTGAGGAGCGTTTTTTAGCAAAGTCTTGGAAAAATTTTCTTCACTAAGTTTGGCTGCTGCTTGAGGAGCGTTTTTTAGCAAAGTCTTGGAAAAATTTTCTTCACTAAGTTTGGCTGCTGCTTGAGGAGCGTTTTTTAGCAAAGTCTTGGAACCACAACGCGTGTTAAGAGCTCTGGTGCTTCTTGAGGGCTCTGGCTTCTTTTTTTAGGATTTTGATTAAAACACTGTCACTACCTTAGGGCACTGATTTTAATTATTCCACACGCGAGTGGTCCCTGCTTGGCCGCCAGTTAATTTATTTCGTGTTTAAATAAGATAAAAAAATATTTTTTTATCGCTGTTTGCGACTTTATTTATTTCAATCCAACTTAGAACTAACTTAACATTTTCTATAACTTATTATAATATACCTAAAACTGCTCTGCTGCTGTTGCTATTGTTGTTGCTGTTTGTTGTAGTGGTTGTAGCTTGACGTTGGCGAAATAGCTGACGTTGGCATTCCCACGGTTTGACGAATGCAGCGGATGCGCGTGCATGGTGTCAGCTTATTTTGTTATCTTAACTATTTGTTGTCTTAACTTATATCATGCAACCCTGTTTTGTTATCGATAATATCTTTCTACTATTTACTCATCTCAGTTGACAGCTGTTCAAATAAATGTGGTTGTTCTAGCTACAAATTTAGTAAGACAAATGTTTTCATGGATTTTGCTTAAAAATTAAAGAGCTTTAATTGTGCACGTTTTTTTTAGCAGTGTGATGAGCTTTGTGTGGAATTATTTAAAGGAAAATGAGAAGGATTTTTTCCAAGAACACTGAAGTACGAGGGGTCCTCTACGTCTGCAATGGTCAACCATCTCAAATTAGTCCATAAAATCAACGTTGTCAAGAAATCTTCCTCTTCCAATGTACCTCCTGAAGACGGCGCATCTATATCAAAAAAACACTAACATCCCTCGGTGATGCACCAATTGCTAAATATGTTGAAGCAAAACAAAATTTTGCCAAATAAAATTTGTGTTTGTTTTTTAATTTATACATAACCGGTTAACCGGTTAATTTTTGGTAACCGTAACCGATAACCGGTTAATTAATTTTTTCGGCTAATACTCTTAACCGATAACCGGTTACTAAAATATGTCGGTTAATTGACAACCGTAGTCGTCTTGTAATCACACGACATCCAGGTCCGTGTCATTTAATTGAGTCACAAATAGTCATTTAGCATTCCACGATACCATACGCCTTTAATAATAACTGTCTGGAAATTCTCGTTCCGGAAGATATTCTCTCCACAAATGTACAAATTTTTCTTGTTCACAAAGTTGTTTGAGAAAAACTATGTCTCATCACTGAAGATGATTTTTTCGCCAAATTTTAGACACGTTTATAAGCGAATGTTTGATGAGCTTAATGGTCTTGGTTCTTCAGTTCTTATATCAATCGGATCTTATTATAGAACGTAGTCGCACAAAGGCCAGCTCCTTGTGCACGATGGCGAATCGAGAGGTTTGGGTCTTCAGCCACTCTTTGAGAAACAGGAGCAATATTCTCGCTTGTCCGAGCTTTTCGGCGTTTCTTGTTCAACGATTAGAAACCGCAATACTTTGCACGGATTTAACGATTTTGTAATTCTTTGAATTTCTCGCTCGGATGAAAATCATTTCGGGCGTAAATATTTCGCAAACAATTTGGTGAAAAGAAACTGAATTTTTTAATAAATTTGGTGTAGCGCTCCATGGTTAAATGATGTCAATGACAAAGAACAAACTTCAAAGAATGACAGGGTTATATATAACGCTATAACGCTTATTTAAACCAAAAAATTCAATGAAGTGATTTTATGACTTTTGACCATGATACAATTATAAGGTAGGCCCAAATCGGAGATAAAAAAAAAAAATGAAAACGCAAAGCAAACCAAAACATCGGCGTAGGTTTAATGTCACTTTTGACAATAAAGTTCATTCGTTCACCCATAGGGATGTATTATTTACTTTTAATTGTATACATCAATTGAGAACCCAGATTTATGTGGAATAATGTTAGAAAAGTAAGCAATAACCCTAAAAATTTAACAAAATGAGCCATGTTTTAAGATAAAATACTGAATTATGTTAATTGTATTTTAGCTTTCAACGAAGCAAATAAAAGGTAACATTTTATATAACTTTCATTCGACTACTTAGTTCGATTGTTCAGTTACCAATTTATTTGTATCGCTATGTATTGTATTTTGACATTATACTACGCCTTTGTTATTGTTTTGTTGTTGATTTGTCGTAATAGAGAGCGTGTTTTTACTGGGCCTACCTTATAATTGTATCATGCTTTTGACTATAAACGAAAAAGTCTATTTTAATTTTTTGACAAAAAATATCTAGGAAAGACCAACTGACCTTAAAACCCCAATTAGCTATTTCTGATTAAGGAAACCTCTGAAAATGAGATATTCATTTTGGGCAAAAAATAAAACTCAAAACGAACTGTTATTTGTAGCCGAAATAGTTAAACTCGAAAATAACTATTATTTCAAAAGTAAACAAAATAGTTAAAATAGTTATAGTTCAAAGCTAATTTTCTTAATAAATCGCATAACAAGAACCATCTCTAAATGCAATTTTAAGTTAAAGCAATAAGGTTACCATCGCTATTGGATGTGCTTAGCTTTGTGAACAGAGATGCAAAAGGTAACCCTAACTAGCTTTCTTGAAAAATATGATGGGTTCAAAGACACTGAGTAGGCGGAGGAGTCAAGGTAGCGCAATGAAAATAAAAACAACAACCTCTTGGAAATTTGAAAGAAAGACAATACCATCCAACCATTTAACATAACTGCATACAAGCAGCAGGTAGCAACGGAACGTGCTTTACATTCCGACTAAAAGCCAACAGACGACCGATCAGCTAGCTGCTTGCAGACAAGTTATTATAAAATATACAAATGTTGTACCCAGAAGAAGAAGAATCTTGCACACTCGTGAACATAGCAAGTTACTTCCTTGTTATGTTGTTATTGCTTTGCTTTGTCGTTGCTGTTTATGCTTCTGTTGGATAAATTGTTGCTGGCGAGCTGATTGCTGTTAGTTGTTAATGCGAACGCGTTAGAGCGCCTGTGCTAGGTTGGACTAACTGACTGTTTTCTAAATAGGTGCATCCGCAGAGTAATTGAAACTACAAACCGGAATCTATCAGCGGAAAATTGTGCTGATGCTGTGAAGCCATGCTTCATTGTTTGGTCTGATACAGCGCAGTTCAACTGCAAAGTTTTCGATTTAGAAATAAAATGTTTCCCTAATCCAGGCACATTCAGCAGCCTCTATCCTAGTACGCTTCGAAGAACATATTCTGTTTCCATAGAATTCATTTGAACGGCATATTTTTGTAACTCGGTGTCGGTCGCTTGTATCAGCTAGTCGAACCAAATTTTGCCGTAAGCGGTAAAGTCAACGTATTGACGGCAACGATCATGCTGCTTGGAAGACGTGCAAGTTCATATCTCAAGCCATGGATTTGTCGCCGTGGCAACACACATTCAAATCAGGCAGTTAACCAGCCAACGATCGACCTTAGCACGAAACTGCACTTAACGAATAGGTAATCAATGTTGAGCTGCGCGATTACACAGTGCAACAAGAAAATAGTGAAAACCTCAGTTTTTATTTTTTTAAATTTTTTTTTTCATAATGAGTTTAGTATTGGCTACGAATAACTTCTGAATACTTAATTTTGCTGCTACATGAAAAATTGTTTGTTAATAGATTTTGGTTGTTTTATTATTAGAGTAGTTTTGATAGGATTGTGATTCAAACGACAATGAAAAATTGTTCATGAAAATGTACTCTTGTTAGTAAATGTGAACTACAATCTGATTGATTTTCGCTATGTCGCAGCAATCCACTCATTCTAGTAACATGGTGAAAAAATAGAAAAAAAAAACACAGGTGCGTCACTGGACACACGAGAGAAGCGAAGCATTTTCTCAATTTCATAGATTTGATAATTTAATGGCTGTTTTTGATTAAAATAATTTTTAAATTTAAAACTTTAAATTTTACGTTTTTGTATGGGAGCACCCGTAAGGAGTGGTCGAAGGGGATAGGTCCTCAAAGGAGAAATATTCCTTTTGCAAAAATAATGGGGGTTGCTCATACATATTAACCCTCTCCGGCCCACCCTTAAGGCCCACCTGTTCAGTTGTAGGGAATAAAAATACAAAAATCAATTAATTTGTTTGTAGCTTAACGACATCTAGTAGTAAGTAGAAGCGCGTGTTGGTTTTTTAGTACTCTTATGTGTATAGCCAATACACAACCTTTATTGGCTATTGTGTATTGGCTAATGGTTATTGCAGGAGATGAAGTATATGTAGCCAATACAATTCCTATAAATAGATTGTTTTGATCTACTGCAACAAAGCTTTAGTTAATTTTTAATACTGAATCAGCGACAGTTCCCATCGAAGGATTTTGGTTCGATGGTTCAACCGTTAAACTTCAGTGAAGAGGACTAGTTTCAAATCCTGCAGTGAACGAAAAATTATTTTTAATTTCAAATTTTCTTGTTGCAATAGACGCAAGCAAAAAACAATATCAATTCTAAGAAAAAAGGTGTCGGAAAAAAGTGTCGCTTTTTCTGATTTCACTCTAGCAAATCGCAGAACGTGGCGTAAAAAGCTTCGCTTCAAAAAAAAACTTTATTTGTAAGGAAATCCCTTTGACATCGACTTCAAAACACATAAAAGTTTCAAAATTTATGAAAAATTCTAAAAATATTTTTAAATTTAAACAAATGCATATAAATAATTTCAAGTTACCTGTCCATTGGTATGCATATTATAGCAATTCTGCTTTTCAGATTTGAGCATTCTGTCACTGAAAAATAGTACCATGAACCTAACATTTACTTCTTTTCAAAAATTTCCAATGGCCAAAATCCTAACATGAAATAGCTTATTTGCATTTGTTTAGATTTAAAAATATTTTTTAGAAGTTTTCAACTTTTCTGTGCTTCCAAGTCGATGTCAAAGTGATTTCATTACAAATAAAGTTAAATTCGTACCCAAAGTAAAATTCGTACCCAAAGGTAAATTCGTACTTTGCATAGAATAACGAATTTAACTTCGATGTGTCGTTAGTTAAATTCGTATCAAAAGTTAAATTCTTTTAATCTTGCATCTATTAACAATGAAAAAATACATAGTTGTTAATCAGTAAAAATGCTTGTATTGTTTTTCAAAGTATTCTCCAAGATGATCAATACACTTTTGCATCCGTTTGAATCAATTTTTGAAACAGTTTTGCTAGTCTAAAGTTGGTATCTCCGAATACAGGTTTTTTAAGGTGTCGACGGCGTAAAAAACGCTTGCCACGCATTTTTTTTTTTTAATCAGAGTGAACAAGAAGAAGTCATTAGGTGCCAAGTTGGGACTGTAAGGCGGATGACCTGATCAATTCCACGTTTTTAGTGCTCAAAAACACTTTGCTGATTTATGGGAACTCGAATTGTCGTTATTGGGGATAACCTTCCTTCAGTGGTTGGTTTTCCTGAATTCCCGCAAACAAAGGATTGTGTACCATTTAGCATTAACAGCTCTACATTGCTCAAGAGGTACAGTTGCGACATGACCGATTTTTCTACAAAAAAAAAAAAAAATTGTAACCATTTGGTTGGATGTGTTACGTCCGCGAACAACTATTGTCATGTTTTTCTTACTTTGAAAGATCTAGACAGTGGAATATTGCTTTGTTTCAGACTCATTAGCGTAGATCCATGATTCGTCATCTGTAATGAGGTCGTAGACGTGTTTCGAACCACACCCGATGAATTTTGTAAGCATTTCTTTGCACCAATCGACGCGAGCCTTTTTTTGAGCAACCGTAAAATTATGGGGTATCCAAAGGGAACAAATTTTCCTGAAGCCTCAATGCTTATGTAAAATAGAATGTATGGTTGCGCACTAATGCCTAAGGCTGCGAACATAGTAGACGCGAGTTACTGATCCGAGCCGATTGAAACTCAAAAACGCATTCGGGTAAAAGAGATGCATGACTTGCGTACTGTATTGCTCTAATATGTTTTTCGGCTCGGCTCAGCAACTCGCGTTCACTATGTTCGCAGCCTAAGAATGACTCCATCCCACGGTATGTCACATGCTGGTCTGCTACTAACAGTTCACGCACAGCATCGATGTTTTCTCCCACAACAGCTGTTCTTGGACAACCTTCACTAAATTCGTCTTGGAGAGAACGACTCGAACTCATTAAATCAGCGTTTTACAGTTGCTTGATGTCGTGCTTCATCACCAAAAATCAACCTTAGTTCTTCGATGTATTCTTTTCTTGTCAATCCACGTGAAAAAATGTTAACAATCATCACCCGAAAATGTTCACGTATTAATTCCAAGTTTTTGCTGAAATAAAATTAATGCAACATATATGTCGTTATTTCAATGAAAAACTTGACTTTGGTAACTTTAATAAAATTTTAAAAAAGAACAATGGCAAGAAAGTGACAATATTTTATTATAAATTATAAAAATATAATGATTGCTAAATATTATTACATAAAAATATTGGCTCAGACCCACTGGGAAGCAAACCTTACTGTTTCAGAAATACAAGTTTTTTTTGCTGTTACGGCGCAATAAGAAGTTTTTTCATGCGGAATGGGATAATGGATGAAATATGGATCCATCACAAAGCTCCAGAGGCTGAGAACACTCGCTTTCAACACTCGATTAATGCCGCCGAAAGCGACCAAAAATTAAAATGTCATTAAAACCACTGTGACTTCTGGACTGAACGTTAGATTGTTATGAATTTTGACACCTACTGTTTCAAGATTAGTACTATCTAAAAATCTCCGATATCCTACCAAACGTGGCTTCAGCTAAATGTATGTATTTCACCCTAATAACGTATGGAGTTGTGGATTCCTTTGTGGATGTTCACAAAAAAAAATATTCTTATAAGTTCTTATTTATATTTTATTTTTAACAATTTATTTTTTGATCTGTATTCAACGAATACAATTTTATAACTAATTTAAAATACAAAATTTTTGATAAATAAAAATTGACAATTTTGAAATCTTAAATAATAATTTTTTAAAATAAATGTGTAAGTGAATATTATTAAAGTTGTATGTTGTTCTGTATGTTGTGATGTCGGTGTTTATATGTGGTGGTATTGAGTCACCACATTATTCCCCCTCCCTTCTGAAAAATTTTGGTCGTGTTGGCTAATAGGTTAAAGTGTACTTTTTTAGTGTTTTTATGTTTGGTTGAATGTGTCTGTGCTGTTTCGGTGTCTAAGGTGGCGGGCTTAATCCTATCAATGTTGACTGTTATGTTAGTGTTATTTTTACGAATTGTGAAGTATTTCGGTGTTCTCTCAATAACTTCGAATTGACCATCGTACGGCTCTTGCAGTGTTTTACGAATTGTGTCATTGCGGACGAAGACAAAGTTACAAGTACTAAGGGCTCGAGGTATATATTGTTGAAAGTTAGTGCTGTGATGCGCAATGTTTGACTTTTGATCTTCTACGACCTCTTTAAGTTTGGACAAGGTGTCCGACGAATTAAAGTTCTGACTGCTGTGGATTACTAGTTGTTGTGGTAGCCTGAGTGTTTGACCAAAAACCATTTCAGCTGGTGAAGCCTTAATATCTTCTTTGACCGTGGACCTAAGTCCTAGAAGAACTAGTGGCAACTCTGTGTACCAATTTGTGTGGTTGTTACTCGCTATTAGAGAAGTCTTAAGTTGGCGGTGAAATCGTTCTACAATCCCGTTAGCTTGTGGATGATAAGCAGAAGTGGTAATGTGTTTGCTTCCTAGTGTCTTAACGAAGTTTCGAAATGTTGTGGACGTGAATTGAGGACCTCGATCGGAAGTAATTTCCAGAGGAACTCCAAAACGTGAGATGTATTCCTTTTGAAGTGTATCTACGATAGTACTGGCGTTGGTATCTTTAATTGGATACGCTTCGGGCCAACGTGTGTTTCTGTCAACTAAGGTAAGTAGATATCTATAACCTTTAGATATTGGTAAAGGGCCAACTAAATCAACGTGAACATGCTCAAAACGACCGTGTGGTATGTCTATCTTGTGTGGGATTATCTTCGTGTGTCGATGTATTTTAGCTCGTTGGCATCTAACGCATTCTTGTGACCATTTGTTGATTTGTGTGTTCATTTTGGGCCAAAAATATCTTTGTGTTATGAGTCGTCGAGAAGCTCGTGTACCTGGGTGTGAAATATTGTGTAATTGTTCAAAAATTTGTTTGCGTAATGTTTGTGGAATGTATGGACGTGTTCCTGAACTTGTTTGTTCGCACCAAATTTTAATGTTAAGTATTGGAATGTGTATTTGTTCGAATTTGTAAGTGTGTTTATTTAGTATATCTTGTAGTTCTGGATCTGTATTCTGTTCTTTGTGTAGAGTTCTGAGGTTAATCTCAGAGGTTGTGAAAGCCTCTATCTCAGCTCTTGAAAGTGCGTCCGCTACGGTGTTTTCAGTACCTTTAATGTGTCTGATGTCGTTGGAAAATTGTGCAATGAATTCTAGGTGTCGTGTTTGTCTTGGGCTTCTCTCTGTTTTTGAATGTAATGCTGAAGTAAGTGGTTTGTGGTCTGTGTATATAGTAAATGTTCGTCCCTCTAAATAGTGTATAAAGTGTTTAATTGTAAGGTAAATTGCTAAAAGTTCGCGATCGAACGTACTGTATTTTGTCTCTGATGGAGATAATTTCTTTGAAAATAAAGCTAGTGGTTCTGTTTCTTGATTGTGTTCTTGTTGCAAAACTGCACCGATAGCAGTGTTAGATGCATCAACAGCGATAGAAAGTTTTGTTTTGCTATTAAAATGATTAAGTAGCACTTCCTAAGTAAAACTTTCTTTTATCGTTGCGAATGCTTCTGTTGTGTTTTCTGTCCATATTAAGTGTTTGTCCTTTGTTTTTGATGCTGAAGTTATCATATCGTAAATTTGTGTAAGTGTGTGTGCTAATTTTGGAATGCATCTGTGGTAGTAATTAATCATCCCGATGAATTTCTGCATTTGTTTAACTGTTTCTGGTTTTGGATAGTTAACAATGCATTGAATTCTATCGGGAGATGGTTGTATGCCTTTGTTTGAAATGTCATAACTTAAAAAGTTTATTCTGTCTACGCCGAAAATACATTTGTTTGGTTTAATGTTTAGTCCGTAATTGTCTAGTCGTTCAAAAACTAAATTTAGATGTTTAACGTGTTCTTCTTCTGTCTCGCTGGCCACAAGAATGTCGTCGAGGTATACAAATACGAAGTCTAGTTCTCGTAATACTTCGTTGATAAATCGTTGGAATGTTTTAGCTGCATTTCTTAAACCGAATGGCATTCTCAGAAACTCAAACATTCCGAACGGTGTTGTAATCGCGGTTTTATGTATGTCTTGTGTGGCCATGGGGATTTGGTGGTATGCTCTAACTGGGTCTAATTTTGAAAATATGTGTTTATTGTGTAAGTCAATAGATAGGTCGTGTATGTGTGGTAGAGGGTAGCGGTCTGGGACTGTAATGGCATTTAGTCTTCTATAGTCACCACAGGGTCTCCAGTCGTTCACATCTTTTTTTGGTACCAGATGTAGTGGAGAAGCTGACATGGAGTCTGAAGGACGGCAGATACCTGCTTTGATTAAGAAATCAAATTCCTGTTTGGCGATTTTGTATTTGTTGGAGTCAAGGCGTCTTGGTCTTGAAAAAGGTAACTGTCCTTCTGTAGTTATGTGGTGTTCTGTTTTGTGTTTAACTGGTTTGTTGTAGTCGGGTTCTGCTGTTAGTGATGGGTAATTTTTGAGTATATTTGTAAATTTGTTGTCTAGTGTAATTAGTTTGGGTAGTGATGTTTCTGTAAATGCTGTGATTGCGTTAACTGATAGTTGTGTAAGTGGATCAATGAGTTTCTTGTGTTTTAAGTCTATCAAGAGTCCATATTTCGTAAGGAAATCTGCTCCTATGATGGGTCTTGTAATGTCTGCTAGTATAAATGTAAAAGGGAAATCGCGTCTTAGTTTTAAATTTACGTTGAGTAATTTCTTGCCGAAAGTTGAGATTGTGCTACCGTTAGCTGCTGTTAGAATTAAGTCTGAATTTTTCTTGTGGGCTTTGAATTTATTTACTGGAAGTACGGAAACTTCTGCTCCACTGTCTATCAAAAAGTTTATATGATTGTCGTTATCGTAAATAAAAAGGCGGCGTGTGAGTATTGTTTGACTTCCATCATTAGCCGTCGCAATGATGGAGTCACTTAGTTTGTTGAGTTATGTTGTGTTGTGTTGTGTTGGGTGTCGTTTTGACCGAATGAGCATGGTTGTTCGCATTGTCTAGCTGCCTTTCCGAACCTAAAATGGTATCTACATACCCAGTTGGCAGGTCGTTGTCGTGACACACTTCTTGACGGGGATCTACGTCTTGAAAATCTTCGAAAATTAGTTTCTCTCGAGTTCGAACGTGAATTATTCCGGTATCGTTCGTTTTTTAATTCTTGGACCTCAATTGCTAGTTTGTTGAAACTTTCTAGAATTTTTGACGTTGTTTCAGCAAACGATTGCGTTATCATCGCAAGCTCGGAGTTTTGGGTGTTTTTTGTCATGCGCTGGGCATTATTGCCAAATGAAGCGACTTCGGATTCTGACATAACTTCCCACAAATTGTCAGCTAGTTTCAATAGTTCCTCTAGCTCTCTATGACCAGTTAAACAAATGCAGAAATTCATCGGGATGATTAATTACTACCACAAATGCATTCCAAAATTAGCACACACACTTACACAAATTTACGATATGATAACATATTTGTGGTGGGCACAAATGTTGCGGTGGTCCACGAACAAATTATTTATTTTTAGAAGTTTTTATTTGAATTTTATTTTTAACAATTTATTTTTTGATCTGTATTCAACGAATACAATTTTATAACTAACTAGCTGGTACCCGACGCGTTGCTGTCGTAGCGGAAATAATTTCTATCTCTATCTGAATCTCAAACTCAGTCTCAATCTCAATCTCAATCTCAATTTCAATCTCTATCTATCTCTATCTATATCTCTATCTCTATCTCTATCTCTATCTCTATCTCTATCTCTATCTCTATCTCTATCTCTATCTCTATCTCTATCTCTATCTCTATCTCTATCTCTATCTCTATCTCTATCTCTATCTCTATCTCTATCTCTATCTCTATCTCTATCTCTATCTCTATCTCTATCTCTATCTCTATCTCTATCTCTATCTCTATCTCTATCTCTATCTCTATCTCTATCTCTATCTCTATCTCTATCTCTATCTCTATCTCTATCTCTATCTCTATCTCTATCTCTATCTCTATCTCTATCTCTATCTCTATCTCTATCTCTATCTCTATCCCTATCTCTATCTCTATCTCTATCTCTATCTCTATCTCTATCTCTATCTCTATCTCTATCTCTATCTCTATCTCTATCTCTATCTCTATCTCTATCTCTATCGCTATCTCTATTTCTAAGTGGAACGACTCGTGTAAATTGATAACCAAATTTCGAGGCTATGCTACCCATAATTCCAAAGTTATTCGATATCGCAAATTTGGCTTGTATGGGCGGAGCCACACCCCCTTGTTCAATGACGTCTCAGTTTTCTAGTTGATGGATATCACCCAATAGTAATTCCATACTGAATTTCGTTGTTATACGACTTTTTGTTCCAAAGCTATCTGATATCAAAAATTTAAAGTGTATGGGCGGGGCCACACCCCCTTTTCCAAAGCCCATCCCAGTTTTATAGTAGAAATATTTCACCAAGTGGCAACTCCGTACTGAATTTCATTATTATACGGCATTTAGTTCCAAAGCTATTCGATATCATAAATTTGAATTGTATGGGCGGTGCCACACCCCTTTGGCCTATACTTGCTCAATTTTGCCAGTCGAAAGACACAACTAAATAGAACGTTCTAACCGAGTTGCATTAATGTGTGACTTATAGCTCGCAAGTTATACCGAAAATTTGGTCTGCTGAAAAAGTGCCACGCCCCACGTCCAACGCCCATAAAATTTTACCTGTGGAACGGCTCTTGTAAATTGAGGTAGAACACCGAATTCCGATGCTATGCGACCTATAACTTCAGAGCTATTCGCTACCGTAGATTTGGGTTGTATGGGAGGTGCCACGCCCCCTTATTTTGGGGGGATGAAAAATAGATGTTGTTCGATTCTCACCCCTGACTAATATCCTCGCTAAGGATCACGAAAATCGGTCGAGCCGTTTCGGAGGAGTTCGATCACGCACCCCGTGACAGAAGAATTTTATATATTAGATTTAAAATACAAAATTTTTGATAAATAAAAATTGACAATTTTGAAATCTTAAATAATAATTTTTTAAAATAAATGTGTAAGTGAATATTATTAAAGTTGTATGTTGTTCTGTATGTTGTGATGTCGGTGTTTATATGTGGTGGTATTGAGTCACCACAGAGTGATGTATTTATTAATAAAGTCTACGAAAAATTAAAAAACAAAAACATCATGCTTATTAAAAAAATCAAAAACTAAACGTTTTACAACTGTTTTGCGGAATTAAGGCTGTTAACATGTGCCTTGTTCTATACAATCATAAGCATATACTCGTAAATAAATACTTGCTTCAAAACCTAGAGGGTTTATTTCAAAGTGTGACTAAAGTAAAAAATAAAAAAAATATCCCAACCAGATGCAACACTTTAGCTGAAAATGCAGCAGCATCACTTCAACTAAGTTAGTTAGTTAGTTGGTTGCATGCAACACTGCGATGCATCAAAATTTGTTATAAAACGAATCTGTACAAATTGTTTACATCTTGCTTTTTTATACCCGCCAGACCAGTATGGCTTGGTCCGCTGTAAAGGTACACAACTAGCTTGACTTACATGCAGTACTTCTGGAATTTGCACACAAACAAAAAGTAGCCAATTTAAAAGTCAAAACGGCTCGGAATGGAAACAAATTTATGTGCGCAGACTTATGGCTTGTGATTTGTTCCTTATGTATGCCCACTAGAATGCATTAAATAACTTGGAACACTAAAGGTGCTCCAACTGGCAAACAAGTTTTACTTGCAGCATTCATCTTCTGTTTCGGTGTCCGGAATTACAGTTACAATTAGAAGTTATTGGTAGGCAGGATTAAATTCAGTTGGCTGAGCTACTTCATATTTCTTTAATTATTTTCCATGTATTTGTTAATCAGCAAGGGAACTGGCAAGTCCGTTTGGCCAATAGTAAGGGTTGCAAGTAATGGGGCAAAGGGGCCTCGTAAAAAGAAATCTAGTATTAGTATTTAGTATTAAAGTATTTTACACTTTATAATGAAATCTTACAGATTAGAACCGAAGGTTATACCACAATATGAAAAATATGATTTTGTAGAAAAAATTCTTCAAAGTTCCAGACATAGCCTTTGAAACAATGGTGCTTGTCTTAAAAAAAAAAAACAAAGAAAAGTTGTTGATTTTACATACTTTTTCTACCCCTTGTCAACAAAGAATCAAATCGTTATAGTTAATATTTTCGTGTTTAAATTGACTGAGCTACGTTGTCTCAAAATATACGCTATTTTCACATTCGCATGGCTGTAGGTCCGCGAAAAAAAATTCGTAAAATCTCAAATGCCGGATTTGGTTTTAAACAATAAACCAATCTAAAAACAAAATTTAAGCCAAATTGGAGATGGTCAGTGCAACTGATATAACACTTCAATGTGAAATGGACGATATAATATGTTTAGCTAGAAGTATCGTATGAAGTATTAAAACTATTAGAGATGTTGTTAAAATTATGTAATTAATTATAATTTAAAAATTAATGAAAATGCTCATGTAAATTGTACAACACTTTATTATCATTTTAAAATATTAAAAACAGTCAATAATGTTGATTAAAGTATTTAAGTAAATATTTTTTAAATGGCAAATAATCATCATATTATAGAAAAAAAAGAATGTGAAAGTGAAGGAACATAATCACTAGGGTTGCTCTTATCTGTAATAGTATTAAAAAGCATAGAATTCGCAGGAATGCAATGCTTGTGAACAGTTTTGACCCTGAACGCACTTTAAGATCTTTATTCTTCTTTAAAGCAATAAGTGCGTTTGCTTTTGGTTTTTACCCAGTTACTTTTTTTTTTAAATTGTATTGCAAATGTTTATATGTATAACGTAAACAATACATACAAATTTAAATAATAAATATAACGGTATCCCTATGTGCAAGTAAGCCATTTTGAATTAATATGGAATCCAAAAATTCAAACAAATCTACAAAAATTGAAAAACCAAATAGTAGAAATATTTATTAAATTTGCTTATTTCGAATTCAGAAAAAAGAAATTAAATAAAATAACTGTATATCTTAATATAGAAAAGGCGTACCTCGTTTTTGTTCGAAATCGTATTTTTAATATATTCTGGTAGACCACTCTCAAATAGACCTCCCTTAAAAAAATCAATGCGCTTTTTTGTTGGTTTTGCTATCTATTTCAAATATAAATACCATTAAAAAGTTTTTATATCCAAAGTTTTCTGGATTCCATTCAGTTCTTTTATTCTCCTGTAAAGTAACATAAAATCGAGTTACGCCTTTTCTATATTAAACCATCGATATTGGCTTATTGGCATAGTACGGTCAAACACACGCTTATGCATTAAATCACGGCCGCTATTGGATATTTAATAGTACTAGTATCGCCTGTGGTCGAAATTCGACCATACCAAAATAGATCTTTCTCTTGTTTTTTTTTAAATTTATTGAAAAAAGCTTGGCAAAGTTAAAAAGAAGTTGGCTGTATCGTGGACCCATCCGTGGATTTGCACAGTGTATCATTGTCCTTATCCTTGTCCTTATTCTTGTCCCAATCCTTTCATTTGTTCCCAAACTTGTCTTCATTCTTATCCTTATTCTTATATATGTTCTAATAATTGAAGAGTCGACGCGAATAACGTTGTGCGACATTATTAAGCGATATATTAATCAAAAATAGTTTTATTGCATACTAACGTAAAAAATGCTCTAGCCCATTACACAATAAGAAGGTAGGGTAATGAGCTTTGAGAAGACCTACGGCTAATGTCAAAATCATAAAATACAGTGCTACCATACCTAAAGAAAACATCCCATGACAAATCCATGTTTCATAGTTTCAGTAGGTAAGCGTTTTATATGATATGCATTGCTTAAAATTGTGATAAACGGGGAAGTACTTTTTTCTGGTTTTATGCAGTAAGGTTACGCAATGAGGTAAGTTAAATTTTTATTAGATATCGAATGCACATTCAATTAAAATTTTTAAATAAGAAATCAAGAATTCAAAAAGCTAAGCAAACAATTATGGGCAGTAGTAAATTAGTGAAAATAAATCTTTACAATTACTACAAAATTCATTGTTTCAATTATAGATACATTAATTCAATTTTTTTCCTATTTGCCCTATATATAATTCCTTTTCTAAGTTTTTGTCCCACATTTAAGAAAAATACAGAAAAGCGGCATTGCTAAATTGCTTTTTGACATAAGCAGTAGGTCTTGTCAAAGCTCTTTACCCTACTTTCTTATTGTATCCTGCTCTAGCCTATTATAAGAGCACATAGTTTCTCAAATTCCATAAATTTTTGGACATTGACATCGAAATCAAATGGCTCTAAGTCCGCAATTAAAAACTTTTTTTCAATTCCTGAAAACCTATAATTTTGTCGCTTACAACGTTATTCGAGTCGACTCTTCAATCGTCCTACTTCCTGTTCAAACTCTTCTTTTAATCCATATCCAAATTCCTGACCTTGACCTTGTTCGAATCCTTTCCTAATCCTTGCCCAATTTTATTTCTAAATCTTTGTTCTAAATTTTGTCCTAAGTTTGTTTAAATCCTTGTACTATTCCTTGTCCCATTTCTTGACCTTTATACTTTTCCCAATATTGTCCCAAATATTGTTTTAGGTGGCGTCCGTGGCGTAGTTGGTTAAAGTGCGTGGCCGCTATGTCAACGAACCTTGAGACCCAGGTTCGAACCCCAGCAGCAATAGAAAATTATTTGAATTAAAATAATTTTTCTGTACGGACGCTACCTCTCTGCAGACAATGGCAAACCTCAGAGAGTAATCAAAATGCCATGTAAAGCTTCCTGAGAATAAGAACATTTCGTTCATCGCCGTTCGGAGTCGGTGTTAAGCCTGTAGGTCCATTTCTCGGTCAATTGTGTACAAACTTAATAACACGCACAACACAATTGATCCTAAGAAGCTAGGTCAAAGTCCTTTCAAGGGCTGAAATGGCCAGTTATTTATTTATTTTTGTTTTTTTTTATTGTTTAGGTATGTCTCAATTTGTGTCCTTACCTTTATCGCAGTCCTTGTCGAATTCCTCTTCTCAATTCCTGTCTGAATTCTCGTCCTTATCCTTGTCCAATTCTATGCTTTAATCTTTGTCCAAATTTTTTTTCTACTCCTTATTTTTTTCAGGTCCTAATCTTTGCTCTTATCACTTGTAGAATCATTGCCCTAATGCCTAACCAAATTCTTGTCGTCCCTTTCTGTCCCTTTTTTAATTTGAATTGAATTTTTTTTATAAATAAATAAAAGATACTATAAAGGGTTCCGTAAAAGAGGCCTCTTACGCCAATAATTTAATTAGTTTTGTTTTTTTTTTTCTATCATTTGACCGAAAACCTCAGCTCTACTGTCATTCCTTAAAATTGACCGTAGCGCCAATAATCAAAGAGTAATAATTCCATGCAACATTTTTTTATTATTGCTAATTTTTTACAAAATCTTTCGTTAATTTTTTTATTTACAAAAAAACTTTGCAAAAAATCACTGCAGTACACTAAAATCTCCATTTATTCAGAACTTTAAAAAAATTATTACAATTCCAAATATTATGCATATTTTTTCAAATAAAACACTCCAATTGCATGTCTCGATTAGTTGCAGCAATTTTTGTTTGGCAAAATAATGTGGAATGTTCTTTATATAAACAAAGAGAGAGAGAGAGAAAGAGAGAACAGCAAGAGTCAGGGTTCGAACTTGAATATTAGTAAATCGCAGTAAATTAAAGAAAAAAACACATGAAAAAAATTTTTTTCGCAGTAGTTTTTTTTTTATTTACAACCATGTACGTAAATGTTATACCAATAAAAATACTTAAATACAAATATATACATAACTATATACTATATATTTGCATGTTGCAGAAACTTATATTTTTATGGATTCAATATTAATATGACTATTAATTTAACACTTATTCTTCCATCTTTCTAATTTAACTATTTTTAACTATTTTAAGTTTTTTATGTAATGGTATTAAAGGTGTAGTTGTACTTGACGTAATACATAAGAAATTGCCTGTCGTTTGTAAGATAAATACAAAAATAACCCTAAAAATGTTTGTTGAGAAAAAATCGCAGTAGATTTGAAAAAACCGCAGTGACGCAGTAAACATTCAATTTTGCTAAAAAGCGCAGTAGATCTACTGCAATTGCAGTAAAGTCCGAACACTGGCAAGAGTATTTGCTTGCAAAACTTGTTTGCATAAATTTTTTTTTTGTAATTTCTATCAATTTCTATCAAGTATCTGTGGCTCATTACCTTTCGAATGATATAAGAATCATGCACTTTTTTGTATTATAAATATTAAAAAGTGTACCACAAGATTTTTGTTTGCGTTTCACAGTTTCGCAAGATTACGCGTTCCGCAGTCCCGTTATCTAATGCTCTCTTTCTCAACTGAGTGCATGACGTCACACAGTACTTTTGCTTGACAAAAACATATGCAAATGTGGGATCTCTTAGGCAAATTGACGAAATTGAAAATAAATTCTTTCGAAAAAGTAAAGTAAAAATATCTGCTCTTTTGTATAAAAATATTTATAGATTTTTATCTCCTAAACTATTCGAGACTGACAAAATTTTATTGTACCAATGGGTTAAGGAGATCCATACACGTATTATCAAAATAAGAAAAAAAATATTTAGGTGGGGGTGTGGGAGTAAAATTATTCCAAATTCTAACAATATCGCTTGTGACGTCATGCTCTCTCTCTCTCATTTGCGGAAAGCGTAATCTGGTTTCTATCATTCTTGAATTAGCAGATGCTTTTTTCAATTGTGGAATTATTTGGATAAATTGTTAGAATTCTCTTTTCGTTCTCATTGCCAGCAAAAAGATGAGAAAATAGGACTCCTTGCCACTCACAGCTAATTTTCTCATCAGTTCTGGACCCATTTTATAACAATGCCCTTTATTTTCTTAACTACCTTGACTTCAAGAAAGTTTCTTCGTCTGTTTAAACTTATTACAAGTGTTTTCTGTAAATCAATATCATAGTTAATTGTTCCACGACTTCAAAAATTTAGAGCATCAAGGGTTTTAAAGGTTGAGCAATTTGTTGTATTTTTTTTTTTTTTAAAGTCAATGTAAGTTTTGTACATAACAATAAGCATGACTTACTCTTTGGCTTCTAATATGTTATTACATAGATTGGCATATGTGCTCAAGTTTGTACTAAATTTTTTGTTCTAAAGCACGCCCCTTTTCTGAGAACTTAAACTCTTATAGTTAATATTCCATATTTTTTCTATTTTATACCGTCAACATTAGTGCAATAACACTTGTTACTTTATTTTTGTTTCTTTTTTCGTACTATCTGCTATACTCGTATACTAACTAGTACGTAGCCTGTTTATACATTAGAGCCAAACACAGAGGTTTTTACATGTAATCCGCCAATGGAAAAATAAAAAACTCCAATCCAGAGCACACAACTTTTGCGATCGTTCCTTGAGAAAGAGTTCATTCTTCAGCTTGCTTGCCATTAAATCTGCACTGATGACAAATGTAAAAGTGTTCGGACCAGTGTACAAAACGGTGTTCTTTTTTCTCCTTTTGTTTATTTGCTTTAGCCGTTTACTACGTTCAACTTGCCCAAGCCATTAAAAATTGTAATAAAATAAAGAGAAAAAAATAACTAAAACCTTAACGAACTATTTGCTTTGTTACGTCAATAAAAGTTTTTCATATAACTTCTTGGATTCGATTCTTTATTATTGCCTTCGGAAGACATGCAAATATTTTCTCACACTTAAATAGTTGTAACATCTTAAGATAGGCTCTTAATTGCTTTTAAGAGACCTTTCGCTTGCATCTTCCCAAGAGAATAACAGTTATTTATTATGAGTAGAAGTATAAGAAAATCTTTGGAAAATTAACTTAAGGTCAATTCCTCTAGAAAGCTTATTATTTTATGTAAAGTCAATCCAATAAGTCACTTCTTCTGTGAAACGCAGTAACATCCTATTCAGAGAATCACAACCCGAACCTAGCATTATTCTTCGAATAAGGATATGTGGTCATCCACGATTCGTTTTTGTTATTCCATTCTTATGTCCACGAAGTATCGCATGCAACATCATTCAACCTTGAATGGCTTAAAGCGAATCAATAAAATCATTCAGTTCCCTGTTTAACTTGTCTTCTTAAAGCAGCGTAATTTATCCGTAATCACTTCAAAATCAACTGCTACGACTTATCCGTCAAAGTCAGAAGAATGCCTGCTGTTGGTGCGCCTCTTTTAAGTAGATTTTAAATTTGTCAGATGTCAACAGCGATTTGTGGCAATCCCTTGTGACAAAGGTGTTAAAACTATCAGTCAGCATTGCGTGGACCTGAGACTATGGTGGTCAATCAGTACAACTTGTGGGCATTTGACATAAACCAACCAGCTGTTAGTCGGTGGAAGTGCGTTGTGCTTTGATTCAATAACGTTTTTGGAGTTGTTTGCCGGAGCTTTTGGTGGGATCGAGAGAACAAACCTTTTTAAGTAACTAAGTACTTAGCTCCAGAAGATTTCATTGGCCTCGCCTACGAATGTTGGCGTTCCAGACAGGCTTTCATGGACATGCGTTAAAGCTGTCGTGGTCGTCGGTATTGTGCATTTTTGTCTACTTTTTGTACTTTGTGTCAACTGACTACAGTGAATACTCGTATACATAGGTACATGTCTTTCTTATGGCGAACAATTTCTATCAGCGATTATGGTTCCTTGTCGATGTTGCTCAAAACTAAAGCTACATTGACGACGCAATAGTCTCCACTTTTTAGCCATTTTTTTGCTGTAAGCGGCAATCTTGAATGCTAATTTCAAATGTTTGTACATGGCTAGTTGCTGGATGGTGTAGGTATAGATATGGTCTTTAAGGTCGCAGGTCAGTCGCTTTAAGTAGCGAGTAAGCAAGACATTCCTTAATGCCAATGTCGGAAGCCTAGTGGCAAACGAGCTACTTGGTAGCATGTTTCTATGACTTAAAATAATGAATTCGCTGTCGCATGAAAGACTATTTAACATGCGAGAAGAAGCGCCACAACATGGAAAGTACTTCTACCTTTCAGTTAAGTGGACTAGTTTTTCAAATGGAAGGCATTGTAAAACGAACTTCAAAGTAAAAAACAAACTCTCTTATATGTCAACTTCTATGCCAGAAGGTCACATTATGAAAGACTTACAGCGCTTTGTTTCCAAGTAAATTTTAACTATTAGCCATTAGTTTAAGCTTTGCAATCCATTGACCCAAGCATAAAACAGCTATGCACTACAAATCACAGGCCAAATGGCGATGTAAGGCATAAAGTATTAGATTCATGTTCGTGTTCCTCATGATTCATGTCCCTCCCACACCACCTTTGCTTAAGTGGTGAATACAAGAACCTAACAAAAGAATAAAAAGTTCCTTGCGAGTTTCTACGAAGAGTTCCAAGATAAACAAGAAACAAACAATGGAGACTACAACCAAAGTCATCTTTCCTGCCTGCTTTTGTGCCCGTTGTTGTGTGGCTGAGTGTGGCTTAACAGGCGACCATAATGTACGCCTCAGCCCAAATTGCAGAATAACTTGACGACAGAATTTTTTCCGGTTTGATGTTGTCAGCTATAAGTTGCTAGCTTTTGTCTCAACATTTGCAATGATACGTACCTATACAAAAATAAAAAATTGCATACCAATGCAACCCCAGTCCATAGGTAATATTTTTCGCACACTTAACGAATAACTTAACGAAATAAATTCTTGCTGTCGTGGTCGGCGCAACAATTTCGCCTTAAAACGTAAATCAGGGGCCATTGAACTGTTGTTGACCGACTTGTTGTGGGCAGTGGGTTGTAGGTAGAAGCATTGGCGCAATATGAACTTTTCGAGAGCAGTGATTCTGATTGTTGGCTTTATGTTTTTAGAAGTACAAATTGTTGCACATCAAAAAAAAAACAAAAATTGTCTTTGCATTATGAAGAACAAATAAAAAGAACAAATAAAAAGCAAATTTAAAGGTTTGGTACAAAAACCATTTGACTTTGTATTCTTATTATTACTAAGCTAAGATATAAATCGGTCGTTTTTCAGAGATCCTCTGATAAATGTTATGCTTTTAATATTAACTTAACTTAAGATTAAGATATCTTAAAATAAGCATTTCTTTGTACGATGATATACCACAAAGTAATAGATGCGGGATGACGTTATCGCCAATAATTTCTATTGAACTAAAGAACATTTTATAATATTCATGAAATCAAGAAACACTTGACGTACATGATTTGGCAAATAAAAATTATAAAATATGTCACAATAGATATTTTGCATTGTAAAAATTGTTTGAAGTGTGCATATTTGATTGTGTACAACACCGATTTGCAAATATCTGCAGACTGAATTAAGCATATTTGGTATTGATTAACTTTATACCAACAATACTTGAATATTAATCTTTTATTACTCCCCTAACAGACCACTTCCTATGATTTTTATTAGGACCAAAGACAAAAAATCATTTATTCAGTTGTGAGGGTTATTAATTGACTTGACAGTGCAGATCACGAGAAACTGAAGTTGCTTCCAATAGAAAGCAAAACTATTAGGTATCAAAAGAAAACAGTCAAACGAAAAAATGTATGATCCATCAAAATTTTTAAATTGAAAAAAATCCACCTTATGGATGAAAATACCTTCTTAGGTATACGACGATATAAAATGGTGTTATTAATAACAATGGGATGGTCGATTTTTATACTCCCACGTTTAACAAACGTAAAAGGGGTATATTAATTTCACTCCGTTTGTAACGCCCATAAGGAGGCGTGGCAGGTATAGAAATGTATATATATTCTTGATCAGCATCACCAATCGAGTCGATTTAGCCTTGTCCGTCTGTCTGTCTATCCATCTGTCTGTCTGTCCGTCTGTCTGTCTGTCTGTGATCACGATTACAGTCGTAATTTTCAAGCTATCATCACGAAATTCGATATTTGAACTTTTATCTAAAAAATAAAGGTCAAGTTCGAAAATGAGCCAAATCGGATGAAAACCACGCCCACCTCCCATACAAAGTGACTATCAAAAAGGTAAAATCTCTTTTAATTCAAAAAATAATTTTATCTCAATAATTGAAATTTTGCATATTAACTTTGATATACAACATATACTCTGTGTATGAAATTCAACGAAATCGAGTGGAAACCACGCCTACCTCCCATACAAAGTGACTTTATCAAAACACAAAAGAAATATTTTCTGCATATTTTCTAACTATAATGAAAATGTTTTTACAAATACACATTTATTGACTGCTTAAGACTTTGAATATACTTTAGTTCGGCCGTGGGGGTATTTTAACTTCGGCCCTGTCGAAGATCATTTCTTACTAGTTAAATTTTGAAACTCTCTCAGTACTTGCTTAGTGCACACTGTGTTGGTGCAGTGTATTTCAGTGTATCCTTGGCATCGAACAGAAATGTTCTGCATGAAGCATTGCATGTTTTGAAAGCTTTTCAATGTTTTGAAAGCGTTAGTGCCGAAAATACTCGTTTATGATATGAAATAATATATCAAACCATAAAACGACATTTATCGAATTTATCACTATAAATGTGGTCGTTTTCATTTTTCTAAGTGGCTCACAAGTAAAGAGGGTTAGTCGATAATCTATACACACTTTGTTGGAATTGTATAAATCCACCGTAGAAATGGTTGGTTTTATCATTTAAAAAGATATTTTTGAGCTGTTTTTTTTAAAACTTTCACAATTCTGAGTTAATTTCAGAGAGAAGTTTTGTTTGTTGTGCTGATTTTACTAAAACGGCACTTTTTTAACTTGGTTTCAAAAAGTGCTATTTTCGTCTGTTGCAATTCTATAAATCCAGTGAAAGAAATATACTTTATTAATACTTTATTTGTTTTCCTTTACATTGAATTAGTTTTAAAATTGTTTTATTCATGCTTAAAATTAAATTTTTTACCAAATTTTCTTCCAAATTATTCTTTTCTTGAATATTTATTTGACGCAGTTCTGCAACTGTTGTGAATTGACACTGACCGGCATAAACTTTTCTTACTAATACACTCCAAATGTGGCGTCCGTGGCGTAGTTGGTTAAAGTGAGTGGCCCCTATGTCAACGAACCTGGAGACCAGGGTTCGAACCCCAGCAGCGACAGGAAATTATTTGAATTAAAATGAAAATAAAATCATTTTTCTGTACGGCCGCCACCTCTCTGCAGACAATGGCAAACCTCAGAGAGTAATCAAAATGCCATGTAAGGCTTCTTGAGAATAAGAACATTCCGTTCATCGCCGTTCGGAGTCGGCGTTAAGCCTGTAGGTCCATTTCTCGGTCAATTGTGTGTACAAACTTAATAACACGCACAACACAATTGATCATAAGAAGCTAGGTCAAAGTCCTTTAAGGGCTGAAATGGCCAGTTATTTATTTTTTATTTTTTACACTCCAAATGTTCTCCATCGGATTTAAGTCCGGAGAACATGCTGGCCAGGACAAAAGACTTATTTCGTTGGCAGAAAACCAAGCTTTTGTCTCCTGGCTAGTATGTATTGCTGCATTGTCCTGCTGGAACGTCCAATTTTTTTCAGTATTCAAATCTAAAAAATTTTTAAGGCTACATTTTAAGAATGAAATATAATCTTTGCTGTTCATATTCGAAAAAGTTATTTGAATTTCAAGAGATTTATTGATAGAAAAAGCTCCCCAAATCATTAAGCTACCACCGCCGAAATTGCGACGACAGAAATATCTTGGCTGTCGACGTAAATCGTGTCAATAACCATGAAATCCATCAGGACCATCTAAATTACATTTTTTCGTGTTTTCGTAAAAAGTTTCGTGTGGGTAATAAAAAAAAATTACCTTAAATAACTTAATGAGGTCCAATCCATTCCAAGACACTTTTCTACAAATTTCATGCGGGCATCGATGTGTCTTTGCAAAAGCCGTGGAGACTTCTTCATCTTAGCACACATAATGTTGGGATTTCTATTTAAAGCACTGTTTGTTGACGCACATTTACTGAGCAAAGAACAGCAAGTTCATTGCAGCTCTTTGTGGAGTAGCTTGCTGCCCTTAAATTTTGCGTTCATCGCGATCATCCAGCTTTCTTTTTCTGCTGCCTCCTTTTGCACATCCATAGCTTTCAGGATTACGTAAGAAGGAGCCTACTAATCCATGGCTTCGACCAATTCTTCGAGAAATTTCACGAACACCAATTCCTTCCGAATTTAAAGCAATTATCTTTCCTTTTTCAATATCTGCTAATTTTTTTGTACGTGGCATAATAAAAAAAATACACAAACACACGATTCCTAATGTTCCAAAACAGAAAATAAACTTATTATGAAGCGATCGCTTCAATTATCTTCAAAGAACTACTGGATTTATATAAATGCAACAGCGAAAAACGATCAATACGATAAAAGAGTAAACAAAGTACCGTTATTCTACATTCAAGTTTTGCTTCTCGAACTCACTGATAACTGCGCATTTTCAGTGAAAAAAAACAAGCTCAAAATTGTCGCTTGCAATATAAAAACCATTTATATTTGGAGTGGATTTATACAATTGCAACAAAGTGTATATAAAAAGCAAAACGTTGTCTGTCTGTCTGTCTGATGGCTATAGACTCCAAAACTACTGGGCCGATTAAGCTGAAATAGCAGTAGATTTGTGTCTAGTACGAGATGGTTTAGGGAAAAAAATTTTGCCACACCCACTTTTACCGCCCACAAATCAATAAAAAAGCTTTATTTCGAACGGTTTTAGTTGTATTAGACTAAAATTTGGTAATTTAGATTGCACGACAGTAAGCATGCAAACTGTACTAAAACTGGGTAACGTTCATCTACTGGGAAACTGGGATGTGTATAGAATAAGGGATGAGGCTCCGCCCATACAATAAAAATTGTTAATATCGAATAGTTTTGGAAGTAAAAGTAACATTACTTACATACAAACTCAAAATGGAGTTACTATATAGTGATGTCCTGCTACTGGGAAACTGTAACGGGCAGTGGAAAATGACAGTGGTGTCAAACCTGTTGTGTCTAAGTGGTGTCTAAGCTGTTGCAAAATTTGTTTTCATATATTTTTATTCCATGAATATATCACAACACAATAACAACAAAATTAAATCAGAAACAATTACAATATTCGTACAAGTGATAAAAACAACAAAAATAACATTATTTCATGGCCAAAAAAGTTTAGAAACAAATTAAGAGTTATACAGAAATTAAACAAAAACGAATTTTTTAATATTTTAGTACTTCGTTTGATAGCCTTTCGCATCAAGAACCCCTTGGACTTCATTTTTCATTCCCAAAGATAGTTTTTCGATTTCTTGTGGGGTAATTGCATTCCATTCTTCTAGTATAGCTTGTTTAACAGCTCTTCGGATGTAATATGATGGTGCTTGATCCTTTTTTTAATAAGGACCCACACATTTTCAATTATGTTGAGATCTGGAAATTGTTTGGGTGTATGAAGCTGGTGTGGGACTTTGAAAAGCAGCCATTCCATGACCAAACGCGACTTGTGCTTGGGGTCATTATCTTGTTGGAAAAAGAAACTGATTTCATCTAGCCCCATTTTGTTCACACTTTGCAGCAAATTTTCTCTCAAAATGGCTAAATATGTTCTTTATTCATTATTCCTTCAATGAACTTAAAGTTTCCGACGCCAGCTGCTGAAACACACCCCCACTCCATCACACTAGCGCCTACATATTTTATTGTTGCTTGAATGATTTCTTTATTTGAATTACTTAAATAAATTACTCCGTATTTGCCTTTCTCCACACCATACGACGTCTGTCCGAACCAAAAATGTTGTATTTCGACTCGTCACTGAATACCACAGTTCTCCAAAACTGTTCCGATTGGTTTATGTGTTTTTTTGCGAACTCCAAGCTTTTATCCGCATTTCGCTTATTTATGAAAGGTTTTTTTCGAGCAACTCTACCATGGTAGACAGCCTTATGGAGCCTATTTCGAACTGTTTGGGCATTTACGTGGACATCATGAAATTTCTCTATTGTCGCAGCAATCTTCGGAGCAGAAACGTTTGGAGTTGCTTTTATTTCTGACAAAATAATTCGTTCATGCCGCGCTGTTAAAGAACTTGGTCGACCAGATCGAAGTTTTGGTTGTAATGATCCCGTGTATAAATATTTATTTATAATTTTATAAACACTAGAATGGTTTCTCCCGATTATTTAGCCAATATCTCGCACTTTATTATTTTGAAAATACAGCCTTAGAATTAATTTACGAACGTCCAGTGAGATTTCGGTATTTTTCCCCATCAAGACAAAAAGACAAATAATCTGCGTTTATTACGAAAAAGCGAGTGACTGATGCGTATATTACTGACATTTATAGCTAAAGACTTTAGATCCCGTTATTTTAAAGCTTTTTTCAAACGAAGCAATGCAAAGTTCAATCAAAAGCACAAATGTTTCTAAACTTTTTTGGCTATGAAATGTTTAGTTTTTTGTTTCTTTTTTCATTTGTAGTGATAAGAAAGTTGTTTTTTGGTTTGAATTTTTGATGTTGCGTTAAAAATATATATGAAATATTAAATAAGTTAAAAAAAATTTAGTTTTGTGTTAAAAGGGTAAAAATTGAATAAATTTTTTAAAGAAATGTTTTGTTTCTAAACATTTTTGATTCACTGTAGTTGCTGGGTGCAGCAACGCGCGCTGGGAAAAAACTAGTAGTTGTATAACTGACATCAATAGTAAGAAGCAAAGTTACCTTGCACCACAAAAGCCGGAATCGGAATTAACTTTAAATATTTCCATATCTACTAACTAACTAACTTCTAATATCTATGTTTAATCTATCAAGACTGGAGTTTCTTTTAGCTCAGGTAATTCATACGAATTACATCGACTATTCTAGGATTCACATGTACCGACAACTTAGAATGGTCGAATTCTTAAAAGTTTGCAGCTATCGCATTTCTCGTAAAAGAATTTCCAATCTTGTTTTAGGTTGGCCCTGATAAAAAAAATTAGGGTTGGCCCTGGTTTCATAAAAAAAATAAAATGTTTTTAATGCTGTATTTAGACACAAGGTTTATGTTGTTAACATGCTATCTGTAAAGATGCACCAACTCTGCCTGTTCGCACGAGCAGCCTGTCAAAGCCAGCTCAAAGAAGGATGGTAGCAGGCAACGGGTTCGCCCTATCCTGTGTAAATGTAGAGGGACTACCCATATCCTGGAGTTGGTCGCCCAACCTGTGGAGTAGGTGGACCGTTTGTACTCCGATTTAAAAAGTATATCTTTGTAGCCTCGGAGTACCAGTTTGGAAAGAGGGAGGAGAACAAGAGGTGTCAAATTTGGGTACTCCGAGGTGAAAATTCTATCTTAGTAGCCTCGGAGTACCAGAGTAAAAAGGAGCAAAATAGTGGTGATCATGTGTCACACACAGTTAAATGCGATGTGGTCTACTCTGTAGCACGTCCAATAGTGGTGGTTTTGCCATCACAGTCATATATGACGGTGTCGGTGTGTGTTGGTGCGTTTCGCGGTAAATCCCTTTTGCCCGGGGAGACTATCGCAGGGCTGGCCCTTCAGGAAGTATCGTGATGGCTGTGGTAGTTCAATGTCGCGAACAGGTCTGTGATCGGCGTGGATTTGCGCTAATCAACCGGGTACCAATGCCCTTCATTGTCAGAGATGTTAGATGGGTCTCGATTTCCACCAATAAATGGATGGTGACCCAGCTTATACTATGACAGGGCGTTGGTTGCATCTGGAGTCATGGCAGTGACGCCCAGGAGAGGTATGACGGACGTCGCATATTGTATAAGCATGGCACAGACGTACTGAGATTTATCTCCTGGGAGTCAATTCCATGAACCTCGATCCCATTGCCATGGAACAGCGGGGAATTAAGCCCATATGGCAGGTGTATGCGTTGCAATAATAAGGAATTACAAGCTGTAAAGATGCACCCAGTAGCAACCATGTTAACATTTGCCAATTCAGTTTTGTGACAGTCAAGTTCTTCTTGGCTTTTCAACTATCCCTGCATATTTGGAAGTAGGTAAAAAGTCCAAAAAAGTCAACGTACCTTTTTTCGACCGCTAAGTAGGAAATTGTAATTCTGATCTCCAGGAAGTTTTTTGCGTGTATTTACTTTTGTTACAAACAGGACCTTTATAGGACAACTCACCCGGTTTAGTTAAAACACTCTACTAGACAATAGGAGACGTGATACCTCATCCCTGCAGTACTATTTAAAACATTGACATGAACCCCCATTCTGACTGCATGCTATCCATAAAGGAATGTCGAGTATTGACGCCTACCATGCTAGCAACATCTTTCATAGCCATTAGTATAAGCTTGGTATTGTTCATTAAATCTAGGTCATAGCTGTCCAGTGAAACTTGACTGGGCACTATATACATATACACTAAGAGAAAAAATATTAAATTTATCCAAAAACTTTTTTAATTTATCCAAAAAGCGAGTCATTTTTGCACCAATTGCATAAATCGACTACGTAAATATTTAAAATTTATTTAAATACTTTTTAATCAAATAAAAGATTAAAATATTTAAACGGAATTAATAAACAATATATTAAAATTATGCACGAATTTTGTTTAAATATCTTTCAAGTATTTACTATATAAGAAAATTTATATAAAAATATTGAAATTAAAAAACAATATATATAAATATTTCTCACGAGATGCGTCCATCAAATGCCATTTGCTTGTAAATTTCATTTTCTTTTTTACTTTTTTCGTTCTCAAATTTTTACTATCTTTGACAGTTGGTGTTGGTGCAATATTATGGCAACAAATGTCAAAAATAGTATAAATTAGAGAAGAAAAAAATATAAAAGAAAATAAAAAGCAAAATATGCAGGCAAATGACAATCGGCGCAAGACACTCGTGAGAAAATATCCGATTGTCACTCTTCCTTACATAGTTGTATCATGCGACCACTCATCGCACTCACAAAGCATATTGGCTAAACATCTAAACATATAGGCTGTATAATATTCATAACAAAAAGCAAACGAGAACTATAAGAAACCGAAAGCAAGAATCTTAATTCTAAAACTTCAAGTGCGATGTTGTTGCTGCTTGTCGGCTATTACAGCTGTATGGAATAGGTGTGTAGGTGTGTGGTATAAATTAAATTTAAATACGAGAAAAAACGAGTTGTAAAGAAAATATTTGATTTGTCCACGTAAATATTTAAATAAAATGTGTACTCAGGCGTGGATAATGTTAATATGCGTTATTTCCCTTAGTGTATAAGAGCCATCTTGCAAGTTGGAATCAGCTGCCTGTCACTATTTCAGTTCTCCTAGAATAGCTACAATTCATGATCTCCTAATAAAGTTTTCCTTACATCTGTTCTAGGCGAAATATTTCTAATGCGGCCTTTAGAAGATATTGCTGCCATTACGCATGTTGGTGATCCTGTCTTGCTCACCGTTATCGCAGAAGAGGTTAAGGTTGGTCGTGACGAGCCTCCAGCTATGGCATCGACAGTGCAGTTGGCATTCTTTCTGCCCGAACGAACAAACTCAGCGCCATACTTTGAGAATGATCAGTAAGTAAGGCGGAGGCATAATCTCAGAATGTCAAGGCCATGCTGCCGAAAATTTATGAAATCACAAATAGTTTTTATTTTTTCGATTCATATTAAAGTTTGTTACTTTTTCTTTCTCTTCGCTCACAGCTATGTTTCACGAGTCGATGAGAATGCGCCCCAAGGAACTGCATTGACTTTCGTTGATCCTTATGTGCCCCGTGTTTACGATGATGATACGGGTAAAAACGGAGTCTTCTCCTTAACGCTTCTCAACAATAATGGCACCTTTGAGATATCTCCAAACGTTGCAGAGCGGAGCACCTCGTTTTTAATTCGTGTACGTGATAATGTTCTGTTGGATTACGAGGAGCGTCAATCTGTACAGTTTCAGATACTAGCTCAAGAATTGGGCCCTGCCACTAATCTTTCGGCCATTGTAAATGTGACAGTTTATATAAACGATGTCAACGATAACCCGCCGGTTTTTGATCAACCCGTGTATACAGTAGAATTGCCTGAGAATATGACCGTCGGCACCAAAGTTGTGCAGGTGCATGCCGATGATGCGGACACTGCAGACCTAGGCGGCCGTGTACGGTACACAGCTATACTAGGTTATTTAAATACTTCCCTTAACTTGGATGCAGAGACTGGCTTAATTACTGTATCCACTAACAATCACGGCTTTGATCGCGAGGTTATGCCTGAATATCATCTGTACGTTGAGGCACGTGACAATGATGGCACTGGAAACCGAGCTCAAGTTCCGCTGGTAATAAAAATCATCGATGTCAATGATGAGACACCTATTTTTGAGAAGGATCTATATGAATTCATACTTGCTCCAGATCTGCTGAGTTTTACTTCCAAAGCATTCATTCACGCTGTTGACAAAGATGCTACCGCTCCAAATAACGAGGTTCGTTACGAGCTTATTAACGGAAATTATGAAAACAAGTTCGTACTGGACAAAATAACGGGTGAACTAACAGTGCGTGAAAAGATTCATTTTCGAGCGAAGAAGGAGATAAACGCACGCAATAGAAGACAAGTTTCCGGAGGTTCTGGTGTTTCAGAAACGGACATGTTTACACTTACAGCTCGTGCCTACGATTTAGGCGTGCCAGTGCGTTTCAGTACCACTACGATTCGAATTTATCCACCGGAGAGTCGTACGCGCATTGTAACTTTTGTAGTGCCAGGTCTTAATCCAGACAAGGCAAAAACTGAGGAAACGCTTTCGACAATCACTGGCGGCAAGGTGATCATTCATGAGATACGAGCTTTGCGACCAGATGAGCCCGGAGCAAAAAATTTAGCTGGTGGGGGTGGAGAAATGAAGGACCGTAGCGTTGTCACAGCTACGGTACTCTATGATAGCTCATCCGTAGTCGATATATCACAGATACAGCAGCGGCTTTCCCAACACAATAGCTCCTATGCAATCATGACCCGTGGTGATTCAGCGGAAACCGATGTAAGTTTTGATTATTAACAATATTGTGCTTTTAAAGACACTATAACGCATTTAAATAGACTCTCACGCCTTTACAGACACTCTACAAGGCTGAAAACAAACTGCTCTTCTGGCTACTGATACTGCTAGGCACACTTGTGGCCCTAACAATACTGATATTGTTGCTATGTTGCATATGTTCGTGGTGCCCGCTGTATGGGGCAACGAGGTGAGATCAGAAATTCCTATTTTTTTCACATAGCATAGGCAGATTATTTTATGTACGTTATTGAAAATTAAAATACTTTCGAATGAATGCCTTACCATTTAACTCCTAGATGCCTCTAATATTCCCTAAATATTTTATCGTTCGTAATGAGAGCAAAAGAAAGGTTACCCTAACTTGAACTTTGTTAACCCAACCTTTAATATTTAACTCAGATGTGATGGATCAAATATTAAGGAATAAAAGAACCCAATAACATTAATTTTTATGCATTTGTAGTTCTTAATAAAAATTATTCGAATCCAGTTCATGTCTACTAATTCCATCCAGGCAATTCATTCTATCTTTAATCCTCTCTTTTTCTCTTGTAGCAAAAGAATAGTTAATATCAGTAGAACTGAAGACGATGTTCATCTAGTTCATAGGGAAATGGCAAATGGAAAACAAACAAAATCTGTTCAGGTAGATTTTGAACTTGATTCAAATTTTACTTTATTTTCACCGTAGAAATTGTAGTTCTTTATTCTTTCACAAAATCGTTTACCACTATTTTGGCTCTTAAGATGTCAACGCTAAAAATGCACAATTTTATGTTTTTCATTTTTATTTCCTTATAAAAAAAATCATGTAGTTTTGTTGGTTGTTTATTAATTGCTTTAACTATTTTCGAATGTTCTAGAATTAACACTTTCTTCAGTTTGCTTGTAGTTGTAAGTTTAATACCTCGTAATTCTATATTTTGCAACATATTTCAATTTGTCGTTATAAATTTCGTCAATTCTAATTCAGGTCGCAGAATGGATGGGAAGACGCGAGGCCTGGTCCGCAGAGAAACCACCAGATCCCAGAACGAAACCTACCCGTTGGGAGTTCCGCGATGGACGCGAACAGCCTGACGAAATCGTAGATGACCAACCGTCCGCCGTCGGTGAACATGCGGCAACTGACGAGAGGCGGCGTATTCGCTCCGCCGAAGAGCAACATAGACGTGTTAGGATAAAGTAACTCACCCCGTCACATGAAGTCTTGCAATATTTGTCATGCTTTATATTCTTTCAGAAATACCCAAACAGCCAAAGACTATACTCATCTTAGTTTTCATAATTCTAGAACTAATCTAATAAACGACCGTGATGTTTATATCGAAGATCTAATCGACGAACGAGAACTAGTCGATGAAGCTGATGAACGTTTTCATCGTAGTAAAGCTCGACACCAGCTGGCTGGACAGCAGCATCAGCAACGCAAACGCTATATATCGGAAGAACGTCACATTGATGATGATTCTATGCGACGACACGAAATCGACCGTGGCAGTGACATTGACTTCAATACTGCACGCAGCAGTCTAAAAAATAAACGCGAATACTTTATCAAAGATGGAAATGTCGAGATCCTCCAACTTATGACTAGAGATAAAAACCGTGATGGTGCCGCAGCAGACGATGACAATATCTACGTGAACGTGCCGCTAAAGCAAGCTAACTTTTCGCTCAACCCTCAACTACTGATGGTCGACAATAGTGGGAAGGAGATTCTTATGCGCCGCTTTATCGAGGAACAGCCAGGTGGTAAGCAGATTATTCGTGAGCACTATCAAATTGTGCCGGGTGCTACGTACATTCAATCAATGCCGAATGAGGTACAACAAAATTCCACACTCAAAGGGGATACATTTCCACTCGGTAAATCGGGACCAAACAGCGTAGTATACTCTCAAATGGAGCCAGAAGTGAAGGTGATACATACCCAACCAGATCAAGGAGCTGTGAGTGTGCAAGTCGATACCTTTCCAGGCCAAATGCAACCGGCTACTTCAAACCAATCTCTAACGCATGAACTGGAGAATTCACTGAAACAGCAGAACGCTTTACTAAGGCAGATTCTTCTCGAAAAGGAGAAGCTTGAAATACGCTACACCGCGCAGGAAGTAGCACTAGAAACGCAAAGTCTTCCAGGCCAGTCAATGGCTATAGCAACCCAAACGGACTGTGAGGCAGGCACCCAAACCGATGTTGATGCCGAAGCGGGCTTCATGAAGCGTAGTACAGTTAGCTCCAGTCAAGGAGTGACGCTGCGCCGCAAAGCACGCAGTGAAAATGATGACTCAATGTCTGAGGATGAGTACGAATACGTGCGTTTCAGTCCACCCAACAGCCCCGAAGGCGTCTATTGGATCAAACGAAAGCGACAGAAGAAACGCCTCAAATATCGCAACGGCAAACAGCCTCGCAAACGAATTGTAATGGTGGAGGAAGTAAAACGTAAAATAAAAACACCCATCAAGGAGGAGAGTGATGAATTCTATGAGTACCGTAAGCGTTCACCACCCAAAAAGCCGATTCGTAACCATGGCGAAACAAAGACTAGCATACTGAGACGCATGAAAAACGAGGAGAAGCAGCGAGCTGTAGCCTCAAAACAAAAATCCGAAGCATTGAACCGTGATGTGCTCATGGAAATATCTGACTCACTCGACGAGAAAGCCAGCCCCGATGAACACAGAAGGCGAAAGATACGAGTCGAACAAGTGGAGTATTATGAGCAATCCGGTGATGAGGAGTACGATCAAGAGGCGGAGGATTGCGATGAGGATGAAGATGGCAATTCCGTTGAATCAGACGCAGACGAAATTGTTATAAAAAGTAACACATTCACTCCAGGTCATCACGACAGCGATCACCGCATGGTAGATGAACGCAGCAAACACCGACTTGAAGTTCATGTTAGCGACAGCGCAGTAGACAACAAGTCTCGAACGGCCATTTCTTCAAGATCATCATCAGAACAGAAAGAAGAACATCCTCCAGCCGCAAAGACAAGACTCTCACGCAAAGACAGCACTAGAGGAAGTACATCGAAACGTGGTCAAACATCATCCGAACCACCTCAGAACCGAGTCTCCATTTCAAAATATCAACCGAACAGCAAAAATGGCACTAAAACTACAACAACTACGACCGAAATACGCGACTCAAAACGCCTTATCAAAGACCGCGTTTATCAAAGCGAAACAGAGTTGCTTGATCGTGATGAAGCAGCCGAACTGGGCACTCGAGGTGTACCGAAATATATGGAATGGTACTATAGCAAAAAGAAAACTGACGCAAGTGGACGCACCTCTACCGACTCCTCCAGAACTCAGCCCGTTACAAAACGGAAGGCTGGTACTAATGTCGAGAAACGTATTTCAAAAACACGCTTGAATGTAAAACCCGATAATGCTCAAATAACTGAGGAAAGTAGGTACAAACCAGAACCAGCACCACGCAAGTCACCACCGAAAGGCAGTCGTTTACTCAAAGAAGAAATTATCATGAATAAGCAACATAAGCCTATGATCGAAACCGAGGCAAACCATCCGCTGGTGCAGCACTCTGAACACCGCTTCGAGCGTGAACATGCCACAGAAGTCCCATTAGCGCCAACAAAACTGCCCCATTACATGTACCCCGAGACTCCACCATATGTAGCCACAAAGGAACAAGCCAGCCGGCAACAACGACCAAAGCCATCCCCCATCAGAGAGAACGAGATCAAAGTTACGAATGCAAACATCAATCTCTACAGCGATGATCCCAATACAACGCATGCGTCAACCAGCCATACGGTACAGAAGCAACTCAACGTATCCACACTTGAAGATGATCACGACTCAGGCATCGCCATGAACTCCCTTTTGAATAGCATGGGTCGACGTAACCCTATAGCCGAAAAGAAAAGCGTCTTTTCCATTGCCTACGACGACGTCAGTCGCGTTAAGAAAATCAACTCTGGTGGTGAATCTCCGCAGTATTCATAACAAACGTAGAACCAACCAGATTGAACTGAGGCAGATCCAACACCGAACCACCTATAAGGATAAAGAAGGCCCTGCATCAGAAATGAACACTTGTGATAGCTATATAATATATAATATTTACTACTTTACTACTTTGTTAATGCTTCAGAAGTTCTTTAGTTCAAGTACCTTTTTCTACTTGAAGCCAACTAGTTCTCAAGCAGCGCACTAGATTATTTGTAAATATCATTATTTTTCTTAAAACTAATATTAGACATATGTATGTCGCTTAAGTACAACAAAGTATTTTTTATTAAGTTTTTGTCTGGGCTAACGATATGTTTTAACTTTCCTACTATTTGTATTATTTTAATATTTAACATAAATTAAGCAACTCGGTTTTCACACTAACAAAATGTGTATGTTAGGATTTTACACGTGAACTTTAGCTATTGCCACTGGACACCAAGCGGCATTGTGTACGAAAGTACATTGTATATAACTCTTTATAATATTTACATTTGATTTAAGGTAATTAACTGCCATATGAAAAGCGTTACCGAACGAAAACCAACAATTAAACAAATCATATACAAACACACACGGATAAACTAACCTTTGGAAATTGTTTCAGTCTGTACATACTTATATTGACTTAGGTACGTAATTTTATAACTTATTTGGATTAAGAAATCATAGTCTATTATATACAGTCTAGTGTAAGTTATTGTTTGTATGTATTAGAAAGGGTATCGCAAAGCGAAATACTCAACCATTTGTATGACTAAATAAAACAATTAATATGTCAAAATGTAAAAAATCGGACTTTTATTGGGAACCATGGTAGTGGCTTCATTGATTTGTGAATTATAGTTCGAAAGTTATACCGAAATATATTATAATATATTAGAAATATTGTTACGTTAGGGCTTGACTGATTTTGAAATTTTTCCTCAAACACACTTCTCAGTACAACTTCATAAATGTGGTCGCTTCATAAAACTTCATAAAAGAAAATATGGTCGCTGCTTTGAATATTGAAAAAGAAAAACAAATTAACTTTAACCGCGCCACAATGGGAAAACAAACAGTTTCAAAATTCATTAGTGGTGGGCTTGAGCAGTTTTTTTCTTTTCAAACAAGAAATTTTCGAACTCTAAGAAATCTACTGTAAGTCAAGAGTTATAAATATTTTAATATAACTCAATAATTTTGTTTTCGTTTGGTTTTCTTTTGACTATACGTAGTATAGCTATGTATGAAATAATTTAATAGACATAAGCTTTTACCGCACATGCTTAGAACAAATAATTTCCATATAAATTTAATTTTGGTACATATAATTTTTGGTATTTTGACGTGACGAAGTTACGTTATACTCCTCTAGTTTCCAAAAAAGTTAAAAAATGAATTTTTTAAAAATTCATCTGCGTTTCATTGAATTGTTACTCGCTGGGTATAAGAGCTATGATTAAAAAAATAGTATGACCGTAAAGGTTAATTCTTTGGCTATATTAAAAAAACAAAAAAAAAATTTAATACGGCATAGGGACGTAGTGGGAGCTGCGTAAGCAACGCAACTGAAAATTTGTTACATGGAATTATTACTCGCTGAGTATTAGTGCTAGGATTAAAAATACGATACGCCAATAAAGGCCTATTGGAAGCCCTCACAACAAAATTAGACAAAAAATTTCTGACATCATAAGGACGCTGAGAGAGCCGCTCAAAGATCGATAACGCAACATTCATGCAGCGGCGTTGCATTGAATTTTTACTCAATGTGTATATAACCTACAATAAAAGTGTAAAAAGGAAAATAAAGTCTTAATACGTGGCTTTACGACAAAAATAAAAAAAAAATTCCGGCGTCGTCAGGTCGTGCATATAGCAGCTTATGTAACAGAAACGTAATATCGTTTCATGGAATTATTACTCACTCAGGAGGAGTGCTACAGTAAATTTTGTTTTACGACAGCAGGGATGTGTTATTACGCTTCACAACTAAATTACAAAAAAAATTTTGTTGTCATGATTTCAGGGATGCAATCACATAATGTAGTAAAAATGCTACAGCCATGAAAAAACGTTGCATGGATTTTTCACTCTGTGACTACTGAAGCAACGGTAAATTTTAAGGAACGAAAACAAAGGTGAGGTCTTCGGGCATATGACAAAAATAAAAAAAAAATTTTACGGCGTGTCAAAAACCCCCAGGGAACCGCCTAATGTGACGCATATGCATCACTTTTGCTGGATTAATTGAAATTAGAGCACAACCAATGGAGAAGCAAAAAAAAAGCTAAACGACAAGCACCAACTCCAAATCCAACAACATCTCCAACACCAATACCAACACCAACACCAACACCAACACCAACACCAACACCAACACCAACACCAACACCAACACCAACACCAACACCAACACCAACACCAACACCAACACCAACACCAACACCAACACCAACACCAACACCAACACCAACACCAACACCAACACCAACAGCAACACCAACACCAACACCAACACCAACACCAACACCAACACCAACACCAACACCAACACCAACACCAACACCAACACCAACACCAACACCAACACCAACATCAACACCAACACCAACACCAACACCAACACCAACATCAACACCAACACTAACACCAACACCAACACCAACATCAACATAACCATCAACATCAATATCAACATCAACATAACCATTAACATCAACGTTAACATCAACATCAACATCAACATCAACATCAACATCAACATCAACATCAACATCAACATCAACATCAACATCAACATCAACATCAACATCAACATCAACATCAACATCAACATCAACATCAACATCAACATCAACATCAACATCAACATCAACATCAACATCAACATCAACATCAACATCAACATCAACATCAACATCAACATCAACATCAACATCAACATCAACATCAACATCAACATCAACATCAACATCAACATCAACATCAACATCAACATCAACATCAACATCAACATCAACATTAACATCAACATCAACATCAACATCAACATCAACATCAACATCAACATCAATATCAATATCAACATCAACATCAACATCAACATCAACATCAACATGAACATGAACATCAACATCAACATGAACATCAACATCAACATCAACATCAACATAAACAACAACAACTACAACAACAACAACAACAACAAAAATCTAGTTAGTTACGATTTCACTGCTCACAAACAACAAAATAACACAATGAAACTGGAAATGGACAATGACATGAATTTGGATATGGATTAGGACAAAAACTAAGACACACCTTTTTAAACTAGGAAAGGGATTCGGTATATTTGATTAAGTCAAAAATTTGGTCATGGATTAGAACAAGAGTTTGGACATGAAATAGGAGTATAAAGAAACACCGTCACGTCAAAACTTACGGGTGTGTCCACGACACAGCCAACGCTCTTTTTTTGTTGGTTATTTTCTTCATTATTTTCTAAAATATTGATTTTATCAAAAAACTTTCTTTAAGGCTAATGTTGTTGATTAAAAGAACTAAAATATTGCCATACATCATATTCTTGTAAAATGTTTTTTTAAAAAGATACTCATATACAAACAAATTACATTTGAATAAATGGTTGGCCTTCAAAACTTTGAGGGGCGGGCGACACCCCTTAAACACAACTTATCGCTTTGAAACTTTTTTGTATTTTTTTTTACATAAAACTGAACCGATTTGGGGGGAGAGAGTATAAGAAATTTAAAAAAAAAAAAATAACGGCCACGCTAGTATACATATTAACTCACGGACGAGCATTGAACTGCGTTAGTATCTACTGAAATTTCATGCAGAACAGACGTGCGGCACATGCATGCTTGTTAGATTGTTTTTTTTGCTGCGCATACGCAACTTATGCTACACTCATAAAAATATCAGTTTTTGCTATTTCTATGCAAAATGTCTCTACTAGAATGGGAGTTTCAATTCTTTTTTGCAGAAAATATTTTTTCTAAACCTCAATGTATGGTGTGCTACCGGACTGTTTCCTAAGTTGCATTTGGAGTAAATTTATTTTTTTAATGCTTTTTTGTAAATTTTATATTTTTGTATTATGAACTATAAAAAACCTATGTTTCGTTTACTTTTTTTTATAGATAAAAAAAGTCCGTTACAAACCATAATTTTTATGCGGATAATTAAATTATAAGGATCTCGGATAATCCGATTATAAAATTTTTTTATAATCCACGCTAAGAAACAAATAAAATATTAAAAAAAAATTCTTAAAAAATTATAAAGAAAAAAAAAACAATCACAAATAGCTGAGACCAAGTATTCCAAATATTGACACTTCTAAATAAAAACTGAATTTTAAAAATTGAAATTAAATTATAAAATTAACCTTTACTATTTTAAAGTTTTCTCCTTTTTTGTAACAGTGCATAAAATAGTGAATGTTAATATGTTTCTTCGATATAAATTATGTTATTATGAACAGTGGTAAGCATACGTAAATTGCAAAATTTTTTAAAAACATTTCCCCCTCACGCCTCTCCCATAGATTTGTAATACACCAGATGAAAACTTTTTCCGGAGCCACTGAATAATCAAACAAGCGAACCATGTCTTGCATGAAAGCTGCACTGAGACTCAAGTAGTATTTTTTTCAGTGCAAAGCTTTCAATGAGCTTTTATACATAAACAACGTATGCTTGTATAGAGTTTGATGACCACTGTTCTAAACTGTTCTGTCTACGCCTATTGATAAAGGGTTTTCGGTTAAGGACTTGACAACTTTTTTTTTTTAAAAAATAAAACGCAAACCATTTGAGATATTTCAAAAACTTTACTATCGGCTTGAAGTACAATCAAAACATTTATGAATGGAACTTGACTTTGTTCCATTCGCCATAAAGTGTTTTGGGCGATGCCCAATTCTTGAGATCGCCGTGAAATTTACTGTTTTGTATCGTTTGCTACGGAAGCCTGAACGGCAGCGATATTTTCTACACTTCGACTAATACGTTGTCTCACTGGCACGGCAACATCACACAACGAATATGAAGACTCAAATTTTTGCACTAAACTTGTTACTGTCTGTCTACTAGAACGAGAATTACGACCGAAAATTTCAGTAAACGCTCTTAAAGTTGCGATCACCGACTCCGAATTTCGGTAGTAAATTTTTATAATTTGCAGACGTTGCACAGTGCGGTATTTTCAATTCTAGCGTGCCAAAAGTCCCAAAAATTGAAATCTGAATTTGATAAAAAAAAAGAATTTCAAGAAACAGAAATATATCCAAGAAATAAGAAAACGATAACCAAAATCCAAAATAATGTTTGTATATTTTTTTAAAATTCGTCAAAGTTGGAACTTTTAACTAACGAATAAAAATTTTAATTAGTGCAATTTTTGTTTGCATACTTCCAACAAAGATATCTCAGGACCTAACAAAGATTTTGCATTCATTGTTTTTTTATAAAAATATTAAATTTATTGTTTATTTAATACTTAGTCTATAAAGAAAAAAAATTTTTAAAAAAATATTATAAAAATTAAAGAAAAATAATGATTTTTTTTTTCAAAAAATTTTTAAAATGCGATTTTCAGTAAGAAAAAAAAACAGAATCCAACGATATCCAACGCGATGATTATAACTACAAGAAATATATATATTTTTACTAAACATTTATGAAAAAACCTCGTACGGAAAGGTGCGGAAACGGAAAAAATCTTCATTTAAAAATGACTCCAAAAATGCTAAAATTCATATAAAATGGTAAGAAAAATTACAACACATTTAAGAAAAATTGTGTTAATGAAATAGTATCGAGTTTATTTTTTGGAGTAATATTAGATATCGTAAAGTTAACAAGTTGGATAAAATTTTTTAGTATTCATTTGCATGAACTTTATTTTTTTACCGATTTTATGGTATAAATCTACTTTTCTCTACTACAGGCAAACTACTGAGCAAAATTAAATAATTTTTTACACATATTACTATTACAATATAATATATCTGTGTTTAAAATTTCATAATAATATCATATATACTTTTTAAGATATAACATTATTTATCTGTGGATAATTTGATTGTTCAAAAATCTTAAACAACAACAAAACGTACATATGGTACGGAAAAAACTAATGTAAACAAACAAGCAAACATAAATTATTACAGTCGGTCTATATGACCCTTAGAAGCTGATGTATGACTTATTAAAAACTTTAGATCTAAAGTTAAAGTTTATTTTATATGCTTTTTATTCATTTTCATGTATGATAAAAGTTTATCATTACCATTAGAAACATATTTGATGAACAATTTAAAATTTCTTAAAAAGCGTATATATATATATATATAAGCTTTTTAACACTAAAAATGCACCGCAAATATGTAAAATATAAATAAAAACATATTTTAAGATTTTATAGTAACATTTTGAAATAATGAATATGAATATATTACGAACAAGACAAAAGTATAAGAAAGAGTATTTTTCTAAAATATGTCTTTCTCAAGAACTTAATTTTTATAATTTTACTGTAGGGTGCTAACAGTTGTTGATCAGGGTTTCCCAATATATTAATATAAACATAATTTTTGTTTGTGTAGGTATATTAAAAAATATTTTTTTACAAACAATAACAGCCTTACCAATAACCATTTCAATGTTGGACATTTTATTTACTATCCAGCTTTATGAAAATTTTTGCATAGAATTTGATGTCAAAAGCCGGATACTTAAAAAAAATGTCCAACATTAATTTGGTTATTGGTAAGTTAACCAATTAAGTTAAGTTAAGAAACCCAAACTTAAAATAGTAAATCGATTGGGAATTCCTTCTTTTAAGTTAACTGTTCAATAGAGAGATCAATTATAAATAGTTACTGATTAAGTGAAGTGAAGTGAAGTGAAGTGATAATAAAACTTGGTATTAAAGAACATTACAATTAATTAAACAAATCTTATTTAAAAGTAAGTTTAATTAAAAACTAAAAAAACTGTTTACTAGCGTGTGTGTTAATATATTAATTTATTTAGATAAACAACTCTACTCTAACTAAAAAAGTGAAGTTAAACGTATATTTGGCAGCTTTCAATAAAACGATTTAATAACAAAATATCATTTAAAAGTAAGTTTTTGGTTTTAAAACTATATAGTGGTAGTGTGTAAAAATCCTAATTTGTATAGATAAACAACACAACTTTAAGTAAAGAAAACTGCAAAACAGTGTAAAAATGAGCCTAAAAATTACACGTAAGGAAATATTTGATATTTGGATTGCAGTTGAACAAAATGAAAGGTTCAAGGCTGTTTTAACATTTGTGTGTGAAAAAATAAAATCTAGTCATCTCGATGTTGTTGACATAAAGAAACTTAAGATCTATTTGAGATCTCTTTTAAATTATATGTATAATAAGTATTAAAAGACTGAAAGACATTCAGAACAGTTTATTTTACAAAACGCTGAATGGCGTGCTAAAGATATTAATTTATCTCAGCATGTTTATAAACAATTGACAACAACATCAAGAGCTGCTGCTACTGCAGCTACAGCTGCATCTAGTTTACTAAATAATAGTTGCATGGGAAGGCCTTATAAGGATTTTGAAAACTTAGCTTTAAGATCAAAGAAAAGGAAAGCAAAAGAATTATCAGAATCAACAAGTGAACAACAGTTGCTTATGGCAACGGAAATGACATTGTGTTCATCAGGAAAAAGACACTCTGCGACACTTGTTAATGAGCTTTTTAATGCTTCACCTCAGAGAGGATCTGCCATAAAAAAAATGAGAGAATCGAACAATAGTTTAAAAAGTTTATCATCTGACCAAGCTTAAGCTTTGATTATTGACCTTGATCTTTCAACTCATCAGTATGAATCATTAAGAAATCACACAAAGCCTTTTAGTTCCAAATTATATCCTTCATATAACCAAATTAAGCATGCAAAACTGTTATGTTACCCCCCCAATAGTAAAGTGTGTGAGAGTTTTGCTGAAATTGATCTGCAGTCATTAGTTGACCATACTGTCAGAAGGCTTTGCATTGCTCAAGAAGAAGTTTTTTTGTCCAGGTCGGATATTTGTGATAATGATATAAATATCATAATAAAATGGGGATGTGATGGTGCCGAGCAAAATCAGTATAAGCAAAAATATTCGGATGGAGATGGGTTGGACGATAGTCTTTTTTCTATATCAATGGTACCAATAAAAATGTATTCTTCTGTGAATAAAAATTTTGTGTTTTGGCAAAATCCAGCACCGTCATCCGTAAGGTATTGCCGCCCGATAAAGTTCAATTTCACAAAGGAAACACAAGAAATGACTTTAAGAGAAGTTGAGCATATAAAAAACCAAATAGCTGTTCTCACTCCCACTATCGTGTTAATTGGCCTGCTTCAAATAAAGGTAAAGGCTACTTTTATTTTATGTATGATCGATGGAAAAGTTTGCAATGCAATATCCTCCAACATGTCATCACAAACTTGCTTTATTTGTCGAGCAACACCTAAAACCATGAACGATGAGAAGGCCCTTGCACAGAAAATAGTAGATGAGGAAATGCTCTCTTTTGGGATTTCGCCATTGCATGCCTGGATTAGGTTTATGGAATGCTTACTCCATATTGCCTATAAGCTGGATGTAAAGAAATGGCAAGCCAAAGGCGCTGATAATGAAAGCAAAGTCCGTGAAAAAAAACTTTATATTCAGCAAAGGTTTAGAAGCGAAATGGGACTTTTAATAGACATGCCAAAACATAAAAGTGGTAATAGCAACGATGGAAACACTGCAAGAAAATTCTTTAGGAATGTTGAGAAATCTTCAGAAATTACTGGTGTAAGCTTGGAGTTGATACAAAGATTTCATATTATTTTAGAAAGTTTAGGCTGTGGGTTTCCAATAGACTCTCAGGCTTTTGGGAAATATGCCGCTGCCACAAGAAAGCTATATTTGGAGAACTATTCATGGTACTACATGCCGGTAACCGTTCACAAGGTAACGGTTTTTACTTTTATATTTCTCATTACCTTATATTTATTTAATATTAAAGGTTCTTTATCATGGTGAACGGATAATAAGTTCGTGTATACTGCCAATAGGCCAGCTTTCTGAAGAAGCTCAGGAAGCGAGAAACAAGAATAACAGGCGCTTCAGAGAGTTTTTCACGCGAAAATCCTCCAGATTTAACACGAACGAAGACTTGTTACACATGCTGTTAATTTCTTCTGATCCTGTAATAAATTCTTTGCGGCAACCACCAAAACACAAAAAATCTAATTTAACACCACAAGTTGTGGATCTATTGAAAGCTTCTGAGTTTTCTAACGAAAATTCTGATTCTGATAGAGAATAAAAATACTGTAGCAATTATAACAATTTCTGATTAATTTTCCTTTTCAAATAATTTTTCCAATTGTATGGAAGGTAGGCGTGCCAGTTGACCGATTACGCCCACTTTTTGACAGATGGTTGCAAATGGTAAAACAAAGTAAGAAACAAAATTTCATTGCCATAGCATGCCTACAACCCAAGTTAGGACGGTTTATATGCTCCAGTTGTATGGGAGGTAGGCGTGCCAGTTGACCGATTACGCCCATTTTTTGCAAAAATTTTTTTGGCCTTATTAAGCTGTGTGCAAAATATCATGTCTCTAGCTATAATACTTTTTGAGATATGACTTTTGGCACGATAGAATTGAAAATAACACACTGTGCGTTGTTCGTTCGTGTACTTTACCATGATGAAAATGTTGAGTGAAATAAATTGACAGTGACAGTTCGATGATTAGTGAAAGGGTGCGTTCAAAAATTTAATTCAAAGTTGTCAAGTCCCTATTGGAAAACCCTGTATATTCTATAAACATAGGGAGGATGCCCAACTGCTGTACAGGCCCACCTACTGAACACTGTCAGTTCTGATGCCTGTATAGGTTACAACGCCAATATGTAAAATGTCGCAGTAATATCTCATTGTTCGAAAGGATTAAGTTAAAATCCGAAATTGTTGAATATTTAATTATAGTGGCTGCTACAAAGCTTTTCACGTTTTTTTTCTGTTGATGTCATTTTTTGCAGGCACTTTTATGATCAAAATAATAAAATTAAAGTGCTTTGATAGTTAGTGATATGGAATTGATGTTTGTGTTATGTTAAGATTTTTGTTATGTTTAAAATCTACGAACTGTTTTGATATTTTATTGCTTGTTTGTTAAATTTCTTCTGTTATAAACTGATAGTTCAATAATATCGATGAAATTATTGAAATTCACCACGTGGTGGGATATGCTTAGTCTATTGAGTTATATATTAAACAAAATTTGGTACTGAGAAGTGCACACAATCAACCGTCACTATTTATTTTCCGTCAAAAATTCGCAAAGAGCCCTAGAGCTCAAGCGCACAACAAAAGAATCACAGGGTATCGCCAGTGCGCTTGTGCAAAAAGTCACAATTTTGACAGCACGTGTATTTTGTTATTGGAGAGCTCTTTTTTGTTGAACTTTTACTCTTTTGCACAAGAGCTTTACCAAGAGCTCCGGATCGTGAATTGAGTTGCACGCGTGTGCTGCTTAAGCTCCACGGCCGCACAGTGTTTTGTTTGGCCTATTTAGACGGAGATAAATCTGTAACTCGGGTTGTAGGGCACGGAAAGATTTGAAATTTTGGACTTAAGCTTTTGAAAAGCATATCTTCCTTATGTCTAAATTTCGATAGTCCTTGTGAAGCCAAAGTTACAAAAATTTGTATGGGAAAAGTAGCCTTTTCGCTTCCCTACATAACGATTTTCCCAGTTTCTTTAAAATGGCATAACTCCTGAACGAAGAGTTCCACAGAAACCGTAGACCTTTGAAAACAATACATTATAACAATACAGACTTTTTGAAAACAATACATTATGTTTTTTATTTTCTTACTACACCTAAAAATAATTTATCCATTATTTATACATGCTTATCTCTTAATTTTAAAAAATATAGATCTTTTATCTAAATTTCTTTTTATTTTTTTATAAAATGGAAAATCTACAAGTGTCTGTATTTTGTCTAGGTCTTGAAATTTTTACTAACATAAGCTTTTTATGTCTGTTTGTAAAATCAAAAGTGATTAGGTTGTTCATGACAGTACATCATATTTATTTTAAACTTTTTTGTGTAGTACCAAATTATAACCTCTGTGGCCGTCCCGCATAGGGGTATTTCATCGCTTTAGGAGGCCAAAATTATTTTATTGGGTAAACAGTTTCTAATCATGTATGTTATCCGAGTTTTTATATCCTTAACACTGTACGACTATTGGGTCATATTGACCCACCCCAAATTTTTTTGTAGGTGAACATTAAAACCGTTATGTTGCAACAATATTATTAATTGATGTTTGTTTACTGATATTTTTTATCCTTAACCCTGTGAGAACAATGGGTTATAAATGACCCACATTTTTTTCAAGTAAATCTTAAACTATTTTTTGTATAGCAGAACTGATTACTTTTTACTTTTCTTAACCTTCTATCGGTCTTGGGTCATATATGACCCAAGTGATATTTGTTTTTAGTGTCATTCTATTTTTTGAACCAAAAAATTAATTACATTCGCAAAAATTGCTTGTTTTTAACTGTAAAATTAAAATAAATTGCTTGTAAGTTATGTTCTAAGAATGTAAGTAAGTAAGAAATATAATCGAAGGCACTATAGCAGACTGATCTGTTGCTTGCAAATACATAGCTAAAGGGCTATTTATCGGGTATTTATACTTACCTGATTCTTGAGATTCATAGAACAATATGTAATTTAAAGAAAAAGAACATTATCCCTTACCGCAAGTTTCAGATTGTTTAGCGGAACTAGTTGGCGCTGCAGTTTTTTGCGCTTTGGATATGACGGGCGCATATCAACAAGTAGCAGTCAACGAAAATTCTAAAAATCTCTTAACTATAAACACCCACAAAGGTTTATTTAGGTTTCGGAGGCTACCTTTCGGTATCTCTTCTGCTCCATCAATATTCCAAAATATTATGGATCAGATGTTGTCAGGGTGTAGTGGGGTTGTGTGTTTTCTTGGTGATGTACTTATTCTAGGTAAAGACAGAAAAGATGAGTCAGGAACGCCTGGAGCTAGTGTTGTACAAATTTAACGAGAACAACGTTCGAATCAATTTAAAAAAATGTAAATTTTTTGTGGATTCAATTGAATTTTTGGGGCATGTTATATCCTCGACGGGCATAAAGCCAAACCCGGAAAAAGTCCGAGCTATTACAGATGCACCAATTCCGTCGAACATCTGTCCAAGGAAATTGTGGTTTCATGCGACGCCAGCCCATATGGTATTGGGGCGGTGTTAGCTTATGTAGACCAAGGCATAGAAAAGCCAGTATATTTTCCTTCACGGGTCTTATCCGAAGTAGAGAAAAATTACGCTCAAATCCATAGGGAGGGTTTGGCGATTGTTTTTGCTTTAAATAAATTCTTCAAATTCCTTTACGGAAACAAATTTACAATTTATACGGACCATAAGCCGCTCAAAAGCCTTTTTGATCCAAAGAAATGTTCATCGGCGGTTGCTTCAGCACGTATTCATCGTTGGCAGTTGTTAGTGGCAAGTTATGATTGCGAGATCAAATACCGCAAAGGATCGTCCAACAACAATGCAGATGGATTGTCGAGGTTACCACTGCCGGCGGACAACAATTCAGATGACAATTAGGATGTAATGATTAATTACTTTTCACTGGTAAACGAGTTAAATTTTGAACAGGTTCAAAAATTTGTTAAGAAAAATAAACGGCTAATAGAGTTGAAAAATTACATTATGGATGGATGGCCGGCCACAGATAAAAATTTGAGCGAGGAATTGAAGATATATTTTAGATTAAGGGAGGCATTGTCACATGAAAATGGCTGCATTTTCTATGGGTATCGGTTGCTTATACCAAGCGAGTTAGAATTGGGGGTACTCAAATTTTTACATGAAGGGCATATTGGTATAGTTCGGATGAAACAGTTAGCACGCTCTTATGTCTGGTGGAAGGGTATAGATGGGGACATCGAAAATTTTCTTAAGTCCTGTGAAGTCTGTAATAAAACTTCAAATGCCAAAAAATCAAACTTAATATGATTTTATACCATGGTATAAAACCGAAAAACCATTTGAAAGAATTCATTTAGATTAATGACTAACTTTGCCCAATATAATGTTCTTTTATTAGTTGACGCATACACGAAATGGATCGATCTTGAATTATTGAAATGGACCAATACAGAAAAAGTAATTGAATATCTTTTAAAATTTTCAAAAACTTTTGGACTTCCAAAATCTATATGCACTGACAACGGTCCTCAGTTTGTTTCGTGAAATTTTTAAATTTTTGTAAACGTTACGGCATTGAAGTCCTTAAAAGCCCACCGTATCACCCTCAATCGAATGGAATAGCTGAGAGAGCGGTTCAGACAGTTAAAGTTCCTTAAAAAAATTCCTTGTGGACCACAAACTTACAAAACTGGGGTTTCAAGAAAAACTTATTAAATTTCTTTTTACATATAGAAATACTCCATGTTCTTCTTCTGGTACCGCACCATCAACACTACTTTTTTCATATAAGCCAACTATACCACTCGATATGTTAAATCCGATGGCTAAACCATATGTCAATAATTCAGTAGCTTCGAAGTCCAAGGCTGTTTTTAAAAAGGGTCAAAAAGTTATGTATAGAAATATTAACAGTAGCCAATGTAAATGGATTGAAGCCGTGGTAGTTAAATTTCTTTCACCACAGCGTTATATTTCTAATGTTAATAATTTGTATAAACATGTTCACATAGATCATTTAAAGGAATTGGTACAAAGAAAAAATTTATCTGTTTATACCAAAAAATAATTACAGAAAGAGATGTATTGACAGCCAACCAAACATTCCAAGTAAATTTAGATGTGTAGAATTAATTCGGCCGAAGAGAAATGTGAAAAAGCCAGACCGTCTAACATGTAATTGATTTTTTTTTTTATTTCTATAAATGTATGAATTTGTATAAATGTATATTTTTTTTTGTTACAGTTCTAACTATTCTAATTATTATATTATTATTGTATTATGGTATGTTAATTATGGTATTTGTTTAAATTCTAAATGTTGTATAGTTATAGTTGTATAGTTATGTATGTTCACAATATAAATTTTGTTTTTTTTTCAAGGGGGGAGAGATGTTGTGTATGCTTCATTCATGGGTACACACCAGAGAACTGCAAGCGATGCCATTTTTGATACTTGCAATCTACTCACACCAAATGCAGTGCAAGTATGAACGCACATCGCAAGCATTGCGATGTTGTATCAAACGAACTGCCGCCTGTGAACCCGATTGCGCTGGTAGTAGTTGGTTTGATAACACCGCAAGTTCGTTCCAGCATCTGGTAAGCAGTGGTGAGTATGATTGCTCACAAGAAACGAAATAAAGACAATCAGCTCAAATATTGCATACCGCAAACACTGCATGCCGCAAACACTGCATAATCAATGCTTTTATTTTCTTCAAGCTCAAAATATTTGCAGTTACTTTGCAGTGGATCACAATCAATAGGGAATAAATATCGCCCATTTCAGATTGAGTTCTTCATTTTGGTTTTTTGTACGTTTCAATACCTTTCCAACAATATAAAATTAAGGTGTGCTCTTGAAGAGTTCAGAAGTTACGGCGTAAAACGTGCAGTGCTAAAGAATTTTCAATACGAATTATAGCGTCTGTTGTTGGCATGGCATTAAACTTTGGAATTAACAATGGGTAAATTTTCAGAAATTTTTTAGAAGTTTTATATTTAATCCTTAAAATAGAGGAGATAACTATTCCAATGTTACCTTAGTTAATAAAATGTGATTTAAGTTGACTGAACTACGTTGTCTTAGAATAGGCCCTATTTTGGCATTCGAATGGCTGTGGCTCCGCAAAAAAGATTTTTTTGAAACTTTAAACTCCGGAATTGGTTATTTTAACAAAAAACCAACCTAAAAACAAATTTTGAGCCAAATCGCAGATGGTCAGTGCGATTGATAGGTCACCTCAATCTGAAATGGCCGATATATAAAAATCATAAACTATGTATGAGAGCCACCATAAGGAGTGGTTAGAGGAAATAGCTCCCCAAGGGAAAAATGTACCTTTTGCAAAATTAATGGGGGTCTGTCATACTTACTAACCCTCTCCGGCCCTTCCTTAAAGCCCCCCTGGTCAGGTGTAGGAATAAATGCAAAAAATCATATAAGGAAGTACTCATACAAATTTTATGATTTTTATATATTTATTCCCTACCTACAAAAAATAAAACTGGACAAATGATTTTTATTTTTGAGCGTAAAAAATAAAAATTAAGAAATAACTTTTATTTCTATACAAAATATTTCTGATATATTTCTGAGCAAAATAATAAAAATTACAAATAACTCTCTCTTATTCTTGAACAGAAAAATAAAAATCAAAAAATGACCATTATTTCTGATCAAAACAATTAAAATCGTAAGATAATTTTTATTGTTGAGCAATAAAATTAAAATCTAAAAATAATAATTAAGCTTTGAGTTTTTGGATATCGCTTATAATAATTACAATCCCTGCACAAAAGACCTTCAAAGTTCGGGTTTAAAGGGTAGTAATGCAATTTGTAATGCAATTGCAATTAATTTTCTGCTATAATTGAGAAAAAATCTAAGAATTTTCAGATGCATATCACCAAATCATTTATTTTTATATATATAATAAAATATAGAAATATTAAATAAATCAGTTGAAAACTGAGATATCAACATTCGATAGTATCCTAAAAAATTGAGAAAGTTGCAGTGATACGAATTTTAAGCTAACGAACAATGAAATCAGCGCATAGCTATACTGCAAAATTTACTTTAATATTCAATCAATTTGCAGTGTTTGCGCTGTTTCATTGTTCGTAAGCAATCATTCGTAGCACTGCTTAGCCGAAGTTCAAATCAATATGCAATGGTATACGAGTCAATTACTCAGAAGAGCAATATTTATATTCATTGCGCTCATGCGTTGGCAGTGTATACTCATACTTGTTTGATACAAACACCGATATGTACTGCTGAAATCGAAGCAAACATCGCATAGTGTTTGGCATTGGTTTGATCGGCTACTGCAAAATAATTGCGTTGGAAGTAAATTCGATAGCGCAGAATGCGTTGCATGGTATCAGTGAGATTGAGTCATACAAAAACCCAGTATTAATTGAGTGTCAAAGCAATTGCAGTGTAACTCTGCAGACCTCTGGTACACACTTATCGATCTTCTACTCTCTTACGGTATAAGTAAAAGCTTTCTTACATTATTACTAATAAGTAGGTTAAGCACCAATATGAGAATAAAGCTTAGGCAGTCTCAATCCAGCCACAAACCAAAGCGTGTGTCTTATTAAACATCACTTTGTATGGGAGCTGCCACGCCCACTTGTCTAAAATTTCTTAAATACTTTTTTGTTCTTTCCTATGCCTTAAACATTGAAAACTATCAAAAAATTCTAAAAAACAAAAATTCTAAAAAAAAAAAAAAAAAAAATAAACAATTCTCCGTCTAACTTGTATGAAACGAAACACTGTGGGCCGTTAAGAAATAAAATATTCGAATCAAATGAAGCTGAACAAAAATGGTTCATCTCTATTTAGTGAATTTTCAAGAGTTTTTTATCGATAAAAAAAGATGATTATGAGCGTAATTCATAGTTTTAAATTTATTTTCCACAATTCAACGAGCACTCGAACAATATTGTGAAATGGGAAAAAAAATTTTTGCATCATGTGATGATAGCGTCACTACCCCACCTACTGAACAAAACGTCGGCCCACCTACTGAACAGATTTTCAGACATAGTGCATGCATAAAATTGTCATTTATACGATTGCAAATGGCGTTTGGAATCATCTAAAAGTTTTTCTTTTGCATTTAATTGATATTTTCAGAAAAACGAATATTAATCCTGATGCGATGATTGCAGCCATTAAGGGCCTACTAAAGTTTTCGGCGACCAAAATTCAATTTTTTATTATATATTTTTCGAATGTATAACATCTTAAAAATATTCTCAGAAAGTTTTAAGTCAATTGGATAAATATTGTTGCAGTTATAAGCACAATCGTCCGAAGAGAAGACAATAAAAAAAATATGTGCTTGCCTTACTCATACCAGCTGCTACAAGAACTCTTCTCTGTAATGTCTTTTATTTTTTAATGCACTCTTTTAAGTGTCTATTATTTTTTAATTCACTCCTTATATAAGTATACATAAGCATAGGTATCCACAAGGGGAGCAAAGAGGGAAAAGGGCCCTTGGTCTTCAGAAAAAGGAAAAACCTTATATTATTTAAAAATAAAATAAAATAACAGCAATAAGGAGAACTTCTCCCACTGTCATAATATTCTGTGAACGCTATGTGGAAATTGGCATAAGTTATGGCAAAAACTGTCATACATTTAAAAAAAAAAGGTTGACTCCACGCGCCAAGGAAGCCACGCGCGAGGGAAGAATCCTGAGAAGGCAGAGGCAAGTTGAAATTTTAGACTCAACAACTGATGATGAGGGTATGTTATATGGTCCTAGAATATATGATACTATGTATCCATATACTTAGAGCTGTCCTAAGAAATTTTTTTTAGACTGCTCGGAAAAACGTGACATTTGGCGTCAGATCGAGTCTCCATAATTTTCATGCTGATCGCGTAGAGCCTTACCCTGCCTAGTTGGGCAAATAGTTGAGATAATGGGAAAATGGTTTTTTGGCCATTCTTTGAACACTAGGCCTCCATTTAGTTTGTTGAAAATATTTTTATCGTAAAGTGCACATAATTACGTTTCCAACAAGCAACAAAAGTCCAAAATCGATTGAGATTGATATGAGGAAAATAGCATCAAAATCCATTTATTTTTATTTATTGATTCAGAATGATTACAAAAAATAAATGGAAATTATAATAACTAAACTTAAATAAGAAAACTATAATATATATGAATTCCTTTTATAGAATGTTACCTCATTGGGTTCCATTTTCACTTTAGAAGATCAGATTTTTTTGTGAGATGGCCAATTATCTTCATAAAATTCTTTTACTTGCAACAAATACTGCCTTGTACTCGGTGAGCAATTTAACCGCTTTTTGAGCGGGATCATTAACGACATGAATACTCTTGCAAATTTGCAATCCTGTGGCAAAGTCTTCATGTTAACTCCACGTTGAGGGATCGCATTTTAAAAAATCCATTTTTATTTCCAAACGTTGAAATAATCATTTGGTTGTTATGAAAAAAAAAAAATAAATAACTGGCCATTTCAGCCTTTGAAAGGACTTTGACCTAGCTTCTTAGGATCAATTGTGTTGTGCGTGTTATTAAGTTTGCACACAATTGACCGAGAAATGGACCTACAGGCTTAACGCCGACTCCGAACGGCGATGAACGAAATGTTCTTATTCTCAAGAAGCTTTACATGGCATTTTGATTACTCACTGAGGTTTGCCATTGTCTGCAGAGAGGTGGCGGCCGTACAGAAAAATTATTTTAATTAAAATAATTTTCTGTCGCTGCTGGGGTTCGAACCTGGGTCTCCAGGTTCGTTGACATATCGGCCACGCACTTTAACCAACTACGCCACGGTTTGGTTGTTATGAAATCACTTAAATCTCTTTCAGTGATTGACTTAAATTCTTCAACAGAAACAATAAATCGCACTCCATCTTCAAAACAGGCACAACTCAAAATGTACAAATTTTTAATTTTTAATGTTAAACTCTTCGTTGTGATAACCTCCATCAACTTTAAAAATTTTGAGGTCATCTTTTTACTCTTCAATTAAAAGAGAATGACGTATTCTACGTCAAAAAATCGTTTTATCTTGTAAAAAACCTTTGAAAAACAAACTGGTTTTTGCTTCTCCTTAAAATTTTCAAATTTTGAGTGTGTCTGCTTTGAAGATGGAGTGCGATATCTCTTTTTTTTTTTCTTTTTTTTTCATCAACGTGCAATGCCGCTAACATTTTCTTAGACAAAAATTACAATTTTGTCGTTTACAACGTTATTCGCGATTATGCTTCAATTGACTCTCCAGAACCGTCTTTAATTAAAGGTATTCCCAACAACTATAATGAATTAACCGAGCATACCAAACGATACGTTATAATTTTTAAATTTAAATTTTAAATTTTAATTATAAATTAAATTTTTAAATTTTTCTATCGTTATAAATTATAATCTACGATTTGCCATCATAAGTCGATAAAATTAACTATTGCTTGAGTGAATAATTAAAATAATGTTAAAATTTCCTTGAAATTAAGTTTGCGACCGAAATTCATCATTGCTGAAATTCATCCCAGCAAACCAAACGATATCGAAATTTCAATCGAAACGATATCAAAATTTCAATGTCGTATCGATATCGAGATGATATCGTAAAGGTGATTGCTTCTGTCGTTAATGTTTCACGGAACGATATTGTTGTGATCGAAAACAGGCAATTCTCGATAAAAATGGACATATCACTAACGGTATCAAAAGCATATTAATCCTTGATTTGGTGCACTAATAACTTGTTTATTTTATTTAATTAGTTTTATAAATTTTATCACTCGACTTTTTATGTGGACAAATTTTTTATCAATGATTTTTAAAAATGAAAATTGTTGAAGTATAAATTGTTTTTTTTTTTGTTTTAACAACATTTTAAAAATTCAAAAAATTAACACAAGGTAAAATAAATTCAAGTATTTTATATATACTACAACTCAAAACTATTTAGGGCTCGTTCATAAACTACCTTACCGGTTTTCAACTTTTTTTTACACCCCGCTCCCCCTCCGTTACTCTTCGTAGTGCATTTCAAAACCCCTCTCCTCCCCCCATAAAGTAACGTAATATATGAAATAAAAAAATGAATTGATTAAAAAATATTTGAAAATATATTAAATATATAATAAAAAAAGAGAGTTGGCTGTGCCCTGGACACACCCGTAGGTTTTGACGTGACGAAGTTTCTTGCTGTTGTTGTTAATGTTGATGTTGATGTTGATGTTGATGTTGATGTTGATTTTGATGTTGATGTTGATGTTGATGTTGATGTTGATGTTGATGTTGATGTTGATGTTGATGTTGATGTTGATGTTGATGTTGATGTTGATGTTGATGTTGATGTTGATGTTGATGTTGATGTTGATGTTGATGTTGATGTTGATGTTGATGTTGATGTTGATGTTGATGTTGATGTTGATGTTGATGTTGATGTTGATGTTGATGTTGATGTTGATGTTGATGTTGATGTTGATGTTGATGTTGATGTTGATGTTGATGTTGATGTTGATGTTGATGTTGATGTTGATGTTGATGTTGATGTTGATGTTGATGTTGATGTTGATGTTGATGTTGATGTTGATGTTAATGGTTATGTTGATGTTGATATTGATGTTGATGTTAATGGTTATGTTGATGTTGATGTTGATGTTGGTGTTGGTGTTGGTGTTGGTGTTGGTGTTGGTGTTGATGTTGATGTTGATGTTGATTTTGATGTTGATGTTGATGTTGATGTTGATGTTGATGTTGATGTTGATGTTGATGTTGATGTTGATGTTGATGTTGATGTTGATGTTGATGTTGATGTTGATGTTGATGTTGATGTTGATGTTGATGTTGATGTTGATGTTGATGTTGATGTTGATGTTGATGTTGATGTTGATGTTGATGTTGATGTTCATGTTGATGTTGATGTTCATGTTCATGTTGATGTTGATGTTGATGTTGATGTTGATGTTGATGTTGATGTTGATGTTGATGTTGATGTTGATGTTGATGTTGATGTTGATGTTGATGTTGATGTTGATGTTGATGTTGATGTTGATGTTCATGTTGATGTTCATGTTCATGTTGATGTTGATGTTGATGTTGATGTTGATATTGATATTGATGTTGATGTTGATGTTGATGTTGATGTTGATGTTGATGTTGATGTTGATGTTGATGTTGATGTTGATGTTGATGTTGATGTTAATGTTGATGTTGATGTTGATGTTGATGTTGATGTTGATGTTGATGTTGATGTTGATGTTGATGTTGATGTTGATGTTGATGTTGATGTTGATGTTGATGTTGATGTTGATGTTGATGTTGATGTTGATGTTGATGTTGATGTTGATGTTGATGTTGATGTTGATGTTGATGTTGATGTTGATGTTGATGTTGATGTTGATGTTGATGTTGATGTTGATGTTGATGTTGATGTTGATGTTGATGTTGATGTTAATGTTGATGTTGATGTTGATGTTGATGTTGATGTTGATGTTGATGTTGATGTTGATGTAGATGTTGATGTTGATGTTGATGTTGATGTTGATGTTGATGTTGATGTTGATGTTGATGTTGATGTTGATGTTGATGTTGATGTTGATGTTGATGTTGATGTTGATGTTGATGTTGATGTTGATGTTGATGTTGATGTTGATGTTAATGGTTATGTTGATGTTGATATTGATGTTGATGTTAATGGTTATGTTGATGTTGATGTTGATGTTGGTGTTGGTGTTGGTGTTGGTGTTGGTGTTGGTGTTGGTGTTGGTGTTGGTGTTGGTGTTGGTGTTGGTGTTGGTGTTGGTGTTGGTGTTGGTGTTGGTGTTGGTGTTGGTGTTGGTGTTGGTGTTGGTTTTGGTGTTGGTGTTGGTGTTGGTGTTGGTGTTGCTGTTGGTGTTGGTATTGGTGTTGGAGTTGTTGTTGGATTTGGAGTTGGTGCTTTTCGTTTAGCTTTTTTTGTTGCTTCCCCATTGGTTGTGCTCTAATTTCAATTAATCCAGCAAAAGTGATGCATATGCGTCACATTAGGCGGTTCCCTGGGGGTTTTTGACACTCCGTCAAATTTTTTTTTTATTTTTGTCATATGCCCGAAGACCTTACCTGTGTTTTCGTTCCTTAAAATTTACCGTTGCACCAGTAGTCACAGAGTTAAAAATCCATGCAACGTTTTTTCATGGCTGTAGCATTTTTACTGCATTATGTGATTGCATCCCTGAAATCATGACATCAAAATTTTTTTTGTAATTTAGTGGCGTCCGTGGCGTAGTTGGTTAAAGTGCGTGGCCGCTATGTCAAAGAACTTTGGAAACCCAGGTTCGAATCCCAGCAGCGACAGAAAATTATTTGAATTAAAATAATTTTTCTGTACGGCCGTCACCTCTCTGCAGACAATGGCAAACCTCAGAGAGTAATCAAAATGCCATGTAAAGCTTCTTGAGAACGAGAACTTTCCGTTCATCGCCGTTCGGAGTCGGCGTTAAGCATGTAGGTCCGGTTCTCGGTCAATTGTGTACAAACTTAATAACACGCACAACACAATTGATCATAAGAAGCTAGGTCAAAGTCCTTTCAAGCGCTGAAATGGCCAGTTATTTATTTATTTATTTTTTTTTAATTTAGTTGTGAAGCGTAATAACACATCCCTGCTGTCGTAAAACAAAATTTACTGTAGCACTCTTCCTGAGTGAGTAATAATTCCATGCAACGATATTACATTTCTGTTACATAAGCTGCTATATTCACGACCTGACGACGCCGGAATTTTTTTTTTATTTTTGTCGTAAAGCCATGTATAAAAACTTTATTTTCCCTTTTAAACTTTTATCGTAGGTTATATACTCATTGAGTAAAAATTCAATGCAACGCCGCTATATGTATGATGCGTTATCGATCTTTGAGCGGCTCTCTCAGCGTCCCCATGATGTCAGAAATTTTTTGTCTAATTTTGTTGTGAGGGCTTCCAGTAGGCCTTTACTGGCGTATTGTATTTTTAATCCTAGCACTAATACTCAGCGAGTACTAATTCCATGTAACAAATTTTCAGTTGCGTTGCTTACGCAGCTCCCACTACGTCCCTATGCCATATTAAGTTTTTTTTTTGTTTTTTTAATATAGCCAAAGAATTAACCTTTACTGTCATACTATTTTTTTAATCATAGCTCTTATACCCAGCGAGTAACAATTCAATGAAACGCAGATGAATTTTTAAAAAATTCATTTTTCAACTTTTTTGGAAACTAAAGCAGTATAACGTAACTTCGTCATGTCAATATATATTTTATAATATATAATAAAAATATATTAAAAATATTATTACCTTGACTAGCTCTTGGTAGGTGTGCTATCATGACTAGATAATTTTAATAAAAAATGTTTAAAATCCATTATTTTCATCGATAAAAACTATTCCACCTTCAATCCAAGAGACGATGCTATCAATCACTAGAATTGAAGAAGCTGGAAACTTTGGGGACTCTTCGAAATAGAATTTTTCAACGGATTCTATGTCGACTCATTTAAGTGTATCCTCATTTTTTATGCAAAGAAATTCGCCTAGTGTTTGAGAGAATACCCGCAAAAAAAAACCCCTCCACCCCCCTAAATTGGTAACATAGTTTATGAACGACCCCTTATATAGTGATGGTAACTATTGATGGCAACAAGCAAATTCAAAGTATCGAAATAATCGATAAATCAAAACAATTGATTTGAAAGATTGTTGGCATCCAAATAAGCTGAAATTTAACATGCATATGCAAGTCCCGTGACAATGCAATATTATAATTAAATTGTTTACCATGCCCCCTCTTACCGCCTACAAACTAATAAAAATGCTATATCATCAAAACTACAAGGCCGATTTAGCTGAAATTTTGGCAGCAAATTTCCTACAAGTATAATATGAGCTTAGGAAAAATTTTGGCCACACGCCTTTTAAACGCCCACAAATAAATAAAATTGCTATATTTTCAAAACTACTAGGTCGATTAAGCTAAAATTTTTCTAGTACATTTCTTTCGAGTACGAGGAAGACCAAAAAGTAAAAAATAAAAATAAGGGAGTAAAAAAATTTTTTATATAACAAACTTTCATTAAAAAAAATTGAACGGAAAATAAAAAATGAAATTTACGTGACATTTGTCAAATATGTTCTAGATTTCTAGATTCACAACAACCCCTCTCTTGGTAACTCATCATAATAATATAAGCGTACGTAAATAGGTAAGTCCTAGGGACGTTATAGATATCGTAACTATATCGCAATGCTATCGTTATTATAATATCGTAATGATATCTAAAAATTTGTAATGTTATGATATCGAAATTCTATTGTTAGCTGTACTATCGGGAACGCCGTTCGGAGTCGGCGTTAAGCATGTAGGTCCGGTTCTCGGTCAATTGTGTACAAACTTAATAACACGCACAACACAATTGATCATAAGAAGCTAGGTCAAAGTCCTTTCAAGCGCTGAAATGGCCAGTTATTTATTTATTTATTTTTTTTTAATTTAGTTGTGAAGCGTAATAACACATCCCTGCTGTCGTAAAACAAAATTTACTGTAGCACTCTTCCTGAGTGAGTAATAATTCCATGCAACGATATTACATTTCTGTTACATAAGCTGCTATATTCACGACCTGACGACGCCGGAATTTTTTTTTTATTTTTGTCGTAAAGCCATGTATAAAAACTTTATTTTCCCTTTTAAACTTTTATCGTAGGTTATATACTCATTGAGTAAAAATTCAATGCAACGCCGCTATATGTATGATGCGTTATCGATCTTTGAGCGGCTCTCTCAGCGTCCCCATGATGTCAGAAATTTTTTGTCTAATTTTGTTGTGAGGGCTTCCAGTAGGCCTTTACTGGCGTATTGTATTTTTAATCCTAGCACTAATACTCAGCGAGTACTAATTCCATGTAACAAATTTTCAGTTGCGTTGCTTACGCAGCTCCCACTACGTCCCTATGCCATATTAAGTTTTTTTTTTGTTTTTTTAATATAGCCAAAGAATTAACCTTTACTGTCATACTATTTTTTTAATCATAGCTCTTATACCCAGCGAGTAACAATTCAATGAAACGCAGATGAATTTTTAAAAAATTCATTTTTCAACTTTTTTGGAAACTAAAGCAGTATAACGTAACTTCGTCATGTCAATATATATTTTATAATATATAATAAAAATATATTAAAAATATTATTACCTTGACTAGCTCTTGGTAGGTGTGCTATCATGACTAGATAATTTTAATAAAAAATGTTTAAAATCCATTATTTTCATCGATAAAAACTATTCCACCTTCAATCCAAGAGACGATGCTATCAATCACTAGAATTGAAGAAGCTGGAAACTTTGGGGACTCTTCGAAATAGAATTTTTCAACGGATTCTATGTCGACTCATTTAAGTGTATCCTCATTTTTTATGCAAAGAAATTCGCCTAGTGTTTGAGAGAATACCCGCAAAAAAAAACCCCTCCACCCCCCTAAATTGGTAACATAGTTTATGAACGACCCCTTATATAGTGATGGTAACTATTGATGGCAACAAGCAAATTCAAAGTATCGAAATAATCGATAAATCAAAACAATTGATTTGAAAGATTGTTGGCATCCAAATAAGCTGAAATTTAACATGCATATGCAAGTCCCGTGACAATGCAATATTATAATTAAATTGTTTACCATGCCCCCTCTTACCGCCTACAAACTAATAAAAATGCTATATCATCAAAACTACAAGGCCGATTTAGCTGAAATTTTGGCAGCAAATTTCCTACAAGTATAATATGAGCTTAGGAAAAATTTTGGCCACACGCCTTTTAAACGCCCACAAATAAATAAAATTGCTATATTTTCAAAACTACTAGGTCGATTAAGCTAAAATTTTTCTAGTACATTTCTTTCGAGTACGAGGAAGACCAAAAAGTAAAAAATAAAAATAAGGGAGTAAAAAAATTTTTTATATAACAAACTTTCATTAAAAAAAATTGAACGGAAAATAAAAAATGAAATTTACGTGACATTTGTCAAATATGTTCTAGATTTCTAGATTCACAACAACCCCTCTCTTGGTAACTCATCATAATAATATAAGCGTACGTAAATAGGTAAGTCCTAGGGACGTTATAGATATCGTAACTATATCGCAATGCTATCGTTATTATAATATCGTAATGATATCTAGAAATTTGTAATGTTATGATATCGAAATTCTATTGTTAGCTGTACTATCGGGACGATATCGCGTATTTGTATGTTAATATATCGTGACGATATCGTTAGACTATCGTAAAATTTTTTCTATCGAGATATGGTTTGCTGGGATTTGATTGCGACTCATAATCATGGCATCTCCATCAAATTTAATTGGTCAGAGTTTTGTTATATCTTAACCGATTTTGAACTTATTTTGCTTGTTGGAAAGGTAATTTATGTAATGAGAATATTTTCAAAAAACTGACCAGTTTCAAAAAAATGGTCAAAAACTCAAAAATAGTGAAATATTAGCATTTTTTCTCATTATCTCAACTTTAAGCCCAACTAGGTAGGGTTAGGCACTATGGGATCAGCATGAAAATTTTATAAACACGGTTGGACGCCAAATGTCACACTTTTCCGAGCCGTATGACTTAAAATTCGAAAAAAACTTCGGCTCCATACAACTGGAGGACAGCTCTAGTATACCTAAATAAACTACTTTTAAAACTTTAAACACGTTTTTCTCGAAAAGGCTGCTTAAAACCGGTGGACAGCATTACTCGAAAACTATGCTAAGGATCGCTACCAAATTTATTTCACTTGTTAAGTAAATATGACTGGTACTTTTGATCGTTCTATTTTTATTTTGGAAAAATACTCTTTTTTTTCTAACCTAAAAAAAATTACTTTTTTCCTTTCAACAATCAACATTTTCCTAAAATCTTCCATTAAAAGCTTCAGCAGAGCCTTAATCATTTGTAAATTTTGTTTTTAGATAAACAAGCTCTGAAAAAACGTGTCCACCGCATATTTAAGGTACTTTACTAAACTACGGATTCTTGCTATATGGTGTAATATTTGTTGTCCAAGAATTCAAAATACTTTATTCAAAACATATATAATTATAGTGTAAAAAATACCAAAAAATAAACAGAAGCTTAAAAAGAAAGCTTTTAATACAGGGTTTTTTCGCTTAAAACTTTAGTAGGCTCTTAAGGAAGTTAAAATCGACCCTTAGCACTCTACTGTTTAAAGTTTAGTGAGTTACTGTGAACCATTGAAAGAATAAACTTTTCATAATCACTCAAAAACTAGTGTTTTTACTTCATTTACTAATTTATACAGCAGTTTATTTTAAGTTTTCAGTAGCTGGGCCGATTTTTTTAAGGGGTCGATATTCGAGACTTGTTAGCAATTGAACTCAGCTTTCAAATGAAATCAAGAGCTCTGAAAAATTATGTTTTAAATAAAAGATATGGCCTCCAAGCCAAACAGGTGGATGGGCATTCTCCCCTACAAATTTCCCTAATGAAATTTTTTTTTTGTTTACAAAACAAAAAATAACAGCAAATAGACGATTTAACAGTTCGGAGAAATTAAATATTTTCAAGAGTCTGGCGAAGTCGGAGGAGATTCTATTAGGTCAGAGTATATATAGATAATGAATATCTATACTATATGAAAATGAAATTAAATTTCAGTTATTTTTACGGTTTGTTTTTTAAATGACTCCGAAAAATGACAATTTTATAGTTTATGAAAAAGCCTCAACTTTGGAGTTACGCAAAATTTTTTGATTTCACTTTATTATAAAAATTTAAAAAACCTAAATTTAAATATTATTTATTATCTTTTAATATTTATTATCTTTTGTCGAATAATTGTAGTTTTTGTGTTCCTTACTCCTTTGCCAAAATGCGGCAAAACACAAAATTCATAAAAATAACGTCAACTTTGAAAGCTCCAGAAGTCGCAAATATAAATTATTTTTTTTAAAATTGTTTTTGGTTTATTTTAGTAGACGTTTTATCTTTAAAATAATTCCGATATTTCTTTATTTAAAATCAACGATTTTTCGATTTTTGTCTATGGGACAAGGTACTGTGCAACATCAAACGTTTATATTTATTTAGCACTTGGTATGTTCGGTCTGTGCACTCAGAATACTTGTCAACCACGACCACTAAAATAAATGTTCTTGTAGAAGTTGCGATAAGAAGGATGATCTGCAGTACGAAGATTCAAATATTTCTTCTCTCTCTCTATTTCGAAAGACAAATAATATTTTCGTATAAACCATCTCATCTTGTTATGCTATGAAGACGTGTTTTGTTTGTCAAATCGAATCAGTTATAGCTGAGACTTTGTTGTGTTAAGATTGGTTGTGATTCTGTACAAATCAAAATTTGAATGGAATACAGGTTTTTATTATTATTAATTGCTTTAACAGCAATTTTTTTGTTTGGTGAGTTAATATTTGAATATTTAAACGGCATTATGATCAACACTAAACTCAACTCTCCAGTTAAAGCTGACACCTTCAAATTCCCAGATCAAAATGATTTCAAAAGGGAATGCACTCTTAGGAATGGGACCTTTCCAAACGGTGTATGTAAGAAGGCTAAGCATTGCACCACCTTGACATCAAAAAGTGAAGTGAATACTTGCTACTTTGAAAAATTCGAACAGTACGTATGCTGCGATCGTGATGCAGTGGACAATTCTATTTTCAACAAAGACCGTAAAGCTGTACGAGGTAGGAACCTAATCAATAATGTTCTTTAATTTACATTATTATTTGATAAATAATAATGTTCGTATATATAGCCTGCAACACAACTTATCCAATATGGTTGGAGGTTACACACGCTATCCCAGCGATGGCTGGAGAGTTCCCTTACATGGTATGAATGAGGGTCGTTTTGTAATATTTTTGATTTGACATATTTTGAATTTCTCTCTAATTCCTGTTTAAATTTCAGTGTGCTTTGGGCTGGGAGTCTCGTTTCATTAGAAACAATATTGACTACATGTGTGGAGGGGTGTTGATTGAGTCGAATTTTGTATTAACAGCTGCACATTGCGCATTCGTAAATGGGTGAGTTTATTCCTTTTTGTTCACTATTAAGAATGTTAGTGATTCAGAAAGCTTGCTTAAAAAATTAAACAATTGATCTGAGAAAGTTCACATCATCTTGTGGATAATACTGTACTACTTTCTAATTGAAAATTTCAATTCTTTTTCCGTAAGGAAAATAGTGCAACATGAAGAAAAAGTCTATTGATATGAAATATTTTCACGAAACATCCAAAGTTAAATCTTTCCTTTTTTCGAGAGAACTTAATAAAGTCGGTCAGAATTTTAAAAAAAAAAAAAAAACAAATAAATGGCCATTTCAGCCCTTGAAAGGACTTTGACCTAGCTTGTTATGATCAATTGTGTTGTGCGTGTTATTAAGTTTTGTACACAATTGACTGAGAACCAGACTTACAGGCTTAACGCCGACTCCGAACGGCGATAAACGAAATGTTCTTGTTCTCAAGAAGCTTTACATGGCATTTTGATTGCTCTCTGAGGTTTGCCATTGTCTGCAGAGAGGTGGCGGCCGTACAGAAAAATTATTTTAATTCAAATAATTTTCTGTCCCTGCTGGGGTTCGAACCCGGATCTCCAGGTTCGTTGACAGAGGCCACGAACTTTAACCAACTACGCCACGGACACCACACGTCAGAATTTATGACGAGATAATGTCCTTTGCAATTTTTACCTCCTTTAGGGCCTTCATATCCTTGAAATATATGACATGTTTGGTTATCAGAGATGAGTCCAAAGAAATCAAAAGCTTGAAGGCTTGTAACACGTGATCTAGGGTTTATTTAGATCTAAAAATTAATTGCGGTGCGTTAGTCTGGCAAAAACACGAAAATGGCTCGACCGATTTGAATTGTTTTTTTTTTCTTTGTTTTTGTTTTCTTCAATATGGGAGTGGTTAAGGGAAAACAAAAAAAAAAAACACAGTAAAAACCCAAAGAAAAAGCAAAGAAATCAAAAACATTCAAATTTTAAATTTTGTATGGGAATTGCAACTGCAAACTACTTTGAATAGATGGCGTTCTTGGCGGACCTATCGTTTGATATCTGCGCCATGCATAACTGTCATTCATAACGTGCGGTTGTGTCAATATATTATATTTAAATCGTTTATTCTTTCGTAAAAATGGAAGTTGACTTGGAGAAATAAATGGCATATCGGTCTGAAAATCAAATCCTTCTAGTAAAGGATGGTACTTCAGAAATGACAGAATTTGCAATTGTGACACAAACTGATTTATTTTTCAAAGACTTTTCACCTTGTCCTCGTATGTATTTCTTTTTGTAATTTTACATTTTTCAAACCTTTCATTTAGAAATTTTGTAAAAATTGATCTTCCTGGAATAGGATTAAATGTAGGATTAAATGTAATGTAGTAGGATTAAATTAAATTTTTGTATGAAAAACCGTGTAAAACGAAAAAAAGACATGATAGTATTTATTCATTTTATTATTTATTGAACGTAAATTTAGAGCAAAATATTAAATAAATCATAAAAATAAGTTTAGTCACATGAAATATAAAACATCAATTCATTTGAAACATTGAATAAACCAGTGATGTTGACGGTGTACCGCGTGTGGTGAGACTCGAAAGCTTTATTCGAGAATAGAAACACGTACACGACTAGTGAATTTGATACATCTCTCTCAAAATGATAAATTTTTTCGCCCCGCTCCTGTCAAAAACAGCTGATGGTGGATTGGAATGAAAATAAATCAGCTAACGTGCAGTCGGTCGAAGCTCAATGCCATGTCCACTTCTTTTGATGGTTATTATCAGTTGAGATTTTGAACATTCTTTCATGGCATTCGATATTTTCTTGAAGCAGTCGATGTGAATGCAAGACAATTTGGATGCTGGCCAAAGCTTCATGTCGGTGGCACCTTCCATCGCACGTTTTTGATAAAATGACAAAACCATTCAATGGCGAACTTGGCAAATGGGCGAAGACAACTGCAATAACTTTTTGTCAACACAACACGGCAAAATTAATTGAATTAAATATTTATTTAACCTTTATTCGCACAATAACCTATAAAAACTAAAACACATCATCATCTAGCAACTCAAACAAATAACACAATTTGATAACTACCCAGTAAGTACATTCATGCATGCCGCATTGAGAATATATGCATGCGTCTGATGCTCTGCATGCATGCCAGCATAAAGGCATGTTCATTTCCTTTTTGTATGGCGATGTCATACAAGAGCATGTGTACAGTGAACCCGCACAATTACTAATACTGCATGCATGAGGAATTAGTAATACCGTATGCATTCGTTAATACTAATCCTGTATGCATACAATATCATGAATACTGTATGCATGCGTCAATACTAATACCGTATGCATGAGTAAATACTAATGCCGTATGCATGCAATATTATTTGGTGTGGCTGGTATATTTTCGGTAAAATATACAGCTATTTATATACGTCTTTTGTATTGTTTATTTTAATTTGTGTGGTGGTCTGATCTATGAACTGATCTGATCAAGACTTCAATTGATACTGCAGGTCATTGATGTTTTGTTAGAATTTTACAGTTTGTTAGAATTCACCGAAATAAGTTTTGTTTGGTTTTTACGCGTCAGAATCAAGGACACTGCAATTTCGCGTTTGCTTGTTGTTGTATTTGTGTGTTTTTTGTTGTTGGTAATTCAGGGTTTTCCACTAATTCTTCGCAGTTTTGTTTTTTCCGAATGCATGATACGCTGTGCAAATTACATGTATACTGTATGCATACAAAATCGGTTTAACCAAAATTTATCGGAATTTAATAAAATTTTTTTAACTACGCATGCTCGGTACATTCGTTAGTACTAATACAGCGTGCTTGTTTTAGCATGCATGCTACTTTATATAAACAACATGCATACTGTTAGCATAAAATAGCTGCAAAACAAGAATTTCAGTGATTCTGATGAATCTTTGTTTTTTTTATGACAATGCATGCCTTGTCCATACTTCTGCATGTGTACAGCATGCATATTTCGTGTATGCATGCTACTCTGGACTTACTGGGTATCAACGGCTCCTCTCTTTCGCTCTCAATTTTTTGACAGAAAGAATCCCAGTAAGTACATTCATGCATGCCGCATTGAGAATATATGCATGCGTCTGATGCTCTGCATGTATGCCAGCATAAAGGCATGTTCATTTCCTTTTTGCATGGCGATGTCATACAAGAGCATGTGTACAGTGAACCCGCACAATTACTAATACTGCATGCATGAGGAATTAGTAATACTGTATGCATTCGTTAATACTAATCCTGTATGCATACAATATCATGAATACTGTATGCATGCGTCAATACTAATACCGTATGCATGAGTAAATACTAATGCCGTATGCATGCAATATTATTTGGTGTGGCTGGTATATTTTCGTGAAAATATTCCCAGCAGTACGCCGAACTAGTACAGAATTAGGAAATCGCTAACTCCATAGTAACCACCACTACTTGCACGGTAATACCTTTTGTACGCTCTGTACTGGCGATTTCTACACAGAGATGTCATTGGATGTAGTTAGATCTGCCTCCCTCTGCATTACCAGTAGCTAGCTTTCTTGCTGACTCCCCGTAGCTAGCTAGCTCGTTGTTAAACTAGCATTACAGATGTGGTTGCTTACTGAAAACCAGTGAGCTAGCTAGCTACTAGGAGTCAGCAAGGAAGCTAGCTACTGGTAATGCAGAGGGAGGCAGATGTTACTACATGCAATGACATCTCTGTGTAGAAATCGCCAGTACAGAGCGTACAATAGGTATTACAGCGCAATTAGTAGTGATTACTATGGAGTTAGCGATTTCCTAATTATGTACTAGTTCTGCTTACTTGTATTTCAATTTGTGTATTTTTCAACCTATACATCGAAAAAAATGGAAAAATTTTAATTTATAGAACCAATCCATTTGCTTTATTAAATTAAATTATAAATTGTAGTATTTTTTCATAAAAGTAAAGTTAAGTTAAGATTTGCCGTCCATCTTCTTCTTTTCCATGCATATGGCTTTAAATATACGCTTCTTTTGCAAGCTAAGACCTTTGCGAAGCTGAAAGTCGGCTGTGCCGGAAGCATCATTGATTGTTATAGAGTCTGGAAATTGAGCAATGAAATTTCGGTTTTGTAGTTTTAAAGATTAAAATGTCTAAAATACCTAAGAGTGCATTAAAAAAATTTGGCATGCCTTTTAATGCCTCCTTCCCTTGAATGCCATCCACGTTGAATAACATAACAACTTCATTGCTTAAAATTTTACTGAGGCTTTTAATCACACCTGCAGGCTGAAGTAAATGCTTCATTGTTTTGATCTGTTAACAAAAGCAATACATTTAAAATAAAATTAAAAATTTAATGTAATTAAATATAGAAAATTATTATAATAATAATGATAAGAAAATATTAAAAAGCTTCAATTTAATTTTAAAATTTAATATGTAACTTATTGTTTTACATGACTTACATATGCAGCCTTGTTTTCGGAGGTAATCTCTGCATTCAGCTCTTCGAGATTGCTCTTTGACGTTACCGGAAATTTGCTGTATAGGTTTATTTCCTCATTATGCTCGCGTACAAGGCTTTTAAGGAGAACTTTTTGTTCAGCCAGTGCTTCAATCAAAACTTTCATTTGACCACGAAGTATAGCGTTTTCTTGTTGAATAGTGTCTAAAAATATAGAATTATTGTCAATTAGTGCCGTCGTTTGCCATTTTTCTCACGGGCAGTAAACGTAAGAAATTTCGAAAATAACGGCTATTTTCAGTACCTGATTTGTACAACTAGCATACACCAAAAATAATTTGGTTTATAATAAAGGTTATTATTCTGTTTGATTTTTTTGATCTTTTTTATTAAATTCTGTTTCAGCATGTCTAAACTGTGTTAATAATTTATCACTTTCTTTTTTCACTAATCTTTTGTAGTGACGTTTGCTGATCATTGTATTTATTTGTTTTAAGTTTTAAGAAATCTGTATTTATTTATAATATATTTTGGTTATTATTTTCTTCACTTCTCTTTTTTTCACATACTCACTTTAAACACTTTAATCACTTTTCTTCAACAATTGTCGCGAACTGAATGCAAATCTAAATGAAGCGCACAAAACTCAAATCAAATTAACGGGATCACACAATTATTTGGAATTTTGTTTGATATCTGTGGAAAGTGGAATGTGGATTTATGGATATAGTTTTTTTATGAGAAGATCAGAGCGCATCTGTGCTCTGCTCGCTTACCATCTACATTACCAAGCGCTACCAAAGTAACTACCTACTTGCCGCGTAGCCACTGAAGTAGCAAGTGTAAAGAGTAAATTTTGCTCCCAAAAATCATATTCATATTCACACTGCTCCTGAAGCAACTTCAAGTTGACCTAAAATGGCAACGTAAACTGAATGTGACCAAGTGTTTTTAATGGTTTTCTGATGAAATATCAGTTTGAATTAAAATCCTAGCTGATTTCGTTTTGAAAATATCTCAATTTTTGCATTTTAACGTGATTGAACCACCTTGTACATTAGACAGCGCAATATATCCAAGTATAAAACGGTTTATATATGTATGTATGTATATATATATATATATATATATATATATATATATATATTATACCTACGTGTGTGTATGTGTGTGTGTAAAATATTGAGAATTGGGATATTGTTTCCACACCATCTACTGAGATAAATATCGCGGCGCGTTTTTTTTTTAAAGTGGTATCCCTGTAGGCCTATTCCACTATCCCGTCCCGTCCATAAATTACGTAATCACTTTTATACGTAAATTGGGTCAAATTGGACAGCCTCTAAGAAATATACATCTATCATTTATTACAAATGTTGCGAAGTAAATGTCACTGCAGTATTTTTTAAGCGACTTGAGTATGATGAATCTTCGATAAGATTAATTTTAAATCTCTCCCAAAACTTGTTTAATTCCCTGTGAATCGACTCTCCAGCCTGCTCCGACTACAATCCTAAGCCATCTCAGTCTAGTTTTATAATAGCATCCTTCAAATGATCTAATATAACATGTATTTTTATCGTCTGCGAGACACCAGTACTCTCAATGGCTTTGCGGAAAGTTATCAAATTTTTATCCAAATCGGTTAAATCGGTTTTTTAGTTGTAAAACAAGAATCTACAATTTGATTCATTGTCTGAAAAGCCTTTCCTTTAAAAGTTGTCTGCATGCATTGCCTTCAAATATCTCTCCTTGATCATTTTTTGCCATTAGTTTCAACTTTGTGGCCCAAATCAATGTTTTTTTCCCACCCAACAAGAGGTACCATACCACTCCAAAACAAATGATTGACAAAGCCCTTGAAAAGATGAAGTACCTGAAGTTGTGGTCGGAGCAGGCTGGAGAGTCGATTCAAGAGGAATTTAACAAGTTTTGGGAGAGATTTAAAATTAATCTTATCGAAGATTCATCATACTCAAGTCGCTTAAAAAATACTGCAGTGACATTTACTTCGCAACATTTGTAATAAATGATAGATGTATATTTCTTAGAGGCTGTCCAATTTGACCCAATTTACGTATAAAAGTGATTACGTAATTTATGGACGGGACGGGATAGTGGAATAGGCCTACAGGGATACCACTTTAAAAAAAAAACGCGCCGCGATATTTATCTCAGTAGATGGTGTGGAAACAATATCCCAATTCTCAATATTTTACACACACACATACACACACGTAGGTATAATATATATATATATATATATATATATATATATATATATATATACATACATACATATATAAACCGTTTTATACTTGAATATATTGCGCTGTCTAATGTACAAGATGGTTCAATCACGTTAAAATGCAAAAATTGAGATATTTTCAAAACGAAATCAGCTAGGATTTTAATTCAAAGTGATATTTCATCAGAAAACCATTACAAACACTTGGAGACATTCAGTTTACGTTGCCATTTTAGGTCAACTTGAAGTTGCTTCAGGAGCAGTGTGTATTGTTCGTATCATATTCACGCATTGTTTCGGCACTGCATTACCAAGCTCTAGCGATGTAACTACTTATCGTATAGCTACTGAAATAGCTAACGTGAAGGAGTCAATTGCCACTTTGCGAACTGGAGGGTTGTGACATTTTGTGCAGCTATTTATATATGTATTTTGTATTGTTTATTTTAATTTGTGTAGTGATCTGATCTGTGAACTGATCTGATCAAGACTTCAATTGATACTGCAGGTCATTGATGTTTTGTTAGAATTTTACAGTTTGTTAGAAATCGCCAAAATAAGTTTTGTTTGATTTTTACGCCTCAGAATTAAGGACACTGCAATTTCGCGTTTGCTTGTTGTTGTTTTTATGTGTTTTTTGTTGTTGGTAATTCTGGGTTTTCCACTAATTCTTCGCTGTTTTGTTTTTACCGAATGCATGATACGCTGTGCAAATTACATGTGTATTGTATGCATACAAAATAGGTTTAACCAAAATTTATCGGAATTTAATAAAATTTTTTAACTACGCATGCTCGGTACATTCGTTAGTACTAATACAGCGTGCTTGTTTTAGCATGCATGCTACTTTATATAAATAACATGCATACTGTTAGCATAAAATAGCTGCAAAACAAGAATTTCAGTGATTTTGATGAATCTTTCTTTTTTTTATGACAATGCATGCCTTGTCCATACTTCTGCATGTGTACAGCATGCATATTTCGTGTATGCATGCTACTCTGGACTTACTGGGAAAGCTATTCTTGGTGTTGTAAAAAATTCGCTAACACCTTATTATCATTACACCATGCTCTTAATCAGTTGGCGCTGAAACTTCAAGGAAGAAGGTTCGCGCCTCTTGGTCGTATGTTTTGCACTGCACGAAATGTTTGAGGGACATGAAAATGCGTTATTTGCAGAACAATAATAATAATAATGATAATGATAGTGACAATGATAATGATAGTGATAATGATAATGATACTGATAATAATAATGATGATGACAATGATAATTATAACACAATTCCTGCTCATTACCTGCACAACAATTTTTGTCAGTGCAGAGAGCGGGATAGCTACAAACACAGGCGCAAAAGTTGAAAATTGTAGTAGTATGCACGTGAACACCACTGGTATAGAGCAAATCATATAGTATAGTCAAGCTGTAGCAGTGATGTGATTTGGTGGGATTTCGGGCTCATTTTGGGATATTTGGCCTATTTGAGAACGTGTGGGATTTCAGATGCTTAGGTGGGATTTTCTACTGAATCATAATTTTTTTAAAGAGTAAATTAGCAAAACTGGTTGGTGTCACTTTTTTGTAATCTTTCAAAATTTTTCGTTTAATTGCTGTTTCATTTATTCTAAATATGTAAGAAAGGGATATGCATATTCAAGAGGCTTAAAATTAATGAAAATAAGATCCTCATTTAAAAACAAAAATATAAGCTCAGTTTCATTTTGATGCAACGAAAGAAATTTACGATTTCTTCATACACTTAATGCCGTGGTTATGCTTACCAAACATGATTGCCGAACATTTTTTGTTGTTATTGTTTCACGTATAAACTGAGAAATGAACTTTTTCTCAAATTCATTCTCTCGCTCTCAGACCGAACATTTTTGATTGCTGATCGAAACACCAAACATGCCGAACTACCGGTGTTGCCTGCAGTCATTTTGTATAATAGCATCAAAAAAGTAGTAAAAAGTATAATTAATTTTGTGCTTAAGCAACCCTTACCACAAAGTGCAAGCAAGACGGAAAAATTTGTGTGCAATTAATTTAAATTTCATTTCTTTCTAATTTTAAACACTTTCTGATCTCATTTTCCTCCATTCCTTCACAATACATGTGCTCGTCTTACATTTTTTCGACTGCCACATAGCTTCAGAAACTTCAATTGTATGTTGCAAAATAATTCGACGTTTGTTTTTTTCAAAATATAATGCCCCTTGCATAAACAATTCCATTATGAATTCATTTTTAATTTCGTTTTTCATTTTATAATAAATAGGTAGTATTTATAAAACTACAAAAATTTGTGTTTTGGCACATTATTACATGTAATGCAACTGTTCAACAAACATAGCATAACCACCCAACAAACATTTCAGAGAAGAGAAGAAATTGACGAAAATGAACACCAAACATGTTTGGTAATGCCGTGGTTATGCTTACCAAACATGTTTGGTGTTCATTTTTGTCAATGTCTTCTCTTCTCTGAAATGTTTGTTGGGTGGTTATGCTATGTTTGTTGAACAGTTGCATTACATGTAATAATGTGTCGAAACACAAAGTTTTGTAGTTTTATACATACTACCTATTTATTATAAAATGAAAAACGAAATTAAGAATTAATTCATAATGGAATTGTTTATGCAAGGGGCATTATATTTTGAAAAAAACCAACGTAGAATCATTTTGCAACATACAATCGAAGTTGTTGACGCTATGTGGCAGTCGAAAAAATGTAAGACGAACACATGTATTGTGAAGGAATGGAGGAAAATGAGATCAGAAAGTGTTTAAAATTAGAAAGAAATAAAATTAAAATTTTTTGCACACAAATTTTTCCGTCTTGCTTGCACTTTGTGGTAAGGGTTGCTTAAGCACACAATTAATTATACTTTTTAATACTTTTTACTACTTTTTTGATGCTATTATACAAAATGACTGCAGGCAACACCGGTAGTTCGGCATGTTTGGTGTTTCGATCAGCAATCAAAAATGTTCGGTCTGAGAGCGAGAGAATGAATTTGAGAAAAAGTTCATTTCTCAGTTTATACGTGAAACAATAACAACAAAAAATGTTCGGCAATCATGTTTGGTAAGCACAACCACGGCATAAGCATAACCACGGCATAAGAGTTTTTATAAAAAACGCAGTGTTTAACTTTTCGTATTTTTTTTTTTTTTTTTTTTATAAAATTTGTTATATATATTGAAAAACTTTATTATGTACATTATTAAACCATAAAATTATTATAATGTTAAAAAAATGTAGGGGAGGATGCCCGCCTACTAACCACGTTTTGCTTGAAGGCCATACCTTTGGTTTAAAATATTACTTTTCAGAGCTGTTGGTTTCATTTGGAAGCTAAGTTCAATAACTAACAAGAATTTTAATCAGAATTTAAAATTTCCAAGAATTGTAATTTTGTCAGTCGATCTAGCAAAAGTCTTGAAATCAGCCGCTTAAGAAATCGGCCCAGCTACTGAACACTCAAAACAAATCGTTGAAAAAAAATTAGAAAATGAAGTAAAAACGCTAGTTTTTGAGAGTTTATACTATCAATAGTTCACAATGACTCACTGAACTTTCAACAACAGAGATTTGAATATCTTTGATGGCTCCATCATGATATGGCGTGAAATATTTTTTTCCCATTTCTCAATATTGTTCGATTGCTCGTCGAATTGTGAAAACTAAACATTAAATATAGAATTATACTCATATTCACCTTCTTTTATCGATAAGAAACACTCTGAAATTCACTAAATAGAGATGAACTATTTGTGCTCAGTTTCGTTTTATTCGAATTTTATTTCTCAACGGCCGTGGGGCTAAAGCAGTATGCGCATTCATCTCAATGATTTATCAAAAGTGAACATTCAATGAGATGTTACTGTGACACTTTACACATTGGCGCATCATACAGACGTCAGAACTCACAGTGTTCAGTAGTAGGTGGGCCTCTTCAGCAGGTGGGCATTCTTATTTCTTTTCAAAAATTGCATAAAAAATCGTTATTGGTATAAATATTTGGGTAGGATTTTTTGTGGGTTTTTCGTGTCATATTGGTGGGATAAACAGGTCTAAATCGGGATGTGCTCGTGATTTTTTACTAAATCAGAATCACATCACTGAGCTGTAGTATAGTCAAGCTGTATGATTTGCTCTATACAGAGCCGTTGTTGTTGGCTCTGTTGATTTGCTCTATACAGAGCCGTTGTTGTTGTTGTTGGTTGTTGCCTTCTTTGTCTTCATGTTGTCTTGTTCATGATACAATAAGAAGGTAGGGTAAGGAGCTTTGACAAGACCTACTGCTAATGTCAAAATCATAAAACACAGTGGTACCATATCTAAAGAAAAAAATCCCATGACAAATCCATGTTTCATGGTTTCAGCAGGTAAGCGTTTTATATGAAATGCATTGCTTAAAATTATGATAAACGGAGAAGTACTAATTTTTTTGGTTTTATGCAGTAAGGTTATGCAATGAGGTAAGATAAATTTTTATTAGATATCGTATGCACATTCAATTAAAATTTTTAAATAAGAAATCAAGAATTCAAAACAATAAGCAAAAAATTACAGGCAGTAGTAAATTAGTGAAAATAAAGCTGTAAAATTACTACAAAATTCATTTTTTCAATTATAGATACTTTGATTCGATTTTTTTCTTATTTGCCCTATATATAATTCCTTTTCTAAGTTTTTGTCCCACATTTAAGAAAAATACAGAAAAGTGGCATTGCTTAAATGCTATTTGACATAAGCAGTAGGTCTTGTCAAAGCTCCTTATCCTACCTTCTTATTGTATCATGGTCTTGTTGTCAACATGCTTGGCCTAAAGCTCAAATTTGTTTTCAATGAAGAATGATAACAGTAAGAACCAGATTGCTTCATTGCTGGCACTGTCACTTGAAACCATCAGTCTTCTTTTTCTGAATGGTAAAAGCCATCACTTTGATCAGAAACTAAAAACCGTGCAAGATCGAAAACGTGCTAAACGAGTACCGTGCAAAACGGGGGATAAGTGTATATTCACAGTCTTAAGCAGCCAATCAAATGTTTATTTAACAGAAAATATTTGCTTTTGCTTTTTGATAAAGTCACTTTGTAGGAGGTGTGGTTTTCACTCGATTTGGATGAATGATCTGTGTATGAACATGCATGAACACATGATACATGTTATTTATCGAAGTTTATATGCATAATTACAAGTCCATATAATCATTTTTGTGGAATTTAAAAAGATTTTACATTTTTGATAAAAGTCACTTTTTATGGGAGGTCGGCGTAATTTTCATCCAATTTGGCTCATTTTTGAACTTCACCTTTATATTTTAGAATAAAGCTTAAATATTGAATTTCGTGATGATATGTTTTAAATTAATGCTGTAATCGTGATCACAGACGGACAGACAGACATGGCTAAATCGACTTGGGTGGTGATGCTGATCAAAAATATACACTTTTCTATATCTGCCAAGCCTCCTTATGGCCGCTACAAACGGAGTGACAAAATTAATACACCCTGTTTACGTTTTTTAAACGTGTGGGTATAAAAATTACCAGAACATAACTATGTGTTGAAATGGATGTGGATGAAAAGTTGCTACACCGAGAAAAAAAGCTTAGGCAAAATTAACAAAAACTAGTATAATTTATATGATGTCTTTGGCAGTTTTCAGCATCCTAAGTTTTCGTCAAAACATCTAAGTTTTACATGTTTGACTTAGCGGTACTGATTTGGATAAATTAACTAAGTTTTTTGTAATTTATACATTATGGCTTTGACAGTTTATATTAGAGTGCTTCCTTTATCTGACGAACATAGTGTTGAAGTCCATACCATTTTGATAAAGTGTCAAATTTGTCAATATGTTATATACTTGGCTTGGGTGAATCAAAATTTTTTTTGGCAGGACATCGAAGTATATGCTTTCAAAGCAATGTACAAAACGATATTTTACTTTGGTGAACAAGCATAAGTTTTTAATTTCCATACAAATTCTTTCCACCCAAGCCGGCTTAGGTGATTTTATTATCGCTTTTTTTCTCGGTGTACGGAATGAACGGTGTACGGAGTTTTATTCAAAAACGTTCTATCAAGTCGATATTCTATATTGATTTGTTTTTCAGAAACTGATATTGTGTACAATACAAAGAAAATAACAGCAAAGTATTTTCACAACTAAAATAATTCATAACAATTCCTTTTTTATATATTATATACAATTATATTTTCTAGCAGTTATATATAAACTTGACGTAACAATATTGAAAGGTTAAAAAAAATCTATTTTACTTTATAAAATCTATAAATTCTTATCAAAATATTTTGTATAACAATTTCAATATTCATTTCAATTCTTCCTATTATATCGAACATAACTATAAAAAAAAAACACGGACGCCAACGAACATAACTATATAATGGCATAATTTCGATTTTTTTAAATTATGAATGGCTTATTTTGATTTTTTTCCGCTGCCTGACTATTATGAGGTTTTGAAACCTATACCTTGGCTTAAAAGCAACAAAGCCGCACGAGCCGATGGTTTAATTGCTGAGCTCTTCAAGAATGGAGGCGAAGCTCTATTTAAAAGCATTTATGAGCTTCTATCAAGAATATGGTCGAAAGAATGGACTCCAAACGAGTGCAACCTCGCTGTGCTCTGCCTAATCGACAAGAAAAGCGATACCACCATTTGTGCAAACTACCGTGAGATAAGCCTTCTTCATATCGCATTAAGTTACATCTTGTGTTTAATAATGCTGTAAGATACATTAGTGGTCCTAGAAAGTTTGACTGCTTTAACTATTTAGATGCTTGAAACTTCATCTTTTTACACAACCCGATTTGCACTCACACTCCTGATTACTTATTTGAAAAGCTACGATTTTGTACACTGAACAAAATATTAGTTTAAAATTTAACACAATGTTTTGAAATAATGTGTCCATAATTTTCCTTTTCTTTCAAGTGTTTTTCAAAAGTATTAAACACATTTGCTCTTAAAAAATAAAAATAAAAATAAATAACTGGCCATTTCAGCCCTTGAAAGGACTTTGACCTACATAGCTTCTTATGATCAATTGTGTTGTGCGTGTTATTAAGTTTGTACACAATTGACCGAGAAAGGGACCTACATGTTTAACGCCGACTCCGAACGGCGATGAACGTAATGTTCTTATTCTCAAGAAGCTTTACATGGCATTTGATTACTCTCTGAGGTTTGCCATTGTCTGCAGAGAGGTGACGGCCGTACAGAAAAATTCTTTTTAACTCAAATAATTTTCTGTCGCTGCTGGGGTTCGAACCTGGGTCTCCAAAGTTCTTTGACATAGCGCCCACGCACTTTAACCAACTACGCCATGGACGCCACAATTTGCTATTACTTTGATGAAATTTGTTGCAAGCACAAAATGTTAAACACAAAATTCGTTAAATTAATAACATTGTCGCCAATTCCAAAACATTTTTTTTCAGTGTAGGTCCACTAAAAATCTGAATATAATAAATCTCTGTTTATAGTTTTTTAAGCTCTAACAGACTCTTTTTTGTGAACGCCATCAGATTGTGGAATTCACTGCCTTTATGTATAAAAGAATGTAATCTTCCAACATTTCTCTTAAGTCTCTCTCTTTCTCTATGAAAATGTTTTTAAAACCTAAATTTATTTAAAATTATTTAATCTTTATTTATTGTTATTCTTGATTTTTTCGGTCTTTTTTCGATTTTAATTTTGAATTTGTTTATTATTTTGATTAGATCTTTCAGTAATTGTATTAAGTAAAATTTTACTTATTTATTTGCTGATTATCACTTGTTATTATTTGTTCTTTTTTATATGTATCTATAATATTACTGCATTTAAAAGAATCTGTCTTGTTTGTGAACATTTCTAAATAAATAAAATATAAACGTATAAGGTCCTGTCTAGCGTATTATGTGAAATACTGAATCCCATTGTAAACCCCAGTGTGGCTTCTGACTTGGCAAATCAACTATCGACTAAATATTTACGCTACGACAAATGTTGGAGAACAAAACGCACTATCTTTTTGTCGATTACAAAGCCGCCTTCGAATCTCAAGGAATCACCTGGAATCACCTGTATTCCACCATGTCCGAATTTGACATTACTGCAAAGCTCATCTTTGCAGAATGACACTGAACACCAGCAGCACAGTTTAAATCTGGAAGAATCTGACTCTCTCATTCGATACCAAACGAGGTTTCAAGCAAGGTGATTCCTTATCGTGTGACTTTTTCAACCTAATGATGGAGAAGATCATTCAAGCTGCTGATATGAGACGTAGTGGAACGATATTTTTATTATGCTGCTGGCATATGCTGATTATATAGAAAAGGCTATAGTATGCGTGAAGTGTAGCATTCTCCAGATTAACGAAAGAGTCGAGTCGGGTGTTGCAGTGAACGCAGATAAGACAAAAAACCTAATGTCAACAAACAAATATTTCCAGCGACTTGAGAGGTTGTTAAGGACTTTGTCTGGTATCCAGCGTAAGCTTCTCTAACAAAGTAAGCATTAAGATAAAACGAAGGATAACTCTTGCCAACCGGTGTTACTTTGGTCTAAGTAGGCAATTGTGAGCAGAGCCCTCTCCCGACGAACAAAACTCACGCTCTATAACTCACTTATCATGCCCGTCCTATTATATGCAGCACAAACGTGGATGTTGAGCACTGATAAAAAGACCTTAGGAACCTACTAGTGAAGATCCTTCGAAAGATCTTCGGTCCAATCTGCGTCAATGGCGCGTACTGAATTCGATGGAACCGATGAGCTGTACACCCACATCGACATAGTTAAGCGCACAAAAATTGACCCGGTCAATTTGACCGGCTGCGTTGGCTGGGTCATGTTGACCGAATGGAAAATTACTCTTTTTTAATCGCCATATAGGTTCTATGAGTCAGTTTTTGTGTCATAACTTTGGTTTGGTTTACGCTAGAAGTTACAGATTAACAGCCTTATTAAATAGATTTCCTTAAACAACCTTTCAGCACTTGTTTAGTCACGCACTGTTTAAGGCAGTGTCGGCCAAAAAAATACATACACAGTTCTTTCAGTTTCGTAGTAGTCTGCGCCCAAGTATGAGCAAAGAATCTCTCTTTGGCTTACACTGTGAAAATTTTACTTCGCAGGAGGATTAAAGAAACTTTTTATTATTAACATTAAGCGGCATTCTAGATGAATGCAGGTATATGAAAGTGAATTGAAATTAATGAAATTTCTTACTAGGTAAATAATGTGCAATATTATTTATTGTCTAGAGGCAGCGTTATTAATAATAATTAATAATAACATTAATATTAATATTTTATTAATAATATCAACATGCATATATTTATTATTAATATCAATATTACATATTTATTTGGAAAGTAATCTTTTACGAATAACATTTCCAAAATAAAAAAAGCATTGGTAGCGCACTCTACTTTCTTCTGTCAATTAAGTTTTCGCTTCCCCAAAACAATTTTTAAAGAAAAAATATGCTAATTTCCACATTTTGTTCAACATTTTTTTTACGTGTAAGCATTTAAAATTAAGTAATAAATTGCGCGCATAGAAGTATAGTGTTAACTAGCCAAAAGCGAAACCAGAGATAAAGAGATAGGAAACTTCGGCAAAAAGGAGATAGCCATATGCTAAAATGCAGTCAATACTAATGCAAATGTTATAAATGTGTTAGTAAAATTTCATGACAAACTCACCCCTCTCGATGGATTCTCGATGAATTCACCCCTCTGGATGGACATGAGCGCTGGTGAATATCTCACTTTCGACAGCTAAGCCACCACTGTACACATAAAGAAAAGCTAGCCTACAATGTTTGTTCAAACAAATTCATGCATTTAAAAATTGGAACAGAGTTTTTAAAACAAAAATATAGCTGTTCTTGAAAGAAATTGAATTATTAACAACACAATTTTCTGTTAACAACACCACTTGTAAATAGAACAATTTTTTTCATTTTAAATTCAATTTTTTCTATCAAAAATATTTTTGTCTGTTATCAAAGTAACTCCACAAATTAGATTGACAAAACTAACATTTCTATGTTAACAAAAGTTCTTTATCGACTATTATTAACAATATTCTTGCTCAGCTAAAAACAATTTTCTTTTTAATATGGAAGACTTTTTTGGGTGTAATACCTATTTTTGACAAATATGAGGTGAACTCACATACACAAGACGTGATTGCATAAAAAATTGGAGAAGAAGCATTTTTAGCTGTCAAAATCAACAGAATTCACAATAGAAAAAAAGTTTCCCATCTCATTATCTCTGGCGAAACATCAACTGAGCGCTCTTGCTACGAATAATCGGCAGCGTCGGTGTAAAAGCACGACAGCAAGTTTTATGTCGGTGTAAAAATACGAAGTTTCACGAAGCACGCGTGCATAGGCGTCGGCCGACACTGGTTTAAGGCTTTACGCAGCCTCTATGCAACCTTGCTAACATTGTTATTCATAAACATTTTGTCATTCGCTGCTTATGTCTGTAAGGTTTGTGTCTGAACTATAGAAAATCTCTACAAAAAATAAGAATTCATATGGATTTGCAATGGCCGCCGCATAAAAAAATGCTGCAAAGGGCGCATATGAAGCATGTCTTTGATATTAAACGAAAAGACAAACAAAAATGGTTGTATTTACGCAGCCTTTAAACTCCAATTTCGGCGTTTATGATACGCAAATCTTAAACAACTGCGAAAAATGTTTATGAATAACGTTTTCTTGTTTTTTTAAAACAATCTTCTTTTTACAGCCCTTTTTACGCTGCCCCTAAAATGTGTTTATGAATTAGGCTGTAAGCGTGTATGTGACGATATATTCAAGGAATATAGAAATACTAGTAAACAGGTATTTTTTTATCGGTCAAAAATAAAAGTTGAAAATTGATTTTTATTTTTTCGGTCAAAAATAAAAGTTAAAATTTGACTTATAAATAACATAGCGAGTCAATGTTATTTATTTTATTTACATAACCCATAAATATTATTAGCCATCTACATTTCATTAATATTCTTTACTGCGCCATCTATGTTTCAATATTCTTAATATCTATTGTGCATCCCTGTATATATTTTGAATTTCTTGCAAGCGCAGCCAACTTTGATTGTAACATAGGCGTATAAAAGAGAGAACAACCGAGCAGCTCGCATCATTTGTCGTGCAGCAGCTCAGGATCTACACAATTGATTCACCTACTACTATTGATTAAATCACATTTATGTAATTTTTGTAAACAAAATTTGAGCTTCAAAATAAAATAACTATTAATCGTTTTACAATTGGCGCCCAACTAGAGGCTCGAAATTGTGCAACCTGGAGCTAAGAAGCGCAGCAAATCGTTCAAAAAGCGTAAAAACAACAACAACTTGTTCAACAGCGACAGGGTTTCCATTGGATAGTGCGGCGGGATCAGTGTGTCCAACAGATAATAGTGTTCCATTGAACAACTCAACATCAACAGCGTGTCCAACAGTGAAAAGTGTTCGATTGAACAGTTCCACAACTACAGTGTGTCCAACAGCGAATAGTGTTCCATTTGACAATTCAACAGCAACAGCGTGTTCAACAGCGAAAAGTGTTCCATTGAACAGTTCAACAACAACAGCGTGTCAAAAAGCGAAAAGTGCTCAGTTGCATAGCACAAAAACAACAACAACAGCGTGTTTAATAGCGACAAATCCATTGGACAGGGCGGTGGCACCAACGTGTTCAACATTATACACAAATCCAACAGTGATAAGTCCATTGAATAGTACAGAAAAAGCGAGTACGATGACAACTTTATCAGTAGAGCAGTTTAAGCAACTTATGGAAGCAGTGTGCGCTTGTAATGTTAAGCAAGGCTCATTCAGCGCATGCACAGCTCGATATAAAGGCGAGCGCGATCCAGCGAAGGTAGAAGAGTTCATAGCGGCTATATCGACATTCAAAACGGTAGAGAAGGTTGCTGATGGAGATGCGGTCAATGGTATGCCAATGTTACTCGAAGGAGACGCAGCGGAGTGGTGGCGCGGAGTAAAAGATGGTGTTACGTCTTTTCAGGATGTGGTGCGTATGCTACGTGAGAGTTTTTCACCTCCAAAACCAGCATGGCGTGTTTATGCTGAGATTTTTGAGTTCAGGCAGCAGAAAAGCGAGGCAACAGACACTTTCATCAGAAAGAAAAGAGCACTCTTCGCACGGTTAGAGCACACTCCAGTTGAACGTGATCAAATCGACATCATATTTGGACTATTGCACCCACAAGTTCACGAGCGTGTATGCAGGGAGAAAGTGAACACCTTTGAAGACCTTTTAAGAGACGCACGTGAAGCTGAGCAGGTTCGAAATGAAAAGAACGCCACAGTCGACGGTGCTGCAAGCAATATTGGTGGTGGTTCTTTGCGCTGCAATTATTGCCGAAAGAGAGGTCATACTCGAGAGAATTGTTTTAAGAAGCAGGAGGCTGAAGCAAAAGAAGCACAGGCCAATGCACCAGTGGTTTTAGCCAAGGCTAAGGTGTCTTACTATGGTTGTAATACGCCTGGTTTCATACGCGCAAATTGCCCAAATTGCCAGAAGACATCGACCGAAAACAATCGCGTCCATTTTAATTCACTAGCTTTGAAGAAAGTTGAATATGACAGTCCAATTGCAAATGTGCAGTTGTTTGGTGTTCCTGGTCAAGCTTTTTTCGATACTGGGGCTCGCATGAGCGTTGCAAGTCAAAATTTGAAACATATCATGGACATAAACAAGTGCAAGTATGAAAATGTTTTGTATGAAATAACGTTGGCAGATGGTAGCAAAAATAATCGAAATTGTTTGTCAACGATTTGCAAAATTGTCACCGGCGGCAGGTGTCTTAATATACAATTTATCATTTTGCCTCATGCTGTCGGTAATCGCACATTAATAGGGACCGATTTCATGCAACAAGCAGGTATAGTTCTAAACATGGGACAGAAGTTCTGGTATTTTGAAACCAGCCAAGATCAGCACTTCAATTTCGCGGAGTCACTGCCACTAGAGCTCAATGTTTTAGAATCCATTGTTGTCAATAAACGCAAACCAGAGGAGTCTGTCGAAAATATACTAAAACACCAAAAGCCTATTGCCTCTCCAAATTTATCTGATTTTGAATATTTTGGACCAGAATACATCAAGCAGAGTGACTACTCACCACACTCAATTCAAACTATTTTCCGAGATGCCATTCCAAAGAATGCAGTCACACCTGATCGAAACCAAAATTTGTTCACTGGCGTCATGTATAAGCCCACAAGCGAAGAAGAGCCTATTTTTACGAAACTTTGTTCCATTGAGTTTAAAATTTTGAAAGACACGGACGCAACTCAGCTTACATCCACACAAAAGCAGCAACTAGAAGAGGTTCTACAGAAGCACAAGGAAGTTTTTGGACCAATAGATGAGCCCACACCATACGCAGAGCATCGCATCAACACTGGTGAGCATGAACCTATTTTTTCGCCACCATATCGTATGTCCCACGCAAAAACTAGAGAGCTGGAAGTGTTGCTAGAAAATGGCATTATCCAAGAAAGTGAGTCTGCTTGGACGTCGCCAGTGGTGATGGTGCCCAAAAAAGATGGCGGTGTGAGAGTCTGTATAGATTACAGAAAATTGAATGCTGTAACTATTCCAGACAAATTGCCGAAATTCCCATTGCCGAGAATTGATGACTTGCTGCATGCTGCCAAGGTAACAAAATTTATGTCAACACTTGATTTGCAATCCGGCTACTATCAAATAAAAGTTCATGAGAAAGATTACGACAAAACTTGTTTCATTACCCCATTTGGGTACCATGGTTCAAGCTAAGAGCAAACAGCACAAAATGTTATTTTTGTTGCCCTCACGTTAAGTATCTAGGACATATACTCACACCTAAAGGTATATGTGTTGACCCAGAGAAGACGTTGGCTATAAGTGAACGAAAAGAGCCAAAGAACGTAAAGGATGTCATTTCATTTATACAAACTTGCTCCTGGTACCGATGATTCATTGAAGGTTATTCCAAAATTGGGAAGCCTTTAACAGATTTAACAAAGAAGAATGCTGAATGGCGGTGGGGAGAAGAGCAACAAGTCGCCTTCAATACCCTTAAGGAGAAGCTTGTTACTTCGCCGATATTGAAGCAAGCTGAAAACAACAAAGCATATTTTATAAAAACGGATGCTAGTGCTTATGCACTCGGAGCAGTTCTACTCCAGGGGGAGGGAGAACATGAACACCCCATAGAGTATGCAAGCCGTTTGCTCACGAAGGCGGAAATAAATTATTCTACAACTGAGCGTGAAGCTCTTGCTATTGTATGGGCCTGCTCAAAGTTTCGCGGCTATATAGAAGGAGAAGACATCACTCTTATGACTGACCATCAGCCCTTGAAATGGTTGCTAGCCATGAAGTCGCCATCAGGACGCCTTGCACGATGGGCGTTGCAACTCCAGCAATACAACTTTAAAGTCGAATATATGCCCGGTAAAACAAACTCTATGGCTGATATGTTATCAAGACCACCTATTGAGGATACATCTACTGAGGAGTCGACACCACATCTTTTTGCTGTCCACATTGATTTTCCAAGAAGGAGTGTCTCAGAGCTACGCGACGAGCAGTTGAAAGATGATAAACTCAAAGAAATCATCTTGTCGTTAGAGTCTGAAGATGAAAACATTAATCGATGGATTAATAGGGGATACATCATGAATAATGGCATTTTATATTGTTATGATAACGAAGATTCAGAAGATGCTCAGTTTGTTGTTCCGTATCAAGAAAGAGCAGGAATTCTCAAGAGCTATCACGATGATAACGCAGCAGGTCACTACGGGGGAGAAAGAACAATTACTAGAATTGCCAAACGATACTTTTGGCCTGGTATGCGTGCGGATATACTTAAGCACGTGAAAACTTGTATAGATTGTCAACGATTTAAGGCCACGAATATGAAACCATATGGACTTCTTCAAACTACTAGCAGCAAGCAACGCTTTGAGGTTGTTGCGATTGATCTTTTTGGACCACTTCCACTTACTGAAGACGGTTATCAATGGATATTCATAGTCGAGGATGTAGCCAGCAGATGGACGGAGATTTTCCCAATGAAGGAAGCAACAGCGGAAATGTGCGCAAAACTACTTATTGAAGAAATATTTCTACGGTTTGGAATCAATTCGTATCAGCGATTATGCAAAAGGTTGCATACTGTTTTGGAATTGAGCAGCAGTTCACGCCAGTCTACCATCCTGAAGCTAACCCAGTAGAGCGCCGAAATCGAGACCTGAAAGCACAGCTAGCTATACTTGTGCAACAAGACCATACCATTTGGCACAAAAACTTGGCAGCCATACGCTTTGCCATGAATACAGCAAAATGCCAGACCACAGGTTTTACACCATCCTACCTTACTTTCGGAAGAGAGTTACGAACTCTTGATGACATCCAGCATGACGTTAGAGACATTGTCGAGAGGAAAACATTCATTCCGCAAATCACACCATTTTTGAAAGAGCTAGTCGTTTTACACAGTTAAAATTTGACTTATAAGGGGTGTTTTTTTTAGAGGTATAGAACTTCGAATCGCAATAAAACACAAGAAAATCGTTTTAATGTCCATCAATTTGGCTTTATTGGAAGGATAATTTTATGCCATTAATGTTTAAATATGATTTCGGGCATGTGGCCGCCGCGGCTGGCTCGAATAAAGCCAATTCTACAGGTCCAATTTTCAACCACTTTTTCGAGCATATGGGGCCGTATGTCGGCAATAACGCCACGAATGTTGGCCTCCAAGTCCCCTAACGTTTCTGGTTTGTTGGCGTAGACGAGCGACTTCACATATCCCCAAAGAAAATAATCCAATGGTGTCAAATCACACGATCTTGCTGGCCAATTGACAGGTCCATTCCGCGAAATTATGCGCTCATCGAATGTTTCCTTCAATAAATCGATTGTGACGTGCGCTGTGTGGCATGTAGCGCGGTCTTGTTGGAACCACAACTCATCCACATTCATGCCATCCAATTCGGGAACAAAATAGTCGGTTATCATGGCTCTATAGCGGTCTCCATTAACGGTAACTGACTCTCCAGCATTATTTCGGAAGAAGTATGGCCCAATGACTCCACCAGCCCATAGAGCACACCAAACAGTCAGTTTTTGTGGATGTAATGGCGTCTCAAGAATCTCATGTGGATTCTCTTCACTCCAAATGCGGCAATTTTGCTTGTTGACGTAGCCATTCAACCAAAAATGAGCCTCATCACTGAACAAAATTTTGCGATGAAAATCAGCATCGAGATCAATCTCATTTTCGGCCCATACACCAAAATCACGACGCATTGCATGGTCTCGCGGCTTTAATTCTTGCACAAGCTGGATCTTGTAAGGTCGCAAGCCAAGATCTTTGCGCAAAATCTTCCATAAAGTTGATGGACAAAGCTCCAATTGCTGTGCACGGTGGCGAATCGATTCATTCGGGTCCTCTTCAACATTTTGCTCTACAGCGGCAATTGTTTCTTCGGTGCGCACTGTTTGACGTCTCTGCGGATGCGTATTATCACATAGAGTAAACGTAGTGCGAAAACGACCCATGGTTAACCGAATTAATTGCTCTGATGGACGATTATGTCGACCATAAAATGGACGGAGCTTGCGGTAAACTTCGCGAACTGAACCATTATTTTCGAAATAAATTTGCACGATTTGCAAGCGTTGTTTTTTTGTCAACCTGTTCATGATGAAATGGCAAACCAAACTGAACATAAATGACATTAGAGTTGCCAGATTTGACCACAAAATGCCAGTTTTATCTCTATTCGAAAAACAAACCCCTAAAAAAAACACCCTTTATTTTTTCAGTCAAAAATAAAAGTCAAATAATGACTTTTACTTATTCGGTCAAAAATAAAAGTTAAAATATAAAATATACAGAAATATAAGTTAAAATTTGACTTTTATTTTTTTGGTCAAAAATATAAGTTAACAATTGACTTTTATTTTTTCGGTCAAAAATAACAGTTAAAATTTTACTTATATTTTTTCCGTCAAAAATAAAAGATAAAATATGACTTATATTTTTCCGGTCAAAAATATAAGTTAAAATTTAACTTTTATTTTTTCGGTTAAAAGGTGAAAAAATATAACAAAAATATAAATTATATTCACTCTACTCTTATCTGCCTATGTTTGGCTTATCGCTATACCTTGCGTTCCCTGTCACTGTTGTGAACTGAAATGATCATCAGAGAACTGAAATGAGTATCCGACAGAAATCGGATACTCAAATCATACTCAAGTTACTTGTTGTTCTATACCCTATCCATACTTATTGTTTTAAAACTTTTTTCTGACATAAAAAATACATTTAAGGGAATTCTTTTGGTGTTTTTTTATGGATTTTATAGAATTTTTTTTATGGATTTTTAAAAATGTTACCTTTGGAGAAAAAAATCTGAGCTTGGATTCCGAGTTAAATTAGATAGGTAGCAAATTGTAAGTATTTATATAAATTAAGTTTTTTCCTATTAGGTATAAATTTATTTATTGTGCTATTATTTTTTTATAAGAATTTAGTATTAGTTCAATGACAATCATACGCCACGTGGAATTTGTATTTATAATAAATTCATTTAAAGAAATGAATGTAAAAGTCTCAAAAATGTTAAAACAGTATTGCTAATTTTTTAATTTAATTTGGCATCGGATCCATATCATTCACTCAAGTCAAATCATTTTACCAGTAACTAAGTGATAAGTATTCTAATTTACCATTTCTATATATACCTAACCATTATTACCATTACTATTATCTATACATAAATAGGCGTAGTAAAAACAGTCAAGAACTATTTTCTCACGTGTTTCTTAACAGATTTTGATAATTTTCTTTTTTAAATCAATAAGAGTAGGGAGAAGGAGTGCATCGAATATATATGGTGGGCGTGGCACAGTCCATACAGGCCAAATTTCTGATATCGAATAGCTTTAGAGTTAAAGGTCACACAGCCTCCTACTAGAAAGTACTAGAATGTAGAATATAGGAAGTAGGGTACTGGATAAAGGGACATGGCTCCGCACATATAAGTTTTTTGATATCGAATAACTTTGAAAGTAAAAGTCACAAAACATGGAAACTCAGAATGGAGTTATTATTTTGTGATTTCCTGCTGGTGGTGCGTATGGTGCGGAATGAGTTCGGATACGTTTGCACATGAGTAAAGAGAGACAAACATTTTTTAATTAAAATACAAAAAATTACAAAAAATTCCTTTTTAAATGGTCGAATATTGAATATTGCAATACTATTTATAATTAATAACTATAAACAAGGACGCCGATAATTTTTTCCCCATCTTGTTTTCATCTTCAAGTAAAGAAAAGGAACTTTCATCTTTTTGTTAAGAAAGTTGTGTTGCACAGTATAATAATTAAATATTAATAAAAATCATTTTCAAACAAGCGAAAAATCGCGAAAATCCAAAAAGAGCACGACAAATAAATTTAGGCTGCAAAACAACGTGTGCCGGGTAAGCAAGTAATTTATATAGGATATCACTGTCAAATTATGTACCTTTATTTTGAATAGAAAAAATAAAACTCAAATTTTAACTCTTATTTTTGACTTAAAAATAAAAGTCTAATTTTAACTTATATTTTTGACCGGAAAAATAAAAGTCAAATTTTAACTTATATTTTCGACCGAAAAAATAAAAGTCATATTTTAACTTTTATTTTTGACCGAAAAAATATAAGTCAAATTTTAACTGTTATTTTTGACCGAAAAAATAAAAGTCAAATTGTAACTTATATTTTTGACCAAAAAATAAAAGTAAAATTTTAACTTATATATCTGACCGGAATAATAAAAATCCTATTTTAACTTGTATTTTTGACCGAAAAAATATAAGTCAAATTTTAACTTTTATTTTTGACCGGAAAAATAAAAGTCAAATTTTAACTTATATTATTCACCGGAAAAATAAAAGTCATATTTTAACTTTTCTTTTTGACCGAAAAAATATAAGTCAAATTTTAACTGTGCTAGTAAGCCCATACGACGCACAGTGTACTATTTAGACGGTATTAAATCAAAGTTACAACAATTTGTATGGGAAAGTTTGCCTTTTCGTTTCCCAACATCACAATTTTCAATTTTTTTTTAAATGGCATAACTCCTAAGCGAAGACCTTCACAGACCTCTTCTTATAAACGCCAATGTATTCTCATACACTTCTTAGTACACAAAAAATTAAATTATCCATCAGTGGCGTTCCTAGGCTTGGTGACACCTGGGGCGGATACTCATGGTGTCACCCCTATAAAAAATTTCTACATGCAAAAAGAAACCAATTCGATTTATTATTATCATTATGTTTCCCAAAAAAAAAAAACAAACAACATATGACAAACAATAAGAATTTGTAAAAAACAGAACAAAACTAGTAAGAAATGATCTTCGACTGGGCCAAAGTTAAAATACCCCCCGTCCGAACCGAAGCATTTTCAAAGTCTTAAGCATTAAAAAAAAAAATGTTAATTTGTAAACACATTTTCGTCATAGTTTTAACAGAAAATATTCTCTTTTGTTTTGATAAAGTCACTTTGTATGGAAGGTGGGTGTGGTTTTCACTAGATTTCAATGAGTTTCATACACAGAGTACATGTTATATATCAAAGTTTATATGCAAAATTGAAAGTCCATATATTAATTTTTGTGAAATTTAAAGAGATTTTCCCTGTTTGATAAAGTCACTTTGTATAGGAGGTGGGCGTGGTTTTGATCCGATTTGGCCCATTTTTGAACTTGACCTTTATTTTTTAGATACAAGCTTAAATATCGAATTTCGTGATGATAGCTGGAAAAAAACATATTTTTATAAGTAGGTATTAAAGGGCTGCACAAATGCATTTGCTTCTTTGCTTGCACCAAGTACTTTAAGTAAAGCACATCACTTGTAGAATAATTAAGCAAAGAGATAGCGTAAGTGCGTTACTTGTTGCTCAGAGAACAAGTAATATTTCAACTCTCTCTCTCGGATCAAATGCATACGCAACTTGCTTTCGTCGATTATAAAAGTTATCGGCCGCTATCACGGCAAATGAAAAAATAACTATATAGTTCTAGCTTGTACTCCAAATACTTGCGTATGTTGAAATCAAAAGGCAATATCAGTTTCATTAACCAGTTACAATTATCAGCTTAAATGGAGGGTCGGAGAGGGTCATTATGTATGACGGACCCCCATTACTTTTGCGATAGGAACATTGTTCCCTTTGGGACTTGTCCACTGCGACCCCGCTTTAGGGGTGCTCCCATACAAATTTTATGATTTTTGTATATTTATAACCTACACTTACATTTGAACAGGGTCCCAAAGGGAAAAAATGTTCCTCTTGCAAAAGTAATGGGGGTTGGTCATACATATTAACGCTCTCCGGCCCTCCCTTAGAACCACACATGCAATGAACATTTATCTTCTAAAATACTCAAATACTTATACTACGTGCTTACTTTTACTCCTCTTGCAAGTTCTTTTTATTTACAAAAATATTGAGTGAGAGTCAATAACTCATTTGTTTTGCCTTCAACTAGTTTTTTATTTAAGCACACTACCAAGTATTTGTGCTTACTCCAACGCTATCCGCAAATTAGAGTGAAAGAGCGAAAGTAATTGCGCAACACACAAATGTTTTATAAAGCGATTTAAATGCATTTGTGCAGCCCTTTAGTAGGTATGAGGTTAAACAAAGAAATCTTATTAATGGCGTTGTCTTAAAAACAAACTTTTCTTACTTTAAGAGCTGCAAAATTTGAAATAACTTCATCGAAATCAATATTACTTACAAATTCGTTTTCAATGGATAAAATAGCAAGATCGGAAAGCCTTGCCTGTCCCATGGAAGACCTTAAATAAGTCTTAGTTAATTTGAGCTTTGAAAAACTCCTTTCGCATGAAGCTACTGATACACAAATTGTTAGAAATAATTTCAATGCAACAAAATGGGACACACATTTTTTAACGTAATGTATTTGTACCTTTTTCTCTCTGTTTGAGAAATTAAAAAAAATATCGAAATGGTGTCACCCCTAAAATGGTGGTACCCCGGGCGGACCCGGACGGATGTAGTTTTATGTATTTTGGTGTGCATTAATACAGCTATTACACCATTCTTTATAATTTTCGTAGAACGCAAATAAGTTTAAATGAAAATATAGATTCTTTTCAATCAACCCATCCTTCCCCCCTGTCCTTTCTCACACCCTTCCTTGAAAATAGCTGAACATTTATTTATAAATCTGTGACAATAATTATTTGATTATTATTAAATTCTTATAAAAATGTTATTTTATAATAACACTAATAACAAAAGCAGGTAAATATGATATTATTTTAAATTCAAGTGTTGATGTTCTGTTGTTGCTTTTTGTAATAGGAATGCGTTGGGCAGAATGAGGTTATTGTACTTTACACATGTTGACAATTTTTGGAAATTAACGGTTGACTTAATTGTTGTTGTTGTTTAAGTAATTTCGCTTGCTGAATAACACAATTAATCTTATATATAAAAATGAAATACGTGTGCGTTAGTCTTGCTAAGGCTCAGAAACGGCTTGGCCGATTTTAATAATTCTTTTTTTGTATTGTTTGCCATAATACAGATGTGGTTTATAAAAAAAGAAAATTACAAAAAACTCGATGGAGCAGCGGAAAAATCGAAAAAAATCGAAATTGGTAATTTTGTATGGGAATTGCCACATCAGACTACTTTAAATAGCCAACAAATCATAACGGCTGAACGGATTTAACTCAAATTTTGCACACACATTACTTGAATCTTAGATAAGGTTACAGCATACTTTGTTTTGACCACGCCCCTTCTTCCGCCCCTTTACAAGAATCGCAAATTATCCTACTAGCGTACTTTTATTAGCGAAACTGTTCGTCTAAATAATCAAAAGAAAATTCTCTTATTGTGTCACCAAAAGCATTTACATATCTTCAAAATTGCACAACAATTTAGTATAGCGTCTTTTTCTAATAACATCGTTTCCTTAGAATAACAAAAAACTATCAGAAATTCGTATTTCCTACTCTCGATGAAAATAACTCCGTTGTTTTTGAATATATTTCATTCAATTTCTTTTCGTTGATAAATTTAATTTAAGCACTTAATAAACCCCTATTTGAAGAAAGCTCCAACATATTCACTTTTTACTCCAAAAAGAACACATAAGCTGTCATTTCAATAAATAAAAAAAATTTAAAAAAAAATATTATTTGTTTGCCCATTGTGAGGATCGAGCCTTAGACCACCTCATGGCTTCAAAACTGACTTTTGAGCTGACTGTTTTTATTCAAATTGAAATGTACTACAAAAATTTCCTAATAGAATTTGCAATAAAATGATATGACAGCACAATCGTCTGAAATCGAATTATAGCAGCCTATTATATTTTTCTAAGACAAAAACCAATCGTGTTTTTATCTTCTATTCTCTAAATATTTAATTATCAATTGCCGTGCGTTGGTCTTGCTAAAACTCGGAAATGGCTCGGCCGATTTTAATAATTTTTTTTTGTTCGCCACAATACTGATGTGGTGTAGGCAAAAAGAAAATAAGGAAGGAAGGAAAAGAATCGAAAGAATTGAAATTGGTCATTTTTCGTGTCGTACAGTGTTCATTGCAACTCCAAGGAGGGGACGAGCCTGACATAGGTCTACGAAATCAGTCAAATGCTCGGCGAGCTAATACACGTGTAAGCCCCACAGCAGCGAGTGACGGATAATGAAAACAATTAGATTGTCATGTCCGAATAAGTGTCATTTATAAAAAAAACAGAGTGGCATCCATAAGAACCCTTTTTTTGTTCGTTTCCGCACAAGGTAGCTTTTAACAGCAAAAAATTGGAATTTTCTCGGAAAAATCGATTTTCCATAAATTTTGTATGGAAAAATAAAAAATAAAAAAAAATTCGATTTTAATTTCATAATTCAAAATGCAATTTCTGCACAATTACATTCGTTCAAATCAGTGGTTTGTGTCCAGACGAATCAACCAATTATCGAATAGTGTTGCTGAATTCATTGGTTTGCAAGGATTACCACCACATAATTTACCACTGAAGGTTGATCTGTTATTATCATGCTTCGGAGCCTCAATCAATCCAAATTCTGCAAGGGAAAAAATTGGTGGTGAAGCAACTCAAGAATAATGTTTTTCAAGCAAAGACAAATGTGGCGTCCGTGGCGTAGTTGGTTAAAGTGCGTGGCCGCTATGTCAACGAATCTGGAGACCCAGGTTCGAACCCCAGCAGCGACAGAAAATTATTTGAATTAAAATAATTTTTCTGTACGGACGCCACCTCTCTGCAAACAATGGCAAACCTCAGAGAGTAATCAAAATGCCATGTAAAGCTTCTTGAGAATAAGAACATTTCGTTCATCGCCGTTCGGAGTCGGCGTTAAGCCTGTAGGTCTATTTCTCGAACAACTGTGTACAAACTTAATAACACGCACAACACAATTGATCCTAAGAAGCTAGGTCAAAGTCCTTTCAAGGGCTGAAATGGCCAGTTATTTATTTTTTTTTTTTTAAGCAAAGATGAACGCATTTGCGTAGGCCAATTCAAGGGCGAGGAAGTGCACATTCCAAGAATTCAATCAATGAATCACAACGCCAATCTTTCGAATTAATTTTGTCACTGTGTGCTGGATTAAATCAAATCTAAACTTATTTTATACCTTAAGAATAAAAAGAACATACGAGTAATAACATAATATATAATGTATATAAAGATAATGGAGCGCAAAGCCGTACGATCATATAAAGAGAGAGAGCAAGTAGACTATGCAAATGCAGCTTATTTTACACCTGTAGCATGGAGGTGCATTCAGTTTTTTAGATATAAATAAGCGGACGGAAGTTCCGCTCACAAAATTATATGGAAACAATATAAATGTTGCTCAAATAAATGTTAGTGCAAAACAATGTGTTTTAAATTATTTGTAAAAAATGCATGTATAATATGTCTATAACTATTAATCTTGAATTCCTAAGCTTCTTGCATGGCTTACAATATATGACATGTTCGCGTGTTGGAAAGCCTTCATCTTTGTTTACTTTTGCTAATGTTGTCTATCAAAAAGCATTGAATTGATCTGACATGTGATTCCCTCAACCTCCTTACATTCCGTGTAAATAAGGGATATAAGAGTGTTTCATTCAATCAATAATTGAAATTCGATTGGCACCATTTGTTATCGATCGGGAATGTTCGATAAAAAATTAATTTCGGGTGGGATCGTGATTGCTCGGAATTATTTCAATAAAAAAATTAATTCAGGGCGGGACGAAGTTTGCCGGGTCCTCTAGTGTATGAATATTTCTTCTGTTGGAGCTAAAGAGTAAAGTGCTCTTTTTTAAGTGAAATGGAAAGTAAACAAGTGGTTTTATCTCGAAATGAGTGTGTTCTAATGTGACAAAAAGCAAAAGAATGGATACATTGATAAAGTACTTACAACTTATTTAATATTTGTGTGGATGATTTTGAGATAGTGAACAAGTTAAGAAATAGAGTTTATCCAAAGTTTAGACGACAAATTTTATGAAGTCGGTAATCGTCAAAGGTATGACTTATATTTGACGTACCTATGTCTTCGGATTTGCTTAAATTGATTCTTTCCATTCTGATTCAGATAGTGCGTAACATTGTGATTATTTCTTTATGTTTGTTTTTCAAAATAAATCTATCTTAAATTTGTATTAAAATATTTCATGAACTGAGTTTTTATTTTATATTGCTTTAATAGGCAAATAGGAAACCAACACGAAATTAACAAAGTTACATAAGTATTTATAAGAAGAAAATTAAAATTAAGTTGAAATTGCTTATGTTAAAGTGAAGAATTGCAAAGTAAACAAAAGTAACATGACTTTTAAAGTAAATTTAACGAAGGATCATAATTTTCAATAAAAAATGCAGGTACACAAAGTGTTTTCATTTTAAATTCACTTTAAACTTAAAAATAATGTATTTAATTCCAAAATATTTTGGTTTCACCACTAAATACTTCTGATTGTAACACAAAGATCTACTACTGTTGCATATCGTTGGAAAGGCTATGAAATAATCTTTCTAAAACATCTTTGCACAAAGCTTAACTTTAAAAAATTTCGTTGGAATAGCATTTTTAGCGAAACAACTTCCGGAAAACACAAAATTAGCCCATAACTCCCCAGGGGGTCAAATAGGCCCCCACTTCCCATACATTTTTTTTTTATAATCTATCGTTTAAAATCATAAAATAATTTTTTCCGTCTAACTTGTATGGGACGGTCCACTGTGCGACACAAAGTTGCCGTAATCCAGGGCCGTAATGTAGGAAGTTAATGTATTCTATGGTTTAAAGTTGTTTGTATGTATTCTATGTTTTTGATTTCGTTGTTTATAAGGGCTCTATAAAGAAGAGACAGACAACAGCGAAATGTGAGCTGAAAATTGCTTTACATTTTTCTGACTTTCATTACGTTGTTTAAGAATAGACAGAAGAAAGCGAAATGTGAACAGCGAATAGTTTTGCTCTGAGTTTGATAACGTTGTTATCAGCTGCCTTGTTAAGAAAAGAAAAAGCAACATTACAAGAATAATTAAATGCATACTTTAATACGCTATAACTTAAAATATATAAATTTTTAAGAAATAAAAAGTCCAGTTTGCACATCTGCAGGTCTAAACCCATCAAACCATACTAAATTTATTAAAATTGGACTTGTACTTAAAAAGCCTTACGCCTGACAAATTTTGAGTTTGCGTAATATATGTAAGATAAATAACAGATGGTCCAATAAGTCCCCGAAACTAAGTAATAAAAAAACTTTTTACTTCAAGAGCAATACATTCAGTCCACCACTTTTCTAACTTTTCAATACCGGTTTTGTAGAACGATTTGTGTATCGCCTCAAAATACTCTTCAGTTTCAGCCATCACCTCTTCATTGGAGCCAAATCTCTTGCCGGCAAGCATTTTTTTGAGGTCAGCAAAGAGCCAGTCACTGGGGGCCAAATCTGGCGAATACGGTGGATGAGGAAGCAATTCGAAACCCAATTCGTGGATTTTCGCCATCGTTTTCAGCCATTGCTCAGCTTGGACGGTATTTTTTCCAATAAAAAAACAGTGATAAGTCAACACATGGAATTGCTTTGAATCCATTATTTTGAAAATATCAACAGTAGCGTCACTTAAACCACTGCAACTTCTGAACTAAACGTTAGATTCTCATGAAATGTTTACACGTATTTTGGAAGGTTGGAACTATCGAAATATTATATCTATATTTCCTTAGAGGTGCTACCTAGTAGTTAGTCTTGGGTCTTATTGGACCATGTGTTAGCTCAGTTAACTCGCCTTAAGCGATTTTTGCTTGTGGACACTGATATATTACATTATTTATTTCATAAATTTATTCGTTTTTACTAAAGTAACGTCATTTCTGAATACTGTGAAATGTGGTTTGTGGAAACTAAAATATGATACGTGAACATTAAAAGTTGAACGTGAACATGAGTTACGAATGTAACTTTCTTTCCTCGTTGTGAAGCCAAGCTTATGGTAGCATTATTACATGTGACCAGGGGCGGTTCCAGGAATATATTTCGGGGGGGGTTTCAAAAATATTTATGTACGTTATATATATAAAGGGTAGTTAAATTTTAAAGGCCGATGTTGATTTTGAATAAAACACAAATTATTAAGGAAATTATTGTCGTTTCTTTTTATTATGATAATATTGGTATGGTTCAATTATGCATGGAACAAAATATCGGCTAAATGGCCGCCGCGACCTCGGCAGCACACCTCCATCCGATGGTCCAAATTTTCGATGACGCCGAGGCATAAGTGAGGTTCTATGCCGTTAATGTGCCGAATTGGCGGGGTGCAATAAGGCCAACGGCAATAAGGCCGAATTGGCTTTATTTCCTTTTCAAAGAGAAATAAGGACGAAATTGTGAATTTGGTTTTATTTCCATTTGAAAAGGAAATAAAGCCTAAAAAAAAATTTAGCAAAATGGTAATAAGGCCGAAAAATAATTTTTGCAAACTAAGGATTATTTTTTATAATTATTTTTAATAAAAAGTACGCACCCTGTAGTCTATTGTTTGAAAAGTTACTGGACTCAGCGCAGGTACTCAATTTGCAAGAGAACAGTTGCCATTGTCAACCTCAATGTGCTTGTTTTCGTATCAACGCGAAAAATTTATTAGTAGTAGTTCAACAGTGAAGGTGAAGAAGTTTTAATATTATAAGGAATGAGCGCCGCAGGCAAAAAATTTTTATTATAAATCGCGGCGATTTATTATAAACCTGCGGCGCTCATTCTTTATAATATTAAAGCTTCATTAAAAATTTTAGTAAAAATCGCGCATATTTTATAAATTTTCATTCATCACTTTTATGTTTATATTTTACATTTTTTTCTCGACCACAAACAAAATGATGTATGTTCTTTAGAATTTAAACGATCATATTTTTCGCTTTAAACGGATATATATTTCTATTATTAGAATAAGATATCCTAGTCTTCTCAATAAAAAATATGTAAATTTTTCAGACTTTCACGATTTTTATCTCCTAAACCATTTGAGACCTCCCTATTTTTTTTTTGCAGCATTAGATTTAGAAGTTCCATACACATTTAAAAAACAAAAAAAAAAAAAAAAGAAGCGTGTACCAAAAGTGCAATTATTCCAAAATATGTACATTTTTCAAACTTTCACGATTTTTATTTCCTAAACCATTTGAGACCGACCTTTTTTGCAGCATGTGCATTAGGAGCTCCAAATTCACATTTAGAAAAAAAAGAAAAAAGGAGCATGGGCCCTAAAGTACAATTATTCCAATACTTTATATCTTTAATTTTTCATTAAATAAAACTAAAAAACTTATTTGATGGCGTTTTAATAGTGGTTCCTTTTAAAGGGAAATAAGGCCAAATTGGCTTAATTTCTTTTTCAAATGGAAATAAGGCCGAATTCGGCCTTATTGCACCCCGCCGCCGAATTATCTCATCCTTTAGCTTTTCAATTGTTGCTGGCTTATCGACGTATACCTTTTCTTTCAAATAACCCCAAAGAAAGAAGCCCAACGGTGTCAAATCACATGATTGGTGGCCAAATGACATCGCCACCACGTGAGATAACACGGCCATTGAATTTGTCGCGCAAAAGAGCCATTGTTTCGTTAGCTGTGTGGCAAGTGGCACCGTTCTGTTGAAACCACATATCGTCCACATCCATATCTTCCAATTCGGGCCATAAAAAGTTCGTTATCATCTCACGCTACCGAACACCATTCACAGTAACTGCCTGACCAGCCTCATTTTGGAAAAAAATACGGCCCGATGATGCCGCCAGCCCATAAACCGCACCAAACAGTCACTCTTTGTGGGTGCATTGGTTTTTCGACAATCACTCTTGGATTATCATTCGCCCAAATGCGGTAATTCTGCTTATTGAGGAATCCACTGAGGTAAAAATGTGCCTCATCACTGAAGATGATTTTCTTCGAAAATTGATCATCCACTGTTGCCATTCCTTGCCACCATTCTGACCGTGTAAATGCATTATGTCTTTATGCATAATGTTCATCAACAACGAACGTGAGAGGTGCAATTGTTGGGCACGACGACGAGTTGAGGTGGACAGCTCTTCAGCTACACTATCGCGAACAGCAGCAATATTTTCTGCAGTACGAGCATGCACTGGTGTTTTCACATCTCCTACAGACCTGGTATGTTCAAATTTTTGCACGATTTTTCCGATTGTACGCACATTTGGACGATTAAATTGACCGAAAAAATCACGAAGTGCTCGATATGCATTTTGATTTGAAAGCCATTTTCATAATAAGCCTGAATAACTTTAACGGTTCAAATTGAGTTAGTCTGAAATTCAGAAATGTCAAATGAAATGCAGAAAAAAAGTTGACATTTAGGTGTGGTTTATATTCAACATCGGCCCTTAAAATTTAACCACCCTTTATATACATTAGAGCGGAATAATTTTTTTTTCAAAAAATCGTAGGCGTGGGAAGAAACCGTTAGTCTAAAATCTATTTCGAGCCCCTGGTTTTTGAAAAGAAGGATATAATTTGTGTTTTGCTGCAATATGTGAAAAAATTATTCCACTTATTGGAAAAAACTTTGCTACGAAAAAAATAGCCATCCACATTTCACTCCCTATTCACTCCATATGATTGTGTGGTGCTCAGGACTATTTTTTGTGTTAAATACCACAAGCTGACGCTGCGGTGAAGATAATTATAATAATAAAAGTTATTTCTCTGTTTATTTGACTCGAATACAAATCTTAAAGGCCAACATAAAACCAACATCAAAATAAATAAAAACTACAAAAACCGGAATTTTTCTCCATTACTGTATAAAAAGGAATTTTAAGTCTACACTTCCGATACTATCGAAACTGTGGGTTTTTAAATTAAAACTGTGCGGTGTTTGGATATATTTTATCCAAAAAATGCGGTGTTTTTGTGATTTCAGGTTAAGATTGTATGTGTGACTGTTTACAGCTACAGGCGCAATATCGCAAAAACAAACAAAAACTGGAACAGAATTCAGTATTTTAGCAATACGTGTAGAAACAGCTACAAACGCATACAGCATATAAAAAACCAATGTTTTTCTTTTTGGTACTCTTAGCCCACATAATAAACATCAGTACATCACATTTAAATACAGGTTCTTTTAGAATTTCGGGGGGGGGGGTTGAACCCCCAAAACCCCCCCCCTGGATCCGCGCCAGCATGTGACATCTGTATTATATTACCACGGATGTCACACGTATGTGCTCGTAGACTTTGGCAATTAAGCATAGCATTCCACCACATAATACTTTCGTTTTGACTTCCCAACTGTCCTGGATTTTGCGGAGTGCAACAACACTCATGCATTCTCAGTATGAAATTTAACCAAATCAAATAAAAACCATGCCTACCTCCCATATAAAGTGACTTTATCAAAAAGGTAATATCTCTTTTAATTCCACAATTCCAATTAATATATGGCCTTCAAATTTTGCATGTGTGCTTTGATTTTTAATATAAACTCTGAGTATGAAGTTCAACGAAATCGAGAGAAAACCACGCTCATCCCATACAAAACATATTATTGGCTGCTTAACACACTGCTCCTGAAGCAACTTCAAGTTGACCTAAAATGGCAACGTAAACTGAATGTCTCCAAGTGTTTGTAATGTTTTTCTGATGAAATATCACTTTGAATTAAAATCCTAGCTGATTTCGTTTTGAAAATATCTCAAATTTTGTATTTTAACATGATTGAACCACCTTGTACATCAGACAGCGCAATATATTCAAGTATAAAACTGTTTATATATGTACGTATGTATGTATGTATTCTACGTGTGTATGTATGTGTGTGTGTGTGTATGTGTGCGTGTAAAATATTGAGAATTGGGATATTGTTTCCACACTATCTACTGAGATAAATATCGCGGCGCGTTTTTTTTAAGTCGTATCACCTGTAGACCTATTTCACTATCCCGTCCCGTCCATAAATTACGTTATCACTTTTATACGTAAATTGGGTCAAATTGGACAGCCTCTAAGAAATACAGCCATAGTTAAAACTATTTACACATCGCTAATATTCTTAAATGTTTTAAAGAAAGAGCCCACTTTATTTGTTGTTGGAAATAATTTGCAAAGATATTTGTTGTTATTGCATTCTATGCAATATGTAAAGTAAAAAAAATTTTAGCAAACCTAACGATATATATCACAAAATAAACTAATAATTGATATCTACTCTCTGGCGTCATAAGTATTACACAGCCTTTCTTGGAGTCAATAAACACAATATTTACAAACATAAGGGCTGCACGACCTTACTTTTTAGGATGTAAGGATTTTTTAGGATTTAATACATGAATGTTTTTCCAAAAGACTCCTCGAATTTACAGGAAGACTCATCAATCCACAAAACATTGTGCGAAAACTGTATAGGCCAGAGAATAGTTATATTTTGCTAATTTTTTTCAATGATATTTTCCGTTAGGTTTTTTAAAACATGTTTTCTTTACTTTGCATACTACAAAGAATACAACAACCAAAAATTTCTTTGCAAATTATGCAAACAACAAAAAGGCGAGCCTTTTCTTTAATCTATTTCTTCTAAAGGTGTAAATAATTTTGACTAGGGCTATACGAGGTGTGGCAATTAAGTTCCGGGAATTTAGTTATAATTCGAAAACTGGTAACACTGCGTATTTTGTATATACATGTCTAGAGGGCAGTGACCTTTCTTCAGTTCCAGTCAAAGTTTGAAGTCGATCGCACGTTCAGTTTGTGTTTTATGCGTGTTTTTTGGAAGTGCTTTTTTAAGTCGCGTCACGAAAATGAGTGATTTACTTTACAAGCAACGTAAACAACTCATTAGTTGTGCGTGAGTTTTTGGCAAACAAAGGCATTCCAACGTTGCCGCAGCCACCCTATAGCCCTGATATAGCCCCCTGCGACTTTTTCTTATTCCCCAATATGAAGTCGTACCTCAAGGGAATTCACCATGGTGGCGTACAGGAGGTCAAGGAAGCCGTAACAAGGGTGCTGAACGGTCTAACGTCGGAGGATTACCAAGGGTGCTTCCAATCATGGGAGCAACGTTGGAAACGTTGTGTAGAGTTAGAGGGAGACTATTGTGAAGGTCGATAATAAACTTTTGATTAAAACTTAATTTTTTCGTGTTTTATTGACGAATTCCCGGAACTTAATTGCCACACCTCGTATACATCTATCATTTATTACCAATGTTGCGAAGTAAATGTCACTGCAGCATTTTTTAAGCGACTTGAGTATGAAGAATCTTCGATAAGATTAATTTTAAATCTATGCCAAAACTTGTTAAATTCCCCTTGAAGCGACTCTCCAGCCTGCTCCGACCACAACTTCCCGTACTTCATCTTTTGCAGGGCTTTGTCAATCATTTGTTTCTTGTTGGGCGGGGAAAAAACATTGATATGGGCCACAAAGTTGAAACTAATGGCAAAAAATGATCAAGGAGAGATATTTGAAGGCAATGCATGCAGACAACTTTTAAAGGAATCAGCAAAACGTAATGACCCCGATATTTATGAAACGGTTGGACCTTATGCCTTGAAGCCCTTTGAGTGTGCTTTTCAGATAATGAATCAAATTGTAGATTCTTGTTTTACAACTAAAAAAACCGATTTAACCGATTTAGATAAAAATTTGATAACTTTCCGCAAAGCCATTGAGAGTACTGGTGTCTCGCAGACGATAAAAATACATGTTATATTAGATCATTTGAAGGATGCTATTATAAAACTAGACTGAGATGGCTTAGGATTGTAGTCGGAGCAGGCTTGAGAGTCAATTCACAAGGAATTTAACAAGTTTTGGGAGAGATTTAAAATTAATCTTATCGAAGATTCATCATACTCAAGTCGCTTAAAAAATTCTGCAGTGACATTTACTTCGCAACATTTGTAATAAATGATATATGTATATTTCTTAGAGGCTGTCCAATTTGACCCAATTTACGTATAAAAGTGATTACGTAATTTATGAACGGGACGGGACGGGATAGTGGAATAGGCCTACAGGGTATACCACTTTAATAAAAAAAAAACTCGCCGCGATATTTATCTCAGTAGATGGTGTGGAAACAATATCCCAATTCTCAATATTTTACACACACACATACACACACACATACCTACATACACACGTAGGATACATACATACATACGTACATATATAAACAGTTTTATACTTGAATATATTGCGCTGTCTGATGTACAAGGTGGTTCAATCATGTTAAAATACAAAATTTGAGATATTTTCAAAACGAAATCAGCTAGGATTTTAATTCAAAGTGATATTTCATCAGAAAAACATTACAAACACTTGGAGACATTCAGTTTACGTTGCCATTTTAGGTCAACTTGAAGTTGCTTCAGGAGCAGTGTGTTAAGACTTTGAATATATTTTGGTTCAGCCGTGGGAGTATTTTAACTTAGGCTCAATCAAAGATCATTTCTTACTAGTTTTTTGTTAACACTTAATTTTACTTACCATCTCTTTTTCGTTCCGCGGGCTGTATATGAAAATCGATTGAAGTCATATATCTTAGTATTTTTTCCCTGAGCATCCAAATATTTTTATAGATGCTTCTTGTGTGAAGCCGGCGTCTAACTCTTATATACCCAGAGGCCGAAAAAAAGGTCATGTTTGTGCATTTTTTTAAGGAAACCTTAGGGATATTTTTAAATGAGGGTTTCTATACCTTAAAATACACACATTCAAGAGTATGTTTAGTTTTTTTTTATTAAAAAAAAATATTAAGGTAGATACAGCATTTTTTGTAGAGCGCTCTGAAAATGCGGTTACCAAGATTGCTCCTCCTAAATTCAACTGAAACAAAAAAATGAAATATATTATTAAACAAGATACTTAAAGCTCGTACTTGTCATAGCCGATTTTGAAAATATTGACATTTCACAAAATGGCGGACTTCCGAACGTAAATTTTCGACCAAAAATTCGTCATTAATTTGCCTATAAAAAATGAACGAAGCTACGAAAAAAATCCTATGACAAGTACGAGATTATTATGAATTAAATAAGCCTGCAAAAAAATCAAAACGATCGGTTCACTGAGCTTCGAGAAATCTTGGTCACCGACTTTGAAAACATGGTTTCGATAAAAACGCGTTTGAAAATAAGGGCCAACACTACGCGCCCTAGAAGGCGGTTCACTTACTAGGTTATAACTTTGTTATTTTTTGAGATATCGACTTGAAATTTTCACCACATATTCTTGAGACTTAAGGCTTAAAAATTCTTCTCTGGGTATATTCCCCCCCCCCCCTTAACACAAAATGTGTTGAAAAAGTAACGAGAATTTAAAAATTTTTTTTTTCATAATTTAAAATAAAAAATCGCCAACAGTACCAAAAACTAAACAACCAATATTTTTGAAAATGTGTAGGTACTTGCTAGACATGCTTGCCTATACAACAATAAAAAAATCGTACCAATCGGACCAAAACACCTTGCGAAATTTCAAAATTGCCGTTACTTTTTGAACACACCTTACTCATATATGAAAATTTTGATATGAAATGATTTATTACCACTCCGAAAATCTCTGACCGGAATTGACTTAAAGCTAAACTTGAATTAAAGCCTTGTTTATAGAAATAAGCTTGACGGTTTCCACTATTTTGAATTAACAATTTAATTGAGTTATGAAAAGCCAGTGTTATATTTTTTAACTCACTGTGACACCAAAGACTGTTTAAAGAATATCTCTTCTCTCTATCTGAGGTGTGCAGCTTCACTGATCTTCTCAATGTCTTAGTGTCTTAACCCTGTCTTAAAATCTCTTTTACTGCCAATAGAGCAGAGAGATTGGCTCGTAGACTTCAGCTCAAACAAATTTATATTAAAAGCAAATTCATGTTTATCAACTCAAATATTTCTTTACTCTCAAGCAAATCACAAATTATATTCATAAACCATCAGAACTTGTTTATCAATGAAGATGCGTAGGGTTTGATTTTCAAGTTTATCATTAGTGTTGGCTAGGAAGTTGTTGCGTTATGAAACTATTTTTTTCCGCTTAAAGTAATTTTTGCTTTGTTTTTATAAATTAAGTGTACATTAATCTTGAATGGAATATATTTGTTTACTCTTTTTTGCTGCGTTGACACCAACTCTATTCTTTGGTAAGGATATATTTTAATATTTTATAGTCAATACTTATTCTTGTGTTCTCTATAACTCAGTTAATGCAGCCACCTTGAAATTACCCGAACTACATCAAATAAAAAAAAATTGCAATCTAACAAATGGATTGCCTAACGGTATATGTAAAAAGGCTAAGCATTGCACCACTTTCTTGACATCAAAAAGTGAACTGAATACCTGCTACTTTGATATATCCGATCAGTTTGTCTGCTGCGATCGTGATGCACTGGACAAGGGTTGGAACAGCAATGAACGTAAAGCTAGAAGAGGTAAGAATATACAGTACCGTGCATAACCGAGCAAATGTTTGGGAATATAAATTCAGGGATCTGTAAAAATATTAATACACAACCAAATTTAATAAAACTTTTAGCATTTTATTCGTTACTTAATTCTTACAAAATAGTAAGAAAAAGAGAACAACAATTTACCGTTATTACTTCTGCATACTTCACTTGAACTTTGCTCGCTTTTTACTTTTGATGTTAGTTGTAGAAAAGGGTTTAAAGCTGACAAATCGTTTATTGATTGAAAGTATGAGGAAAATAAGTCCTGAGTTAGAAAATAGCATCGTGGCATTGACTAAAAGTGGTAATTCCTCAATAATGGTAGCCAAAAAATTAAATGTAAGCACTCGCTCAGTCGTTAATGTCCAGAATCGGCGAAATGTTGAACGTGCTCCAAATTTTGGAGGATGACCTAAACTACTGTCAGACTCAATAGCACGGGAAATGTGAAAAAATAGTTCGACGACACCAAAGAAAGCTGCAGAAGTATTAAATAACACATTCTGTGAGTGGACCACGCGTAGAGCTTTATATAGAATCGGCTTGGAATCCAAAAGAAAATCCAGCAACCAAAAAGAAAAAAACCGGCCTTATCGACAAAAAATAAAAAACCACGTCTAGCCTTCTGAAAAAGTCACAAAAATTGGAGTGGATTGGAAGCGTGTGATTTGGTCGGATGAAGTGGAGATTAACCGTTTTCAGTCCGATGGGATAAGCTATTACTTTCATTTAGATGTCGACCTAAATAAAGCATCCAAAAGAAACATATGAAGCAAACCGTGAAGAATGGAGGAGGCAGCTTGATGATGTGAGGTTGATTTACATGGTGGCATATTGGTCAACTTATTAAAATAAGTGGTATAATGAAAAAGAAGACTACCTGAATATTTTGCAGACCAACTTGCCACATTTCGTAGATTTGTGTGCCTACGTCGAAGCGGAAGTCATTTTCCAACAGGACGGGGATCCAAAACACACCGCTAAAATAGTGAAGGAATGGCTATCCCAGCAAAACTTTCAGGTAATGAAGTGGCCTGCACAATCGCCCGATCTCAATCTAATTGAGAATTTGAGGTCGATAATGAAAAGGCGGCTGGAAAAATATCAAAGAGCTCCTGAGGACATGGAAAAACTATGGCTTAGTGTACAACATGAGTGGAACCAAATTCCTCACAACTTTATTCAAAATCAAGTTAAAAGCATAACAAAACGAGTTAAAAGCGTTATTAAAAAAAGGACTGTGGACCAAATACAAAAAAAAAATTAGTAGCGCGATACGTGCAAAACTTTGGAGTTGGAAGCATATGGAGTTCATTCTCTTTTTCGTGTTTGTCTTTTAAGTTATTTTGTAAATCATTTTTGTAAGAATTAAGAAACGAATAAAATGCTAAAAGTTTTATTGAATTTAGTTGCGTATTAATATTTTTACAGAGCCTTGAAGTTGTATTCCTCAACATTTGCTCGGTTATGCACGGTACTACACATTCCAAGTCATAAGAAAAGTTGCACGATTATACGCATTTTTCCGCTCTTTTCTCTGAATTTATATTAAAAGTACCGAACTCGTTTCCAGAAATATTGCATGAACATTTATTTACTCTAAAATAAAGTTAAAAACACGGTTTTAATTATGATTTTTTTTTTAATAATAGAATCTTATAAATATTTTTTACAATCGGATAAAAAATAGGTCTCGGTTTGAAAATGAGATAATTTAAGCATTTAGTGAATGGGTCCTAAAACATCAACAAATCGCAATAAAGGCGGGTATTGTGGCATACTTATTTCCAGAGACTGTAAATAATAATTATATATCAATTTTTATACCAAAAAAGCATTGTGAAAAAGTGATCGTACCATTAGATTCCTCTCACTTTGAATATCAGGATTTCATATTGGCTTTTAAAATTTTGAGCAATAAATTGTATAAATATTTCTGCTTTTTATTTTTCTAAGCAAATAATAAAAAGCAAAATTTGCCCGATATTTTTTGAGCACTAAATAACTGGTAAGTTCTGATTTTTATTTTTTAAGGCAAGAATACAAAGCAAAATGAGGATTTAAGTTTACGGTTGAACCAAAATTCAAATATAAAACAATATTGCTTGATAGTTCATCATCAGATGAAGAAGGCTTTTGAATCGATAAACTGAAAAAAAATGTTTTAAAATTGACTTCAATTGTTATTAATTTGACGAATTTTGTGTTTAAAAATAGCTTGCAACAAACTTCGTCAAAGTAAGAGCAAATGTATATAAAATTTTTGAAAAACATATGAAAAAAAACGAAAATTATGAACACATTTTGTGAACACAATCAGCCTTATTCATAAACACATTTTAGAGGCAGCGTAACTTTAAACGGGCTTTAAACAAGAAAACGTACATTTATTCATAAACATTTTTCGCAGTTGTTTAAGAGCTGCGTAACTTATACGCCGAAATTGGCGTTTAAAGGCTGCGTAAATACAACCATGATTTTTGTTTGTCTTTTCGTTTAATATCAAAGACATGCTCCTATGCGCCCTTTGCAGCATTTTTTATGCGGCGGCCATTGCAAGTCCATAGGAATTCTTAATTTTTGTAGAGATTTTCTCTAGTTCAGACACAAACCTTACAAACTAAGCAGCGAATGAAAAAATGTTTATGAATAACAATGTTAGCAAGATTGCTTAGAGGCTGCGTAAAGCCTTAAACAGTGCGTAATTAAACAAGCGTTGAAAGGTTTTTTAAGGAAATCTATTGAATAAGGTTGAATGTGTTTAATTTTATGCTTACTTTTTTTCAGTGTACTAATACTCGAAACGCCTTATTAGTAGTAGACAGCTGCAAAAGAGTTCTTGTTGATGTAGAGACTTTGCAATATACAGTATATCAAACAATTACTAACACCCTCATACAACTTTTGATCTATCAAAAATGTTCTTGAAAAATAACTGCACTGGTGTTTAAAACATAAATAAACAAGTTCATTATTTAATCACAAAACACAACCGGAATTCATTTAAAGTTCATATGCTTCATAATTCGTAATTTTCATAGTTTTTAAAAATATACTTTTTTATAAAACATAGAAAAACAAAATACCAAAAAATTATTCACAACCCTCATTTAATAATTGGTGTCAACGAACCTGGAGACCCAGGTTCGAACCCCAGCGGCGACAAAAAATTATTTGAATTAAAATAATTTTTATGTACGGCCGCCACCTCTCTGCAGACAACGGCAAAACTCAAAGAGTAATCAAAATGCCATGTAAAGCTTCTTGAGAATAAGAACATTTCGTTCATCGCCGTTCGGAGTCGGCGTTAAGCCTGTAGGTCCATTTCTCGGTCAATTGTGTACAAACTTAATAACACGCACAACACAAGTGATCATAAGAAGCTAGGTCAAAGTCCTTTCAACGGCTGAAATGGCCAGTTATTTATTTATTTTATTTATTACCTTCTCGGCATGGACTCTACTAATGCTTTAGTAACACTTGGAGTAATGTTTTCTCGTTCCTTTATGATAATTTCCTTTAAATTCAAAATATTTAAAGTATTGCTCAATAGGACTAAGGTCTAAAGATTGTGCCAGCCATTCTAAAACCGTAATCTTGTGGTCTTTAAACCATTCAGAGACGATCTTGGCTTCGGTTGGTTTCAGTTAAGTGTGCAATATCCTTAGATATTCTTCTTTGTTCATAATCCCGTCAAAAAAGTTCATTTCTCCACATCCATTCGAAGCTATACTATCCCATATCATACAACTACTCTCCCTAAGAGAAATAAAAATCCTAACAACATGACCATTTTCACAAGTTAATAAAAACAATGTACCTCCACCATGCTTAACGGTAGGTCGCAAACACTCCTTCTTATAACGTTACCCTGATCTCCTCCAAACACAAATCAGTCCACCTGATCAAAAAAGCACAATTTTTGTCTTACCATTTGTTTCACCATGCTACAAATTTGTGAATTGTATGAAAATTCCAACAAAATTGTAAAAAAATCAATAATTTTCGTATCACCATTATTGTACAAATTGTAAAATAAAGTTGTAAAATACAAATCGCAAATTTGTGTTTTATAACAAATTTGTTGATATTTGTTTCTCCAAATGCGACTTGAAGTTGTAGATTAAAACTCACAAATATGTAAATTGTTTACAAATTTTTAGTTTCCCATTTCACCAAAATGTTATTTGATCACAAATTTATACAATTTACAAGAATTTTTAGAATTTCTACAAGAAAAAAATCGTGTGTAAATTATTTTCAAGTTAGTTGCGCTGGCGAATACATAGCAGCTCGAGTAATAGCAGTGAAGAGAAGACCCAAATATCCAATAGTTTATAGACCGCGAATAAATTTCTTAATAAATAATTTTTTCCAGTTTAATGAAAAATTTCGTTTCAGTGCTTCAAAAGAAGATCTTGTTTCAATTATTGAGCCATTTTTATACCCCCACGTTTAAAAAATGTAAAAGTGGTATATAAAATTTGTCACTCCGTTTGTAACGCAAATAAAGAGGCGTGGTAGGTATAGTGAAGTATGTATACATATTCTTGATCAACATCACCACCCAAGTCGATTTAGTCATGTCCATCTGTCTGTCCGTCTGTCTGTGATCATGACTATGGCCGCAATTTTCAAGCTATCATCACAAAATTCGATATCTTCGAGAAAAAAATCTAATTTTATCAGAAAATTTTCCAAAAAGTATTTCTAAACTGTTTTTAGTATACTTTATTTTGTCGGCTCATACAAAATACATACCCACTGATTTCCACAAATTTGTAAAAACTGCTTTTGCTGACATGTTTCTCTTTATTTTGGAGAAACGGTAAAAATTGCTGAATTGTAATTCGCAATTTTATTTTTACAATTTGTAGCTTGTTAATTACAAACTTGTGAAATAGTTTATTATTTTGGGAAATATTGATTTGTGATTCGTGCAATGAATTGACGCTTCACAAATTTATAATTGTGTTTAAAAAGTACAATTTTGTGATTTTAGTTTGTATTTGGTGAAATAGGGCACAGTTCAATTTTTGTTGTGGCCATTGTAGCCTGCGCTTTTGGTTTCTATTCGAAATTAAAGGCTTTCTTATTGCAATTTTTCTGTCAATTCCAGCAGCTTTAATTCGGTTTCGCACAGTTTCATTTGAAATTTCAACTTTACAGAAATTTTCTATTTCTGCTGATAAACGTCGGTTCTTTTTTATTTCTCTTATAATGTGTGCATCAATTCGTGCGGGGTTTATTTCCGTCCACTTCCACTTATATTTTCAATTTTTTGGGTTTTTTATACTTCGTTATTATTGATGCAACAGTATTCTTTTTATTATTTGAAGATTTTTACTTATTTTTCTGTATCCGATGCCTTTTTTGTGTAACTCCACAATTTTTTATCGAATACCGATAAATTATTCGCATTTCTTTTTCATCTTGACCACTTGGTTCATAAAAATCAACTGAAGTTATCGCAAGCACACACAATCATTTTTAATTACTGAAATACAGGGGTGTGAATAATTTTTTGGTTTTTAATTAGTAGAAGTTTTTTAAATAAATTGTGAAATTTAAAAATATTACCAGTTTTTTTAGACAAATCTTGGTACATGTTTAAGAATTATATTATTAAGAATATTAGATCAAGATTCTGCCAGGCTGTAATGTTGTTTTTTAAAAAAAAATATATAAAGTATTTCAAAAACTTAAGAGGGGTGCTAGTAATTTTTTCATATAGTATACATATAGAGAAAAAGTTGGATACTTTTTAAATATATATAAAAAGATAACTAAAGGTAATAATGATAATAATTGTGTGCCTATTCTGATGACCTGGTGTGTATTTTGCAATGTTATTTCATTTACGCAATTGCTTGATACATAATAATGTTTGTACATATAGCATGCAACAATAATTATCCAATAGTGCTTGAGATCACTCACGGTATAGCGACGAAACCTAGGGAGTTTCTTTACATGGTATGTCGTGGATTAGAAAACTACTAACTTTTACGTTTTTTGCATTTCTCTCACATCCTCGTTTAAATTTCAGTGCGCATTGGGCTGGGAGTCACGCTTAGATAGAAACACTTTTGACTACAGGTGTGGAGGGGTGTTAATTGAGTCCAATTTTGTAATAACAGCTGCGCACTGCGCATACGTTAACGGGTGAGTTTTGTCAAAGTCATCGAAGTTTGTTGAAGCATGTGTATGTTAATGGTTGCTTCTTCACTCTTAAACATGCTGGTGAGTCTGGTAAGTAAGCTGAAAAAAACTTTTTAACAACAAAAAAAAAAAAAACCGACTTCAAAATCACTACAAAGTAAAAAATAAATTTATTTAATTAAATAATTTTTAAAAATAATTTTAAATAACTTTTCCCATTAACTTCTTGGTCAAATTTTAAAAGTTATTTATATGTATTATAATATTGGAAATATTATCATTTTCCATTTTGTTTTATTATCATCAATATATTAATTGCTTTATGTTTATAAAAGCTTTGAAGTCTGCGCTTATCTTACTAAGTCGAAATCTTAATTACTAATAATTGTCTAATAATTCATTAAACTAATAATAATTTATTCTAAAGACAAATTCTATAAAGTACTATTTGATTTTGGTTCCGGAATGGGGGGTCAGATTTTTCCCTTACAAGCCGATACACTCTAATTAAAATAATTTAAGTCATGCAATTTTAAATGGCCACGTTAAAAGAAGAGGAAAATAATTCATCAAAGAATTATATTTATTTTAAAAATGTTTTATTTAATAAAACAAAAAATAACGAACATAATTAATATTTCGTGAACGAAAAAATAAAATCCCAATATGTATATTAAATTATATTAAAGTAAATAGGATGTTTTGGTAGCTAATCAAAGTAAAAGCCACCATCTGACGACTTGTTTCCAACAACCAGCAACCAGTTTATCAGCAAGTTTTGCTGTAAAATGTTAGTCTATAGGGCACTTTACAAATTAATGTTAAAAATAAATAATTTTTCTATAAGATTGTTTACAATGGCGATATTCCTTACAAATATTTCTTTATCGGCGTTGGAGTCGGTGCATTTTTTAAGACTCCGACTTCTTCACTCAAAAATCCTTACTGACTCCGCAGCCCAGGCTAGTATATCCAGTGAAACTTGCGAGATAAACGTGGTATACGAGGCATTTGCGAGCTTTCCTGAGGGCCACTAATATAAATGTATTTTAACTTAAACAAGATAAATTAAAACAATATCGATGGCTTAATATATAAACACGAGAAGAAAAGAACTGTATAAAACCTGAGAAACTTTGGATATAAAAACTTTTTAATACAATTTTTATTTAAAATAGGCAACACCAACAACAACAAAAAACAATTTCATTTTTTAAGGGGGTGTATTACAGAGTGGTCTCCCAGAATATATTTAAAACTTTATTTCGAGAAAAAAATAGTTATGCCTTTTCTATATTAACTCTTTGCGTCTGTGTTTTTACCGTTTCAGTCGTATGTCTGCTCTCAACCACCAAAGCTTTTTTTATCATTCCAGTCGTATTGGAGACTTCTTTGAAAGATACCACACGATGAAGAACTATAAAATATAATTTGACATAAAATTAAACGTATTATTATGTTACATATATCTAAAATTTTAAAGAGAGTTCATAAATTTTATTTTTCCTACATAATCTTGCATATTGTGTATTACTCAACGAAATTAATTCCGACCAGCGTGACACCCGTAATAAAATTAACACGATTGCAAAGGGTAAAGACATCATATGTTACATTAACAATAAATGCACTGCAATAGTCCTTCGCTAAAGTAATTTCGCATTATATCCTTCTTACAGTTTAACATTACAATAGGATAACCAACAATATTTTACTAGCGGGTCTATAAAGAATATCTATTAATAGACTCAACATTCGTATCTCTTAACCATACCACTTCGAAAGACTAAAATTATTTTCATAAACCATCAAAACTTGTTTCTCATTGAAGACCTGTTTTGTTTTGTGTTGAATTTTTTCGAATTAGTGATTTCTTAGATGTTGTCGCGCTTTGATACATTTTGTTTCCGTCATAATAAACAAACTTATTAATTTTAGCGTTGTTTTTAAGATAATTGTGAAATAATATTGAATGGAATATGTGTATCTATTATGTTTTGCTGTATTAACACCAACTATATTGTTTGGTAAGGATATACTTCAATATTTTAGGATAAATTCTTATGTGTGTTCTGTACTACAGCTAATGCAGCTACCTTCAGATATCCTGAACTAAATGAATTCAGCAGAGAATGTAATCTAACGGATGGAACGTATCTTAACGGTGTATGTAAAAAGGCCAAACATTGCACCACCTACTTGACATCAAAAACCGAACTGAATACCTGCTACTTTGAAAGATTCGATCAGTTCGTGTGCTGCGACATTAACGTGTTAGATAATGCTCCAATCTCGGAAGATCGTAAAGCTGCGAGAGGTACAGTCAAAGACTAAAGTTTAAATACAGCCTTCAGCCTTGCAGTTTAGAAAAGTAAAAATTTTAACGAAATTGTGAGTAGGTACGCAGTTTTAATTCAATTCATGAAGGATTTAAAACAAAAAATATTTACTCCGGCTGTGTGCTATTCGAAAACTTTTCGCTCGTGGTAGAAAAAAAGTTACTGAGTTGAATACAATAGGATTGTTCGCGTACTCAAAAGATTTTAACAATTTATACAAATTTGTACAAATAAAGTGAGAGAGATAATGAGAGAGTAAGATTTTGTCGTTCCCCAGCAGTTATTTTGGAGTCAATTGAAAAAGTGAACTAGTTCATTTCTAGCACAGTTTGCAGTAGATCTGAAAAAGTATAAAAGGCGTTCAGTGTAGAACAGTTATGTATCTTTGCTTTTGTTTTCAAAAGTATTGCTGACAAAAATAAACGCGTTCTGGCTACTTTTCAAAATTTGCTGCGCACAAGAAAAAATAATAAAAAAAAAATGTTTATAGACAAAATGTTTTTTGGATTGTGGATGGAAAAGATGGTACAAATCAGATCTTTAGGACCTTTCCATTGCACTAAATTCTTACACTTTTGATATGTTCACTTTAAAACTAGTTCAAAAAGAACAACTTTCAGGCTAATGCGAAAGCAACCAGTTTAAAAATGTTCCTAATGCAACTAGTTGAAATATAGGGAAAAAGGAGTGTTTCTGGGGACAATTGTCTTTTCCTATGACATCAACCCGCAAAAAGCGTCAGTTCGTTCAATGTTAAAGGGTATTGTAGTGGAACTAGTACTGGTCCTTTTTGGAACTAGTTCAGAACTATTTCAAATTTGGTCCACTTTTCTGCTGGGTCCGTTCAAGTTTTGAAAAGTTTTGCTGGCTGATTTTCTACTTGTAAGAATTTGAAAGAAATAAACAAAAAGAAACAAATGTCTAAAACAGATGTTTTTTCTATTGTACAAAAAACAAATAAAAAATGAGCGAACCAACGCTAATATTTGTAAGTTAATAAAATTACTTGTTAAGGGTTAGGTTACAAATTATTAAAAAAAAATTGTTTGGAATTTTTTTCATTGAAGGAAAAAAGATATGGTTTTCAAATTCTACACATATATTTACTAACATCCCAGCAGTTATTTTGGAGTCAATTGAAAAAGTGAACTAGTTCATTAGCGAACATCTAGCGCAGTTCGCAGTAGCTCTGAAAAAGTACAAAAGGCGTTCAGTGTAGAACAGTTATCTTTGCTTTTGTTTTCAAAAGTATTGCCTAAAAAAATAAACGCGTTCTGGCTACTTTTTAAAATTTGCTGCGCACAAGAAAAAATAATAAAAAAAAATTTTTATATACAAAATGTTTTCTGGAATGTGGATGGAAAAGATGATACAAATGAGATCTTTAGGACCTTTCCGTTGCACAAAATTTTTACACTTTTAATATGTTCACTTTAAAACTAGTCAAAAAAGAACCACTTTCAGGCTACTGCGAAAGCAAACAGTTTAAAAATGTTCCTAATGCAACTAGTTCAAATATGGGGAAAAAGGAGTGTTTCTGGGGACAATTGTCTTTTCCTATGACATCAACCCGCAAAAAGCGTCAGTTCGTTCAATGTTAAAGGGTATTGTAGTGGAACTAGTACTGGTCCTTTTTTGAAACTATCTTAGAACTATTTCAAATTTGGTCCACTTTTCTGCTGGAATTTAAAGATTTTTTTCAGAATTTTTGAAGCGGTTATTGACGGTATTTGATTTTTTTTAAAAAAATCCCAAAAAATTGATGGTGTGCGAGATATCACCAGTCTGGAACATCTGAGGAAACAATAAAAAAAAATTAATTCTTGTTTAAGTGGTTATCGCCTGGACTAGGATAATTTTTTTTCGCCGAAAAAAAAAACAAAATACATACGTGTAGATACGTTCAGATCACATAAGTATGTTCACAAGAATTGTTAAATTTTTCTTCGGCTACAATTTTGTAGAAGATAGTATAGGAAAAATTTGGATTCCATTCAAGTTATGCCCACGAAAACGAAAAAAATTAAAATTTTTTTGACATTGAAATAAAAAAAAAAAAAAAATGCAACAAATTATTTTACAAGTATGTTTGTTTGTATGCTAGGGTTATACTCACCACTGATCATAGTATCGAACCTATACAGCGGCATGCTGTTATGTTGCCAAATATGTTTTTTTTTCATAGTGTTATTTTTAAATTCAAGCAAAGCGCCAGCTTAAATGTTGCCAGATGTTCATCAGGATCAACTTTCCATGAACATATATGGAATTTTCCATTTTATATTTGTCATGCGTAACTTTTTCTCACCGAAAGTCGAGCTTTTTTTCGTTATTTTCTTTTCAACTATGCTGACAGTTCGACGTGCATTGCAAGTTTTGACAAATTTTCTGTTCGAGTACTTTTTTAAATTTTTTATTATTTTGCGAGAGAATTTTTTCTTGCTCTCAAAAAATTTTTACTGGTAAGTTTTTACTGGAAAAGTACGAACAGACCTAATCTGTGAAATATAATTGTCATTTTTGCTGTGACAAAAGGACGATGAAATTTTGACAGCTAGAAATTTTGACGTTTTAGATTTCAGTAGTGTATTAGCGCAAGAATTGAATTAAATTTTATAAATTGTTAATATATAGTGAAAATTTACAGTTTACAAATTAACAAATTTTACGCAAATATTTTTCAGTTCTGTTTGCTATGCTGTTGGAAGAACAAAATTTTGAATTTCTTTACGACTCACAAACACACAAGTGTTTTTTTTTTTTCTATTTTTGCTTGTGTCAAAAATTCTCTTGCAGATTGTCTAAATTTATACTAGCTCCTGGGGCTACATGATTTTTTGACAATCGTATTAGGGTATGCAACTATTCGACATTTTAAAAAAAACGGTTTCGAATAGCACAATTTTTACGAAACCGGTTTTCGGATTATTCGACCAGAAAAAAACCGAGAAAACCGGTTTTTTTTCAAATTAAATAAATTTTTGAATTTTTTTACCTACATATATCTATGTAGTTTTTATTTTTAAAAAAATAGCAACTATTTTTAATAAAGTAAAGAAAGGTAATTATGCAGTTCTACCCACTGAACCATACACGAAGGTTTTGCGAAAGTGTTTGCGCAGAATTTTTTTTTTTAATTTTTGATTTTTTATTTTGTTGCTTAAAAGTACTTGCTATAGAAGATTAAATTCGTGAAAATTTTTCCTATGAACTTAAAAAGTTCCTTAAAACTGAACTTTTTCGAAATTCATAAAAAACTTGTTTAGAGTCGAAAAATACTAATTTTTTGTCATTTTAGTAGGTAAAAATGCCACGAAAATGAACCATTTTCGTTCATAAATGAGTTCAGAAATCTATATATATAAAAAAATGTTGTCAAATCTGTTTGTGACGAGTGTTTGAGAGTTCGGCTGGGTAAAAAAAAAATCTGCCGATACCATTTTGTAGGGTACGTTCTCTAGATGGTTTTAAAAAAAAATTGTTTGAAAATGGCAAGGGGGCGTGGCACCTCCCATGCAACCCAAATCTACGGTAGCGAATAGCTCTGAAGTTATAGCATCGGAATTCGGTGTTCTACCTTAATTTACAAGAGCCGTTCCACAGGTAAAATTTTATGGGCGTTGAATGTGGGGCGTGGCACTTTTTCAGCAGACCAAATTTTCGGTAAACTTTCAAGCTATAAGTCACACATCAATGAAACTTGGTAGGAGCGTACTATTTAGTCGCGTCCTTCGACTAGCAGAATTTATCAAGTATAGGCCAAAGGGGTGTGGCACCGCCCATACAATTCAAATTTATGATATCGAATAGCTTTGGAACTAAATGCCGTATAATAATGAAATTCAGTATGGAGTTTCCACTTGGTGATATATTTATACTATAAAACTGGGATGGGCTTTGGAAAAGGGGGTGTGGCTACGCCCATACACTTAAAATTTTTGATATCAGATAGCTTTGGAACTAAACGTCGTTTAACAACGAAATTCAGTATGGAATTACTATTGGGTGATATTCTTCTACTAGAAAACTGAGACGTCATTGAACAAGGGGGTGTGGCTCCGCCCATACAAGCTAAATTTGCGATATCGAATAACTTTGGAATTATAAGTAGCATAGCCTCGAAATTTGGTTATCAATTTACACGAGTCGTTCCACTTAGAGATAGAGATAGAGTTAGAGATAGAGATAGAGGATAGAGATAGAGATAGAGATAGAGATAGAGATAGAGATAGAGATAGAGATAGAGATAGAGATAGAGATAGAGATAGAGATAGAGATAGAGATAGAGATAGAGATAGAGATAGAGATAGAGATAGAGATAGAGATAGAGATAGAGATAGAGATAGAGATAGAGATAGAGATAGAGATAGAGATAGAGATAGAGATAGAGAAAGAGATAGAGATAGAGATAGAGATAGAGATAGAGATAGAGATAGAGATAGAGATAGAGATAGAGATAGAGATAGAGATAGAGATAGAGATAGAGATAGAGATAGAGATAGAGATAGAGATAGAGATAGAGATAGAGATAGAGATAGAGATAGAGATAGAGATAGAGATAGAGATAGAGATAGAGATAGAGATAGAGATAGAGATAGAGATAGAGATAGAGATAGAGATAGAGATAGAGATAGAGATAGAGATAGAGATAGAGATAGAGATAGAGATAGAGATAGAGATAGAGATAGAGATAGAGATAGAGATAGAGATAGAGATAGAGATAGAGATAGAGATAGAGATAGAGATAGAGATAGAGATAGAGATAGAGATAGAGATAGAGATAGAGATAGAGATAGAGATAGAGATAGAGATAGAGATAGAGATAGAGATAGAGATAGAGATAGAGATAGAGATAGAGATAGAGATAGAGATAGAGATAGAGATAGAGATAGAGATAGAGATAGAGATAGAGATAGAGATAGAGATAGAGATAGAGATAGAGATAGAGATAGAGATAGAGATAGAGATAGAGATAGAGATAGAGATAGAGATAGAGATAGAGATAGAGATAGATATAGAGATAGATATAGAGATAGAGATAGAGATAGAGATAGAGATAGAAATAGAGACAGAGATAGAGATAGAGATAGAGATAGAGATAGAGATAGAAATAGAGATAGAGATAGAGATAGAGATAGAGATAGAGATAGAGATAGAGATAGAGATAGAGATAGAGATAGAGATAGAGATAGAGATAGAGATAGAGATAGAGATAGAGATAGAGATAGAAATCATTTCCGCTACGACAGCAACGCGTCGGGTATCAGCTAGTGAATAATTAATGTTTCTTTTTTTTACATTCTTAAATGAGTTCAATCATAATAATTTCTTTTTATACAAATCATCGATATGTAATTACAAATAATATTAAGCAATTATAAAATTTATAACTCCGAAATGTTGATTTTTTAACTCATTTCTGAACAAAAAAGGTTTGTTTTCTAAAAGCGGTTCAGTACGGCTTCATTGATTCAAAAAGGGTTAATTTCCGAGTGCCGAAAAATAACGTTTCCAAACACTAATTTCCAAACAAAAAAGTAAAATTTATGATAATTTTTTAACTCATTTCCGATTAATTTAAGAGGGTTAATTTTTGAGAGGCATTTTAGTCCGAAGAATGATACAACAAAGGTTCGTTTATGAGTGCCGAAATTGAACGTTTCTACCCGAAATGGCTCATAAATGAATTCGTAAACGTTAGTTTTGATTCACTGGGTAGAATTATGTTTCGAGTTTTTCTTTCAGTCTTTTTAACACATGTTTTATCTCTTTTAATGATCGTCTGTATATTTGTTCTTAATGCTTTCAGATTTTTTTTGGGCATTTTGTGCAAGAAGCCTTGTTGAATTTCCCCTTTTTTAAATATTTCCAGACTTCGGAGTTCATGTCAAGCTGCTGATAATTCAATATATTTTTAAAAAAAGAAAAAGACTAAAAATCATGTTTAACTCAAATCAGACTCTCAAAATTTCATCATCCGAGTGAACAATTTCCGAATAGCACACAGCCTCCATCGCAAACATAAAGGCAAATTTTACAAAAACAAAACAATTGATTGGACAAAAGCATGATACAATTACGATGTACGCTCATATTGGAGAGCAGGGTGCGCTAGTTGCCAAAATCAGGTGGTAATTTTGACTTTTTCTAATTGTTGTTGTTATTTTTGTCGTTTGATGTTTGTAGATCCTACAGCTTTGTTGTTGCAAAATTTCACATTTGAACAGCCATATTAAAATGAGCCTACCTTGCAATTGTATTATGGACAAAACTTCCGGCTTACGCTCTTTATGTTGCTTTTTCTAAATAAATAACTGTTCGATTTGCTGTATTGCTCAGGTTTGTCGTCTAGCAGTCGAAATTAGTGGTTAGTTTTATTTTTAAAGTCATTATGGGCAAAGGTAGGAAGTGTGGCGTCCGTGGCGTAGTTGGTTAAAGTGCGTGACCTCTATGTCAACGAACCTGGAGACCCGGGTTCGAACTCCAGCAGCGATAGAAAATTATTTGAATTAAAATGATTTTTTTGTACGGCCGTCACCTCTCTGCAGACAATGGCAAATCTCAGAGAGTAATAAAAATGCCATGTAAAGCTTCTAGAGAACAAGAACATATTCCGCTCATTCAGATGCGTTCCTAGGGGGGGGGGGGCAGGGGGGCGGTCCGCCACGGGTACCACAATTTTAGGGGTGACACCATTTCGATATTTTTTTAATTTCTCAAACAGAAAGAAAAAGGTACAAATACAAATCGTTAAAAAATGTGTGTCCCATTTTGTCGCATTGAAATTATTTCTAACAATTTGTGTATCAGTAGCTTCATGCGAAAGGAGTTTTTCAAAGCTCAAATTATCTAAGACTTATTTAAGGTCTTCCATGGGACAGGCAAGGCTTTCCGATCTTGCTATTTTATCCATTCAAAACGAGCTTGCTACTAATATTGATTTCTATGAGGTTATTTCAAATTTTGCAGTTCTTAAAGTAAGAAAAGTTAGTTTTTAAGACAACGCCATTAATGAGATTTCTTTGTTTAACCTTATACTTACATATATAAATATGTACCTGAAAATGTAATGTTTTTGTTCCGTCAATTCTTAAGACTTCGAAGTTAATAAGTTTTTCTTTTTTACCTTATGCCTATATATCTTAATAAGTAAGATATGCCCAACGAAATCAACAAAATGTTTTTGTTTCGTTAAAAAAGAAAAATAAATTATCAGTATTATTTCGTTTCTCTAAAAACGATAAAAAAATATCAAACCAAATTTCGTTTTGTTGAAAAACGAAATTATCAGAAAATAAAAATTTCGTTTCAAGCTTATAAAAAAAAAAGGAGTTGGCTGTGCCGTGGACACACCCGTAGGTTTTGACATGACGAAGTTTCTTGCTGTTGTTGTTAATGTTGATGTTGATGTTGATGTTGATGTTGATGTTCATGTTGATTTTGATGTTGATGTTGATGTTGATGTTGATGTTGATGTTGATGTTGATGTTGATGTTGATGTTGATGTTGATGTTGATGTTGATGTTGATGTTAATATTGATGTTGATGTTGATGTTGATGTTGATGTTGATGTTGATGTTGATGTTGATGTTGATGTTGATGTTGATGTTGATGTTGATGTTGATGTTGATGTTGATGTTGATGTTGATGTTGATGTTGATGTTGATGTTGATGTTGATGTTGATGTTGATGTTGATGTTGATGTTGATGTTGATGTTGATGTTGATGTTGATGTTGATGTTGATGTTGATGTTGATGTTGATGTTGATGTTGATGTTGATGTTGATGTTGATGTTGATGTTGATGTTGATGTTGATGTTGATGTTGATGTTGATGTTGATGTTGATGTTGATGTTGATGTTGATGTTGATGTTGATGTTGATGTTGGCGTTGATGTTGATGTTGATGTTAATTGTTATGTTGATGTTGATATTGATGTTGATGTTGGTGTTGATGTTGATGTTGATGTTGATGTTGATGTTGATGTTGATGTTGATGTTGATGTTGATGTTGATGTTGATGTTGATGTTGATGTTGATGTTGATGTTGATGTTGATGTTGATGTTGATGTTGATGTTGATGTTGATGTTGATGTTGATGTTGATGTTGATGTTGATGTTGATGTTGATGTTTATGTTTATGTTTATGTTGATGTTGATGTTGATGTTGATGTTGATGTTGATGTTGATGTTGATGTTGATGTAAATGTTGATGTTGATGTTGATGTTGATGTTGATGTTGATGTTGATGTTGATGTTGATGTTGATGTTGATGTTGATGTTGATGTTGATGTTGATGTTGATGTTGATGTTGATGTTGATGTTGATGTTGATGTTGATGTTGGCGTTGATGTTGATGTTGATGTTGATGTTGATGTTGATGTTGATGTTGATGTTGATGTTGATGTTGATGTTGATGTTGATGTTGATGTTGATGTTGATGTTGATGTTGATATTGATGTTGATGTTGATGTTGATGTTGATGTTGATGTTGATGTTGATGTTGATATTGATGTAGATGTTGATGTTGATGTTGATGTTGATGTTGATGTTGATGTTGATGTTAATATTGATGTTGATGTTGATGTTGATGTTGATGTTGATGTTGATGTAGAGGTTGATGTTGATGTTGATGTTGATGTTAATGTTGATGTTGATGTTGATGTTGACGTTGATGTTGATGTTGATGTTAATGGTTATGTTGATGTTGATATTGATGTTGATGTTCATGTTGATGTTGATATTGATGTTGATGTTGACGTTGATGTTGATGTTAATGGTTATGTTGATGTTGATATTGATGTTCAAGTTAATGGTTATGTTGATGTTGATGTTGGTGTTGGTGTTGGTGTTGGTGTTGGTGTTGGTGTTGGTGTTGGTGTTGGTGTTGGTGTTGGTGTTGGTGTTGGTGTTGGTGTTGGTGTTGGTGTTGGTGTTGGTGTTGGTGTTGGTGTTGGTGTTGGTATTGATGTTGATGTTGGAGTTGTTATTGGATTTGGAGTTGGTGCTTTTCGTTTAGCTTTTTTTTTGCTTCCCCATTGGTTGTGCTCTAATTTCAATTAATCCAGCAAAAGTGATGCATATGCGTCACATTAGACGGTTCCCTGAGGGTTTTTGACACGCCGTCAAATTTTTTTTTTATTTTTGTCATATGCCCGAAGACCTCACCTTTGTTTTCGTTCCTTAAAATTTACCGTTGCACCAGTAGTCACAGAGTTAAAATTCCATGCAACGTTTTTTCATGGCTGTAGTATTTTTACTGCATTATGTGATTGCATCCCTGAAATCATGACAACAAAATTTTTTTTGTAATTTAGTTGTGAAACGTAATAACACATCCCTGCTGTCGTAAAACAAAATTTACTGTAGGACTCTTCCTGAGTGAGTATAATTCCATGCAACGATATTACATTTCTGTTACATAAGCTGCTATATTCACGACCTGACGACGCCGGATTTTTTTTTTTATTTTTTTCGTAAAGCCATGTATAAAAACTTTATTTTCCTTTCTAAACTTTTATCGTAGGTTATATACTCATTGAGTAAAAATTCAATGCAACGCCGCTGCATGAATGTTGCGTTATCGATCTTTGAGCGGCTCTCTCAGCGTCCCCATGATGTCAGAAATTTTTTGTCTAATTTTGTTGTGAGGGCTTCCAGTAGGTCTTTATTGGCGTATTGTATTGTTAATCCTAGCACTAATACTCAGCGAGTAATAATTCCATGTAACAAATTTTCGGTTGCGTTGCTTACGCAGCTCCCACTACGTCCCTATGCCGTGTTAATTTTTTTTTTTGTTTTTTTAATATAGTCAAAGAATTAAACTTAATGCTCATACTATTTTTTTAATCATAGCTCTTATACTCAGCGAGTAACAATTCAATGAAACGCAGATGAATTTTTAAAAAATTCATTTTTTAACTTTTTTGGAAACTAGAGCAGTACAACGTAACTTCGTCACGTCAAAACTTCTCCGATTGGCTTGGAATTTTGCCACAACAGTACATTTGAATAGGGTCATGTTTTTATTAAAAACAAATTTTGTCACTGCCTCTTTTCCCGCTCATAAAGCAATGGAAATGGTATATTTCATAGGCTCTGGACGTATAAAACAATGGTATCGGTGTTGCTATACATATAAATGTTGCAACGCCCGCTGTTACCGTCCAACTATACTTATAAAAAGTAAAGCAACGTGTGTCTGATGAAAATACCAGCCAAAACTACTGCACGCAATGAAATTTTTAGCTTACCGCAAGTGAATAATTCCCCAACTACATTTCGTTTGCGAGTTGTATTTGCCGCAAACGAATATTCAGCTGTCAACAACTTAAAAGTATATCTTATATAATATAATATAAACCGCAAGCTTTTCGATCATTTTTATTTATTAAATTAATTATTTTTCTGCCTATGTCCGTCCGTCTTTTTATGGATTGCACTCATCGCATTTCTTTTGCTATCTCCTTCCGCGTATTGTTACTTATATAGAAACAATTTGTCCAAAAAGTAACACTGAACTATAATCGTTCTGTTAATACAACATAGGGAAAAATGAACGAAGTTTTCAGTAGGGAAAAACAAATTTTTCAATTGCTGCAATTCTGCAACTAAATAACGCGTTTGTCACAACTGACTATTGTTATGACAACTTTTGAAACGTTTGCAAATAACGATTTCATGCACGACAAACGAAGTTTGTTTGCGGCAAACTGGCGATTTACGTTGTTTTTCTTTGCGTGTGGTTAAATTGATCTAATATATTGGCAGTCAATTTCGTTCGTTGCCACACCTTTTTTAACGCCCACAAATCAATAAAAAGGCTGAATTTCAGAAGGTTTTTTCCTATTATTCAGTTCAATATATTATTAAATTAAACTCTTTGAAGTTGTTTGTTCGAACTTATAAGTAGAAAATTACATACAATGATTTATTCCTTATATCATTCATTCCTTCATTCATACGGTTATTTCGTGAGTATTGTATATTTTTACTTTTGCGAAACACAGCAACGCTTGGCCAGGCATAGTTGGTTATATAGTAAAAATAAAATGAAAAAAATATAAGAAAAAAATAATTCCATTCAATGAAAACGAAGTTTTTTTGTTGAAATTAACGTTATTTTGAACCTTAGTTTGAGCAAAAAAGCGAAAAAATTTAATTTTGTTAACTTCGAAACGAAATAAATTTTTTCGTTTTTTGAGATAACGTTATTTTTTTGAGTTTTTCGATTTTGCTTCAACGAAACTACCGCAGGTAGCAAATGGTACGCCAGTGTTTGGCGTTTATATCGCAATTTCAATTTAATGATGGCTGAAAAGAACAGCTGATATGGTTGCCAACAAGTCAGAATTTGGTGAATCTTAAATATTTCAAAGATTTGCAATAATGATGCTAGTTTTATTTTACATGTGACAACCCTAAACTGTTGTTGACTGACAGTTCACCGTGGTAACGTAACATAGCTGACGCAATAACGTAGTGATTAATAAAATGCAAATTTTAAATACAAGTGATGCACCGCGTTAGCGTTGCGTTTCATTTTTTTTTTATGGGCAAAGGAAAAGAAATTGAACCAAGTATTGAAATTTTAATTATAAAACATTTCAATGGAGGAAAATCGTATCATTTGGTGTTGAGCTCAATAGTTGCACAACAGTTGTACCTGTTGAACGAAGCCATTATTGAAAAATATAAAACAAATGGCTCAAGGATATATAAGTGGAATTCCTACAAAGAAGCCTGTAATAAGTGAAAAAAAAATAACTACTTAGATGGAAATTTGCAGATAAATACAAAATCAAAGACGTGGAATTTTGGAAAACAGCTCTTTTCACTGATGAATGCAAATTCAATTTGTTTGGAAGTGATGGTCGTGCAAAAGGCTGGCAAAAGCCCAAAAACCACCCATCAAACAAGAAAATTGGGCCTATCTATTAAGCATGGTAGCGGATCTGTAATACAGGGTTTTCCAATAGGGACTTGACAACTTTGAATTAAATTTCTGAACGCACCATTCCACTAATCATCGAGCTGTCACTATCAATTTATTCAGTAAACGCAACATTTTCATCATGGTAAAGTACACGAACGAACAACGTCTGCAAATTATAAAAATTTACTACCGAAATTCGGAGTCGGTGATCGCAACTTAAGAGCGTTAACTGAAATTTTCGGTCATAATGCTCGCCCTAGTAGACAGACAATAACAAGTTTAGTGCAAGAATTTGAGTCTACATATTCGTTGTGTGATGTTGCCGTGCCAGTGAGACAACGTGTTGGTCGAAGTGTAGAAAATATCGCTGCCGTTCAGGCGTCCGTAGCAAACGATACAAAACAGTCAACTCCACGGCGTTCTCAAGAATTGGGTATCGCCCAGACCACTTTATGGCGAATTTTGCATGGTTTACACTTATACAAGATCAAGCTGACTCAAGAATCGAAGCCGATGGACCATTTGAAGCGACGTATGTTCTCCGATTGGGCTCTGGAAAAGATGCGCCAAGATGATGGATTTCATCGCAAAATCATCTTCAGTGACGAAACTCATTTTTGGCTCAATGGGTTCCTCAATAAGCAAAATATGCGTTATTGGTCGGGTGAAAATCCACATGTGCTTCATGAATCACCACTTCAACCACAAAAAATAACTGTTTGGTGCGGTTTGCATGCCGATGGCGTCATTGAACCATATTTTTTCGTCGACGATAACGATCGTAACGTTACTGTGAATGGCCATCGTTATCACGCCATGATTATCGATTATTTTTGGCCCGAATTGGAAGATATGGACTTGGACGACATGTGGTTCCAAGAGTACGGTGCCACAAGCCACACAGCTCACGTTTCAATCGATTTATTGAAGAGTAACTTTGATGAGCGTGTTATCTCAAGAAATGAGCCAGTCGATTGGCCACCTCGTTCGTGCGATTTAACGCCTCTAGACTATTTTCTTTGGGGCTACGTCAAGTCATTGGTCTATGCCATCAAGCCGACGACGTTGGAAGAGCTCAGGGCCAACATTGAATGTGAAATAGCGGCCGTTTCGACCGAAATGTGTGACCAAGTTATCAAAAAGTGAGTCCAACGAATCGACCGCTGCATACGTGCCCGCGGTGGCCATATGAACGAAGTTAAGTTCAATTCACAAATTTTTTGATTGTACTTCAAGCCGATTTTTAAGTTTTTGAAATATCTGAAATGGTTTGAAATGGTTTTATTTAAAAAACAGTTGTCAAGACCTTTAGTATGGAGAGCATCTGACGTTGGGAACTTGGCCTATATAGAAGGTATAATGGATCGATATCAATACAAGAGCATATTGTAAGAAAATTTACAGACTTCAGTGGACAACTTGGGTCTTGGAACTCGTGGGATCTTCCAACAAGACAACGATCTCAAGCATACTGCGCTTTCGGTAAAAAAAATGTTTGCTTTATTATGCTCCACGGCAGCTTCATAGCCCTCCTCAATCACCAGACCACAATCTCATTGAGCATCTTCGGAAGTTAGTGAAACGAAAATTAGAAAATGTTGTATCAACTAGCAAGGATTCGCTTAATCCTTGCTATCACTAAAGCCTTTCAGAAATTACGTCGTCTGAAACAGAGAACTTGGTGCTAGCCAAATTAATTATTATATTAACTTGCAATTTTGCATATGAACTTCGATATATAACATGTTCTCTGTGCATAAGATGCAAACAAATCGAGTGAAAACCACACCCACCTCCCATACAAAGTGACTTTATCAAAAAACAAAAATGAATATTTTCTGTTTAAACTATGACGAAAATGTTTTTACAAATAAACATTTCATTGACTGCTCAAGACTTTGGATACACTTTGGTTCAGCCGTGGGGGTATTTTAACTTCGGCCCAGTCGAAGATCATTTCTTACAATTTTTTTTTTGCAAGATTTGTCGTTGTGCTTGCGATGGAGCAAATATTTTTTTTTTTTTTGTGATCATTCATGAATATACCCACTATTTCGTTGAAATGTTTATTTTTCTTTAAACTGCAAATTTGAAGGTTGTAATTAAACTTTAGTCTTCGACTGTATGTCATGATCTGAAATAAATTAAGAAATTAATTGAATGTAGCTTGCGGGCAGTTTTACCTAATAAGGAACCTAGTCGTATATGGTATTCCAACGAAGCCTAGAGAGTTTCCTTACATGGTATGTACGTGGTTGATTGCAAATAATTCGTAAGATGGGCGTACTGTACTCGTACGTATGGTTATATCTAAAATTTTATTCAATTTCAGTGCGCGTTGGGCTGGAACTCACGCTTAGATATTAACAATTTTGACTACAGATGTGGAGGTGTGCTAATTGAGTCGAATTTTGTATTAACAGCCGCACACTGCGCTTACGTAGATGGGTGAGTTTAACCCATTTACAACTGACACTGACTTTGCAATTTTCTGTTAGCTAGCGAAAAATAGATAAAACTTAGCACTCTATCAAATATGTTTATTTATACCTTTGTTAGCTTATATTATTTTTTGCTACGGTAAGTTTACATTTTAACTAGTTTTTTACTTTTTTAATCGCGCAAATCGATTTTCAAGCAGATGAAGACAAAAATTATTTTTTTGAAAAATATATTTTACAAAATCGAAAAGAGATGTACTTCAGTGGCACCGGAAGCGGGGTTGGGCAATTGCCCCGTTGCAGGAAATGTGAAGGGGAAATAGTATCAATTCGGCCACCCCCAGATATGTCAGATATTTTCGATTAATCCTAGAAAGATATGTTACGTATTGTGATGTACGTAAAAGATAATCATGCTTAAAATTGACGCATTAGTTTTAAATAGCTGTAAGTTTTATTAATTAATTTGAACAAACCCAACGTTTTTATTTACATACACACATGTGAAATAATAAATACCACAATTTATGTATTTAAATATGCAGGAGACTTTGATATAAGCGACCCACAGTGGGAGATTCGTGGCCATAAATAGAAAAAAGTATAAGTTTTGAAATTGCAAAAAATTGTCTCCTAATCGACAGTTTATACTTCAGATAAGAAACACCCAAAAAATCACTTAGAAATCTTTTAAGGTTTGGTCAGAAAATGGCTCGAAATTTCAACTTTTTTTAATGACAAAAATTTGAGAATATCACTTGTTTTTACTACCTGCAGTTGTAAGTGTTCCACTTTTTTTTTTATAAGAATGGAATTGAAATGAAAAAATAATAAAAATATGATATTTATTATTTCATAAAATGAAGGTTTTTTGTTGTTATTAAAATAAATCTATTTTTTGTGATTTTTTAAAAAATAAGCATTTGTAGTGCAAAAAAGCTAAAAAGTTTGAAAAGTTTAGCAGTAAAAAAAAACATAACAACATATTTCCAAATTTACAAAATAGTATCCAAAAATATATATATTTATAGAAAAATATGGTTCTTGCTGCCCGAACTTGCCCCAAATGGGCTTAATGTGATTTTTTCTTGTTGAGTGTCAATTAAAAAATATCTTATTTTATTATACTCAGCATATCTTCAAAATGAAAATAACATTAAAAGTAACAAATAGTAGGCCGATTTGGCTGAATTTTTCGCAGCTGTTCATAATTACGAGGAAAAGGATTTTACGAAAGAAAATTTTTGGAAAACCCTCCGGAAAAGTAGAGAAATTGGAAAAGTCGAAAATTGATTTATTTGTATAGAATTTTGTGTGCAATTGTTTCGGTATAGCTTTTCGAATGGAAAAAATAGGAAATTCTTAGTGGAAAACTCGGAAAATTCCGGAAAAACGCAAAAAAATGTGAATTTTTTGCCGTCAAAATTTTGCATTTTATCGAATGATCTAATGATTTTGAACAATGTAAAGGTGGAAAATTTGTTGTGAGGCATGGAAGATTACTGATGATTGAGCAAATATGCGACTATTTTTGCATTTGTTAATTGTAGTGATACATTACAAAAAAAGTCACGCCAATTAAAAGCAATTAAACAACAACAAACCGAAATTAATGAGTTTTGTCAAATACACATACTAAATGCCGTAAACTTTTTTACCCTACTGTATGATTAACGTGCACCGTAACTTACAAATGCCAGTAATGAAGACATTTTTCACCATCTTTTAATATCTTCTGATCCTCTTGTCAGCCATTTGCGACAAAATTTACAAAGAGCTGTCAGTAGAAGCTCGAGAACTTATAGAAAATGAGCTTTATGAGCAATAAAAAATATTTTTAAAATTGTAAACTAGTTTTTTCAATTTTATGCCGACTCCGTCCGCTTATGTTCTTAAGAAAAATTTTAAAACCCATAGAATTTAAACTTGTATACGAAGAGTTTAATAAGTGTAATATGGAAAGAAAGAAGATTAGGATAAAAGGTGGGGTATCTGTCGGCAAATTTTGCTCAAATTCGGAAATAAAACTTTTTTTCCAATACATTATACGAGAATATTTTGTAAATACTAACTTCAAGATTACAACTTTTGTTAAAAAAAGAAAGTGGGCGTGTTGCGGGCGTATTTGATCCAAACTTATATATATTTCATATTGAAGTATGCAAAGCATTCATAACAAATTTGAAAGCTCTACGTTTATTTTTACTATTTTCTGCAAAAAAATTCGTATGGAAGGTGGGGTGGGCGTGTCTGCGAGCGGATTTGATCCGAACTTATATATATTTCATTTTTAACTGTAAAAAGCATTCGTACCAAATTTCAAAGCTCTAGGTTTATTTTTACTATTTATGGCCAAAACTTGTATGAAGTCTTCCCACTGTGCGACCTCAGCTTCCAACTTATATTGCTGTAGAATTCACATGATACTCCACCTTTCACAAAAGTTTTCACAAAGTTGTTGATCAATTCAAAAACAATTCCGATACAGTGTAAAAATTCTTAAATGAAGTTGTAAAATTAATTTTTTGGTAGTTACGATTCCGGTATCTGCAGCTTCTTCTGAGCGATCTTTTTGAGCTCTCCGACGGTTTTAGACAGGGTTGTCGTGGCAGGCTGGATTACAAATTCTCAAAAAAAAAAAAAAAAAACAAAATTAGAACTTCGATGTCGGCGAAAAAAATAATACAAAAACAACATGTGTACACTGAGCTAATATAGTCGTTAAAAATTAGGGACAAGTAAAATTGAAAATATCATAACAAAAACTAGCCACCACTTGAGCCACTAGCCAAAACATGACGCGATGCGCCGACATTAATTTTTTTCGAATTACATCAAACACTAAAATATTGAAGTTGTTATAAGTGAGCCAAAAGAGCCAATTGAGGATTTACAACTATGGTTTAAAACATACCTTCGATGTAATATGACCAGCTATGGGCAGAGAGCACTCTGGGAGCGTTGAAAGTAAGAATTGAGAGCAAAGGCTTAGGTAGCAACACAAAATGCAACACAAATCAAGGACAAAAGACAAACACAGAAACAACACAGAAGCTTTAAATGTAGTGGTGCCCTCACCCGAATTTGACTCAAGAATGTCTAACGCATTCGGCACTTCTTCACATTCATAACAAACTTTAACTTCTTAGTGAAGTGTTTGCTCCCAAATTAAAATAGCTTCCGGCGCGCCTGATGAACTTTATACATAATCTTATATAAGAACTATATTTTACAATAAGAAATAATTTAAACCGGATGCGCGGTTTACTTATGTACTCAAACACCTGTACCTGGGTACCTTCATTTCAATTGTCTGTCGATTTTTTGAGTTTGGAATGTCATGTACTACTGTGTGAAATGTCATTCAGTTACATAAAATAAAATTTCCGAACGGGTTCGCAATGTCTGCTTACAGAATTCCACAAAAGTTCTTTCTTTTATTTCGAAACAACACACGTCTCTAATATTCTCTCATTTCTCATTTTTGGAGCCGTTTAGACGCGTGTGGTATATTCGATTTCATCTAATAATGATTATGAAATAAAGTGAAAGTACTGTGGAACAGCGTGAAATATGAATATATATCATTCAAATAATGAACACTTACCCAAATTGTGGAAGTTATTATCTTTAACAATTTTCCGCGCATCAATGGGAATCACTAGATTTTTGTAAATTAACCGGTTTTTGATATTCGACAATACAACTCGCGTAATCAGCATGAAGGCTGACAAGTATCCCCATACGCGATTTGTGGGAAATGATGGATGCCAATCTGCACAATAACTACAAGCCAAACGAAAGCATCACTATCGACGAACAGCTTTTTCCATGGAATAAAATTTAGCCATCGAAATATGGCATAAAAATTTGGTGGGCATGCAACTCAAAAAGGTCATACCCATAGAAAGGAGAAATTTGCACCGGTAGAGCAGCTGATGGTTCACGTAAGATGCAAGTAGGTTCCAAAGTGGTAAAGCGGTTGGCCAAGAGCATAGAAGTTTAGGACAAAATATTGCGATGGACATTTTCTCTACATCTGAGGACCTAGCGGACTATTTTCTCTATCAAAAAATCCTACGTTGGTTGGTATATTACATATGAATAAGTCGAGCATCCCAAAGAAAACGCATAAAAGTAAGACTCGCCCCATTAATTGCTTTTTATTTGGATGCTCCGCGAGAAAACCATTGTTTCTTACATGCCCAAAAAGGACAAAGCAGTAGTGTTGCTCTCGACTATCCATCATGAAAAATCAGTGTTAAGAGACGACCAGAAGCTGGAAATATTTATGTACTATAATGGCACAAAAGAAGAGGTAGATGTAATGGATAAAATGTTGACTCATTTTACCACTACAAGCATTACCAAATGGTGGTCAGTTGCATTATTTTTCAACATCTTAAATGTTTGCGAATTGGCAGCTATATAATTCACAAGCAAAAATGCTGCACAAAAAACCAATAGTCGCCGAAAACTATTACAAGATCTGCGAAGGCGATTCCCAATTACTTATAACGCAAGCCTCAGCGCAAAACTCAAAAATGCTGAATTTTTTGACGTGACGAAGTTACGTTATACTGCTCTAGTTTCCAAAAAAGTTGAAAAATGAATTTTTTAAAAATTCATCTGCGTTTCATTGAATTGTTACTCGCTGGGTATAAAAGCAATGATTAAAAAAATAGTATGACCGTAAAGGTTAATTCTTTGGCTATATTAAAAAAACAAAAAAAAAATTTAATACGGCATAGGGACGAAGTGGGAGCTGCGTAAGCAACGCAACTGGAAATTTGTTACATGGAATTATTACTCGCTGAGTATTAGCGCTAGGATTAAAAATATGATACGCTAATAAAGGCCTACTGGAAGCCCTCACAACAAAATTAGACAAAAAATTTCTGACATCATGGGGACGCTGCGAGAGCCGCTCAAAGATCGATAACGCATCATTCATGCAGCGGCGTTGCATTGAATTTTTACTCAATGAGTATATAACCTACGATAAAAGTTTAAAACCAACACCAACACCAACACCAACACCAACACCAACACCAACACCGACACCAACACCAACACCAACACCAACACCAACACCAACACCAACACCAACACCAACACCAAAACCAACACCAACACCAACAACAACACCAACACCAACACCAACACCAACACCAACACCAACACCAACACCAACACCAACACCAACACCAACACCAACACCAACACCAACACCAACACCAACACCAACACCAACACCAACACCAACACCAACATCAACACCAACACCAACACCAACACCAACAGCAACACCAACACCAACAGCAACACCAACACCAACACCAACACCAACACCAACACCAACACCACCACCAACACCAACACCAACACCAACACCAACATCAACATCAATACCAACACCAACAGCAACACCAACACCAACACCAACACCAACACCAACACCAACACCAACACCAATACCAACACCAATACCAACACCAACACCAACATCAACATCATCATCAACATCAACATAACATCAACATCAACATCAACATCAACATCAACATCAACATCAACATCAACATCAACATCAACATCAACATCAACATCAACATCAACATCAACATCAACATCAACATCAACATCAACATCAACATCAACATCAACATCAACATCAACATACCCATCAACATCAACATCAACATCAACATCAACATCAACATCAACATCAACATCAACAATAACATCAACATCAACATCAACATCAACATCAACATCAACATCAACATCAACATCAACATCAACATCAACATCAACATCAACATCAACATCAACATCAACATCAACATCAACATCAACATCAACATCAACATCAACATCAACATCAACATCAACATCAACATCAATATCAACATCAACATAACCATTGACATCAACATCAACATCAACGTCAACATCAACATCAATATCAACATCAACATCAACAGCAACATCAACATCAACATCAACATCAACATCAACATCAACATCAACATCAACATCAACATCAACATCAACATCAACATCAACATCAACATCAACATCAACATCAACATCAACATCAACATCAACATACCCATCAACATCAACATCAACATCAACATCAACATCAACATCATCATCAACATCAACATCAACATCAACATCAACATCAACATCAACATCAACATCAACATCAACATCAACATCAACATCAACATCAACATCAACATCAACATCAACATCAACATCAACATCAACATCAACATCAATATCAACATCAACAACATCAACAACAACATCAACATCAACATCAACATCAACATCAACAGCAACATCAACATCAACATCAACATCAACATCAACATCAACATCAACATCAACATCAACATCAACATCAACATCAACATCAACATCAACATCATCATCAACATCAACATCAACATCAACATCAATATCAACATCAACATCAACATCAACATTAACAACAACAGCAAGAAACTTCGTCACGTCAAAACCTACGGGTGTGTCCACGGCACAGCCAACTCTTTTTTTTTTTAGCTTTGAATCAAGGATTTCATGTATAATACCTATTCAGTCAAGTCTGCTTTGGTTCGAAATGGGGCAATCGATGGGAGGGAAGTGGCAATGAAGTGAAATATGTGTAGGATGCTTCTAAATATGGTGCAAAGCCAAAGAAACTTTTGAATTTGAATCAGAGACAAGTATTATGCCTTTACCTCAGTCAATCCCATCCACAAACTTCTCTATCACCAATTACGACTTCAAGTTGTAAATATTGATGAGTTTTCAATTTCAGTTAATAAGACAGAGGAAAGAAAATTGCAAATGCGAAAGGTTAAAGCGTAGGACCATTGCTGGTTGGGATTCAAACCCGGGACCTCTGGGGTGGCAGTCGAACACGCGACCTACTCGACTACCGAGGCCGCTGAACATTGTTAGGCACATAATAATATATTCAATATGTGTGATTCATATTCTCAAATATTTAATTTATTAATATACTTGAATTAATAATTAATAAAGACAAGCTTTAATGTCTATCTATGTACTATATATTTAAGGGGGCATATAGGTTACATATCGTAAAAAAAAAATGAATTTTTTTTTTGAGATTTTTTTTTCATAGAAGGAAAAAAGATATCGTTTTCAAATTTTTCACATACATTTATTTAATAACATTTAAAGAATACAAAAATTTTTGTTAGAATTGTTGATCATTTGATTTTTTTTAAAAAAATGCCTAAAAATTGACGGTGTGTAGGATATCACCAGTCTGGAACATCTGAGGAAAAAACAAAAAAACTAAATTAATCCTTGTTTAAGTGGCTATTGCCTGAACTAGGATAATTTTTTCCACCGAAAGAAAACAAAATGGCGGCCGATTTTGTAACCTCGAAAATCCTTTTTTTTTCAAATGGCCACCATTTTGTTTTTTTCGTTGGAAAAAATTATCCTAGTTCAGGCGATTAACTAGCCACTTAAACAAGGATTAATTTGGTTTTTGAACGGGGCATTAGAATGCCCATTGGTTCGTAAGACAATGCCACACACTCGTTTTATGCTCTTGAAGCGATATTTCCATATCTGCGATAATCGCTAATTAAATATAATTGATAAATTCTCTAAAGTGTTATCCTTGAATGGTTTGATTAATGAGAAATGCATGCCTTTCGGATTGTTTTCTCATAACTTATACCTTAACAAACAAATATTTGCAGTTTTATGGCAGTCACTCCTGCAAAATGTTTATGAAAGGAAAGCCAATCCGTTTTGGTTTAAAGTACTGAGCTTTGTGTTCGGCCTAAGGCGACTTATATTCATTCATTCCGTATGGTGGTGCTAATGCAGTTCCGGGTCCAGCTTACGTCGAGTATGGATTGTGAGAAACATTCGTTCTAAAGCTGTTGAATAAAATAGAGCAACCGTTACAACATTGTGTTGCACTCGATAACTTTTTTACGTCTCATCGATTGATGCCTTGATTATCTCAGATGAATTATTTCTGAACTGGCACCATTAGAAACAACCGAACTAATAGTTCTCCGCTTATGGAAATTACAGAAATGAATAAGAAGGAGCGCAATTCTTAAAGCGTATAACAAGCTAATGGGAGGAAGGCGTCGATTTATTTGATAATGCCACTTCGAGCAAACAAATGCTCTTCGTCGCTATGGTCAATGCATGGAAATTTTGGTGTTCATGTTACCGAGTGCTTATTGCGGCAAGCGAAATGATGCACAATATAACAAAGGCATCCAATTTGAATGCTGAAATTGCACTCAATGATAATCGCACGGACGTAAAAGCTGAAAACCTCGTCGTTGCCGCGTTTGTCATGCACATTCTTTCTTCAAAAGCTTAAAATATGATGTTGTTGTTCACACAAAAATTGTAATACATATCACAAATTATAAATTTTTGTAATATTAAAAATCAAAAATTATAACCAATATTCAATAATCAATAAAAATCAATATCACTGTGCAATAGTGAACAAAATAACAAATAACAGCATGCCACTATATAAGTTCGATACTATGATCAGTGGTGAGTATAACCCTAGCGCGGTTTCGCGAGTTTGACGCCAGTTTCATTTTTATGGCCCATTTTATATTGTGGGTTTTAGTGACTTTGCCAAAAAAAGGTACTATCAGTTTTTCTTCAATAACTCCGTCAGAAATAAATATATCGGTTTCTTGTCTTTGGCAAAGTTGTAGCTAACAATTCAATAAACAAACATATAAAGAAAACATACTTGTAAAATAATTTGTTGTATTTTGTTTTTAATTTAAATGTCAAAAAAATTTAAATTTTTTTCGGGTTTTTGGGCATAACTTGAACGGAATCCAAATTTTTCCTATACTATCTTCTACAAAATTGTAGCCGAAGAAAAATTTAACAACTCTTGTGAACATACTTATGTGATCTGAACGTGTCTACACTACCAAAAAAGCTCAAAAAGATAATTTTTCAAGTGACAAACAAATATAAATTTTTTGGGCTGTTTTCGCAATTTTTCGTAATAGTTTCTCATAGAGGTAATTAATACTAGTGAAAGGATAAACTAGTTATTTCTTAATTTTACTTAGCTTAGCATCCTGATCGGATTTTTCAAAGTTCTACGTTATTAATTTAGGTTAATCGATTTCTCGCATTAGCTTGTTCTTATTATACGCTAAATTATGTAGGTTAAAGGAAAAAAATTCAAAACCTTTTATTTTGTTTTTGCTTTGCTAAAACTTAAGACTATGACTTAGAAATAACTGCTCCTTAGTTTAGGTTAGAATTTTATTATACAATGTCAATGACTGCTGTTTATGCTATCTCTGAATTTAGGTACATAGTTATAATAATTTTGTCTTAAGTTAAACAAGTACTCAATGTAAATTGGAGGTTTGCTTTTGTAGTAATTTAATGAACTTAAGTACATTTCATCTTGGCCTAAGTAATTTCTAAGTCGAGAAGATACATTTTGCTTTTCTTTACTGAAGAATTTTAGTGCATGATTTATGATTCCATTTTCAATTTCATTTATTTTACTTTTTTCGTATAGCACTTTTATTTTATTTTACACAATTCGGTTTCCGGTAAAGGCCTGTACATGCTCTAAGAATTTTCCTTTCTAATATTGCAATTTTATTAATATGGGGCTTGGATACTTGCAGCCAAACTGGTGCTGCATACATTATGATTGGCCTAATAATTTGCTTGTATGCTAAAAGTTTTAATTTTTGATTTATTTTCCGATTAAAAAATATGTTTTTAATGCAAAATAGGCTGATATTATTTTCAGCTTTATTATTTGTAAATGTACGTTGAATTTAAAGTTTTTTGTCAAATGAACACCTAAGTATTTTAAAGTTGAAGTTTTCGGAATGGGATTATTATTTATTTTTAACTTAATTTGATATACTGTTCGTCTAGTTAATTGCGTCGCTTGACTCTCATTTACCTTGATATTGTGCAGCAATAAAATAAAAATCTAAAAATAATAATTAAATTTTTAGTTTTTTGATATCGCCTATAATAATTACGATCCCTGATTAAAACAAATTTAATTTACTCTTGCCATTATATGAAATGGAACTTGTTTTGTAAAACTATATTAAAGAGTAAATCAATTAAAATAAAAAAAAAAATCAATTAACAACTTAAAAATCAACTTTTTTGGGTTAAAGTTTCACTTCTACCGTGCGTGATGGCCACAAGCACACATATTTTTTTTTTTTACTTTCACATGACACAAAAACAACGACAAGAGCAATAACAATAATTTTAGCGAGGCAATAACTGTTGGGTCGCAAAGGTAAGTGGTGCCCTTAATCAAGTCAAAGATATTAGGTGTTGAAGGTGGTAAGCGGTCCCCCATTAATATAAGGCCAGAGCCAAAGAAGCGGCGGATCGATCCAAGTGCAAGTGTAAAAATGCACACACATAATTTTGCTCAAGCCCGATTTATATAAAAAGCCGACTGTCGTTCAGGCTCCAGCGTTTTCAAAATTTAGCTTAAATTTATATTTAAAGATTAAATTCATTATTAGTTCAATTCAAGAAAATTATTTGAAAATTAGTGGCGGGCAATGCCCCCCTGCTCTACCCAATTTAGGTCCTAGATTTAAACTGTATTTGTTATTTTATTTTACTTTTAATTAATTGTGTTTTGTAATAGATTTATGTGTAATAATACTAAAAAACTTTCATTTACAAAAAATCTTTTTGTAATGATTTTGAAGTTACAGCTTTTTGTTAAAAACACAGTTTTTCTTTTTAAAATTTACACTGATGCTACAACAACTATTTTCAACAGAGCTATGTCGCTATGTATTTTGTCATTGTCCCTTTGGGAAAAAGGTTTTTACATTCGCTTATTTTTACCTATCTTAATACAAATCTATCTTAAAAATGCAAATCTATATTCTGCAAATATACTGGAAAATACCTGTCCAGCGATATAAGTTTTATGTGAATATGTTGGCGCTAACACAGGAAAAAGTGTACTACAGAATTTTTGTTTGCATATTAATATTTAGATTCCAAAATCAATATGTTTTTCACTTTACTTCATCTTTTCATCAAGAAAAAAGTTTTCAAAATAAATTTAAACAATTCGTTGCATTAACAATGAGTACACTGCTACAGTCCTTCAGCAAAGTAATTTCGTACCATATCCATCTTACAGTTCTACATTACAATAGGACAACACAGAATTTTTTTAGCAGCGGGTCTATAAAGAAGATCTGTTTACAAATTGAACTAATGCATACCTCTTAAGTATATCTCTTCAAAAGACTAAAATTATTTTCATAAACCATCAAAACTTGTTTTTCAATGAAGACCTGTTTTGTTCTGTGTTGAAGTTTGTCGAATTAGTGATTTCTTAGACGTTGTCGCGTTGTGATGCTTTATTTTCTTGCCGTCATAATAAATTAACTTATTAATTTTAGCGTTGTTTTTAAGATTATTGTGAAATAATATTGAATGGAATATGTGTATCTATTATGTGTTGCTGTATTGACACCAAGTATATTGTTTGGTAAGGATATACTTCAATATTTTAGGATCAATACTTATACTTGTGTTCCTTACCACACCACAGTTAATGCAGCTACCTTCAAATATCCTGAACTAAATGAATTCCGAAAAGAATGCAGTCTAGCGAATGGAACGTATTTTAACGGTGTATGTAAAAAGGCCAAACATTGCACCACCTACTTGACATCAAAAACCGAGCTGAATACCTGCTACTTTGACAGATTCGAACAGTTCGTGTGCTGCGATATTAACGCGGTAGATGATGCTCCAATCTCAGAAGATCGTAAAGCTGCGAGAGGTATGTCATTATCTGACATATTGTACAGAATTGAATAAAGGAAATTGTTCGAAAAATTTAATTACTTGTGCATGAAGCTTGTGGGCAGTTTTATAAAGTATGGCTCCAGGTCACAAATGGTATCCCAACGAAGCCTAGAGAGTTTCCTTACATGGTATGTACGTGGTTGATTACAAAGAATTCGTAAGAAGGCCGTACATTACGTGTGTATGGTTCTATTCAAAACTCGTTTTAATTTCAGTGTGCGTTGGGCTGGAACTCACGCTTTGATAGGAACAATTTTGACTACAGGTGTGGAGGTGTGCTAATTGAGTCGAATTTTGTATTAACAGCCGCACACTGCGCATTCGTAAATGGGTGAGCTTAACCAAGGTCAACAAAATTTTGTGAGACAGCATTTTAATGGTTGTTTACTTCACTTTGAAACACGATTAATCACTTTGAATAACTTGGAAACGTGAATCAGATAGATTAAACTATCGATGTCAACAAAACGAATTTTTTAATTAACTTAAGCTCTTTTATTCCATTCGGTTCTTTTTTAAAGACAAACAAATTCTATTACTTTTAAGAAACTAGAAAAAAGAAGTACAATCGGTCAAAGAGACGAAGCTGCTTTTGAGTGTGGAGTTCAATTTCAAATTCACCAAACATTTAAGCAATAGATTTAAGATTCGAAATTTATCTCGAGTAAAGATTATGATTAGTTTATTAGGAGAGTGCTCAAAAAAGAAAAAAACGCTAAATCCCTCCATTTTAGAGATCACAAAATGTGACGAAGTTCTTTTTATTCATAAAAAAAATAAATAAATAACTGGCCATTTCAGCCCTTGAAAGGACTTTGACCTAGCTTCTTATGATCAATTGTGTTGTGCGTGTTATTAAGTTTGTACACAATTGACCGAGAACCGGACCTACATGCTTAACGCCGACTCCGAACGGCCATGAACGGAAAGTTCTCGTTCTCAAGAAGCTTTACATGGCATTTTGATTACTCTCTGAGGTTTGCCATTGTCTGCAGAGAGGTGGCGGCCGTACAGAAAAATTATTTTAATTCAAATAATTTTCTGTCGCTGCTGGGGTTCGAACCTGGGTTTCCAAAGTTCTTTGACATAGCGGCCACGCACTTTAACCAACTACGCCACGGACGCAACTTTTTATTCATACTGATCAAAATACAGAAGATTTTTAGGGAATTTCCCGAGATTTCACGAAATTCTCAAGGAGCACATAAGCTTCTATAAAAATTGTGACAAAATTTATAGAAGCTTGTAGTGGAAACTATGGTACTGATCGTTTTGACTTCTACAAAAACAAAAAGGCAAACTGTTTTGTAGAAGCTTTTTCAAATTATATGTAACTTCGGAAATTAACTTCCGTATGACTGTTGCGAGCTTGTTTATATAAGACACGTATTTTATAGCTTTTTTGCTCTTATATTTAATTCTGGAATGGTGCTGATTGATTGAAGCGCTACGGAAACTTCAAAATAAAAAAACAAAAAATATGTTATTATATAGGTATTAAAAAAATACATTTTGGTGGTTTTTGGATTATCGGTTATAATAATTTTATTTGCAAATAAATCTGAAATGTACACAATAATAACAAATTATTAATTTTACAAAACTGTTCTCATGTCTTCGGCGGATTCAAACCCGCCGCCTATCGCATGCTAGTACAGAAGGAAATAATCTACGGAGTGAAACTGAAAACCATGTCTTGTATAAAACTTGTCAGATAAACTGTTCGAAGTTACGGCTTCTATGACGAACATAGTGCGAAGCTTCAGTTTCTATTTGGTCATTACGAGAGATTTCAGCTTCGGATGCAGCTTTTTTTTAAGACTAAACCAACGCTCAGGGGATGCCCCCTATGAATGCGAAAGCATTGTGTTGATTCGGAAGACGGGTGATAGTTAGTAGTTAGAGGGTGGAAAGATAGAGTAGTGTCGGTGAAGATTTGTTTTGAATTTACATAGCTCAAAACCGCCGGGAAACACGCTCGCAGGAAGATTGTTCCACAATTTTGCTGTACGACTAAAGAACAAATTATCCCGGTAATGCGAGGTTCTATTGGGCATCAAGGCAGTGGTAAAGGGATGGGCTGGATGAGCTGCCCGAGTGGACCGAGAAAACACACGAGTTGATGGCGTCAAGTCATGTGTCTCCCTTGAACACTTCCCATGGTAGTACCTGTACATAAGGCTTAGGCAACCAACATTGCGTCGATGCCCAAGAGAGTTGAGAGAAGATGAAATGTTTTTATCCCCTATCAGATATATCGCACGTCGTTGAATTCGGTCCAGAAGCTCCAAATAAGATCTTGAAGCCCCTGCCCAAATGTGCGAATTGTACTCCATTTTCGGCCTTATATATAAGGTGTAGATCACGCATAGATCAGTTGGAGTGAAGTATTTCTTACACCGTTTTAAAAAACCTAGGCACTTGGCCGCTTCTTTCGACACATCGAAAATATGATCATTCCAACGAAGATCAGATTTGATCGATATGCCCAAAACGTCAAGAGCATCTGATTCTGCAAGATCCACACCGTTCATATTGAGGGCAACTAAGGGGAAATTCATTCGTTTGTGGTTTAACAGGCAACACTGAGTCTTGCTAGCATTAAACTCAACTCTATTAGCAAGCCCCCACTCAGAGATTTTTCCTAAGTCATTAAGCAGTGTGTTATTCATATTTTGCCTCTTACTCTCAATTTCCAAAGAGCTCGGGCGTTTTTTTAAGGAGTATGAATGACAAATGCTGCTGTCATCCGCAAACGAATGAATTGGGTCATGAGCGGGTATGGGCACCACTACATTTAAAGCTTCTGTGTTTGTCTTTTATCTTTGATTTGTTGTTGCGTTTTGTGTTTCTACATTAGCCTTTGTTCTCTATTCTTGCTCTCAACGCTCCCAGAGCGCTCTCTGCCCATAGCTGGTCATGAGTCAACGACAGAAGGTCGTTGATAAAAACCGAAAACAAAGTTGGCGATAGGACTGAACCCTGCGGTACTCCAGCACCGATGGCGTGTTCACTGGACGAAATTCCATCGATTACGACATAAATCGACCTGTCCTTAAGAAAACACGTGATCCATCGAGAAAAGTTACCGCCAACACCATATGCAATTAGTTTTGACACGAGCACTTTATGCCACACTCGGTCAAACGCCTTAGAAATATCCAGAGCAACAACCAGTCAGTGAAGATTTGGTCATCCTATAAAAGAGCAGGAATCGACAAAGACGTCTGATTTTTTACTCTCTTAACGAATGACCAAAAGTTTTTGCTCCCTTTGGGGCCGAGAAGAACCTGTTCTCTGATGTGCTAGTATATGTCCTACTATATTTCTTGATTTTAATGAGTTATATGGTATTATGTGATAACCCACATATTTCTGTCGAGTTTGAACAAGTGCAGGGCACTGTCCTAGGATGTGCTTCGTCCTCCATGCAAAACCTACAAGTGTCATCACAAAGAATTCCCAGTTTTGTAAGGTTATAATTCAACCTACAGTAACCTGTAAGCAGTCCTGTAATAATTCGTAGATCATTCTTTGCTAGCTTCATGCATTCTTTGAATCTTTTAAGGTTATATGCCCCTAAGAGTAGTTAAGAGTGATTTAACCCTGATAAGGTTCTGCAATATTTTCCTTTTTGTTTTAATTCCTCTTTCTTTATTGAAAGATATCCTATCTATATTATCCCTATCCCACATAATAGTTCCGGTCTAACAAGAGCAGTTGATGCTCATTTGTTTGCCAATTCGTCAGCAATTTCGTTTCTTTCTATACCATTGTGTCTCGGTGTTCATAGGATCCAGACCCGGTTTTTTAGCCCAACCATATTAAGTTTGTCAAGACACATCGCAAGTTTTGATGTTAAATGGTGAGATTCAGTAGTTGATGGCCGCTTGACTGTCCGAAAGGATCGCTTTGTTTGGTTTCCGGTACCCAAACCCCTTCGGGTTGAAGTGTACGCACCAGAAATCTGCAATTATTCCCGTTTTAGTTATCTCTTTACTAACACAAGAAAGAGTGTTAGTGAATTTAACTCAGAGAAAATCTTCCACTCATATGCACTCATACTCGTTCACGCACGGTAAGTGAAAGTGGAAAGCAAGTGAGTGGAAAAAGAGTAAGTTATCTGCTGATATAAACCGGTGCAGTGCTCAGTTTTCTCAATAACTCAATGTTTTATTGTTCTATACTGCAATGACTTACAACCTCAATAAACACCTTGAGTTCAGTGGAATGACTTAAGTACTTAGAATCATTTTTAGCTCAGCTGTCTTGTTATTTGAATTTATTTCAAAGAAACGATAACTGTTTTGCAAAAAACATAAGAAATAACACAAACTTATACCCAACTCATTCATTTTCTCATACGAAAAAGTGACCAAATCAGCAAAAAGCTTCAGGAAAGGCATAACACAAAATAATACTCAACTCACTCATACTTGTTTTTCTTCCACATGAACAAGTGAATCACATCAGATTATTAACCCACAACCAAAAGAGTAATAATTTGTCGATGCAAATGTGTGTAGGAGTACATGAGTATTTATTGGTTTTAGTGGGAATGAGTCAAAGTATTTTGTTGAATTGGTATGAGTACACACTTGCACATGGCTTAAATATAATAATTTCATTAGTACGCACCTGTCTATATTTCCACTTGGAATATGCCACTGTTTTTGCCCATGGGTACGAAGTATTTGATCCCTGGCCCGTAGACACCTGCTCCGGTCCCTTCTTCAGTTAGAGATCCGTCGGTATACCATGTCATCATGTACTGGTTTATCTTATATGTTTCAGATCAACCTTCCCATTTCTTTTTTCTACTTAATCCAGAAACTGAATTCTGGATGCATGCTGTCCCTCGGTATTGTTATTTCAGGATGTTGCCTCTATAGAATATCAAACTTTTTTCGAGTAACGCAAACCTTTATTCCGATATCTTCATTCGTCATCCTTAGAAAAACCATCTTCGCCTGGGATTGAATATAAATATGAAGAGGCGTTAGTTCCAGTAGAACCTCCATGCATACTGTTGGACATGTTCGCATAGTTCCAGTAATGCACACGCAGGCCAATCTCTTTAGCTTGTTAAGCGCAGCGATGATTGTACACTGTTGTTGTTGTAAATGTCGATTCGTTTTATCCGCCCAGATAACTGATCATAATGGGGCGTACGGTCATTGTATACACCATCGCAATATTTTTGGAGTGCAAAACCAACTTTTTCCTGCGATGGATCTGCAGATCATGAATGTGCTAACCGCCTTCTTTGATATTTCATTCAAATGTGTTTTCCAAAGTAGACGAAAGCCTTTTAAAAGAAGTACAAACAATTTAAGGTAGCATAGTAACCCTTCGCGTGACACATGGTTTTTTAGTTGGAGTGACACATGGGTTCTTCCGTGTCCAACCCGGTTTTAAACGTGAAAATAGGATAAAAAAAATCTGAAAATATTAAGATACATACTTGGACATTTTTCTTGATATTCAAATAGATATATGTTAAAAGAAATTTTTTATACAAAATTTTAAAATTTGTAAATGTTCTTATTCGCTTTTTACAAGCTTGTCTAAAAAATTCATAACTTTCGATATAAAAAAGATAACTGAAAAAATCCCACGGCATATTAAAATAAAAGCTTGAAAATATTATAAAAAAATATTTAACAAAAAAATGTTTTTAATTGCCTAATTTTTTACGGTACATATAAGCTATTTTTAAGCTAGGAAAATTGGAGTTTTTTAAAAATCAAAATTAAAATACAATAATAATGATACAAATTTTTTCTTCTCAAAATATTCAGAAATCTATATATATAAAAATAAGTTGCATTGTGTATGAAATTGATGTTCTCTGTAATGTGTGAACCGATTTTGTTTCTGGAAATTTCCCATGAAAGGTGACGTCAATACGAAGGTTTTTTTGTATCAATGGTCTTTGTATGTGTATTGGTTCATGATTATAGGCATTTTAGTGAACTTATTAACAATACAGGTGTGAAAAAATACAGCTGCGCGCAAATGGTGGGGAAATATTTGCAAGGGTAATTGGAAATTAATGGAATATTGGAATAATTTGGCAAGTCTCACTATAGTTTGCATTTGCGCGAAAAATATAGGCATAGTAAAAATTATCCATACCCCCTTTTTTCCATTACCGCCAACAAATCAATAAAAATGCTATATCTAAGACGGGTTTTGTCGTATTAGACTAAAATTTGGTAAAGAAGTTCGTATGGTTATTGTCGTAAACTATACTAAAACTGGGCGTGGTCTAACTATATATACGCCCACTTTTTAGAAATCATTATTATTCCTGAGTTTGGCGTCCGTGGCGTAGTTGGTTAAAGTGCGTGGCCGCTATGTCAAAGAACCTGGAGACCCAGGTTCGAATCCCAGCAGCGACAGAAAATTATTTGAATTAAAATAATTTTTCTGTACGGCCGCTACCTCTCTGCAGACAATGGCAAACCTCAGAGAGTAATAAAAATGCCATGTAAAGCTTCTTGAGAATAAGAACATTCCGTTCATCGCCGTTCGGAGTCGGCGTTAAACATGTAGGTCCATTTCTCGGTCAATTGTGTACAAACTTAATAACGCGCACAACACAATTGATCATAAGAAGCTAGGTCAAAGTCCTTTCAAGGGCTGAAATGGCCAGTTATTTATTTTTTTTTTTTTTTATTATTCCTGAGTTGTATATATTTTGACAGTGGAACTTGATATTTAGACGTTATGGGCCCAAGAGGTAGTTACTATATATTTGAGCGAACATTAGACAAAGGGGAATTTGGCCACACAGGCTAAATTTATGATATCGAATTGCTTTGGAACTAAATGTCGTATGTAACTATGCAATTGACTCCTAAACTACTCATCCGATTAGCATGAAAATTTGTATATAGAAGTTTTTTGGTACGCTGCGTGTTTGTGGACTATCAATTTTTATCCACCTTGAACACCAGAGGGCGCTGTAGTACAAATTTTTTACAAAACTACCTAAAATTCACAAACCGCTTATGCGATTACAATGAAAAGTGGTATACAGTGGTTTTCATGTATGTTGAATGTTCTGCTGCTATCTTTTTTGACCTATCTTGAACACCAGAGGACGCTGTAGAACAAATTTTTTGCAAAACCACCTAAAACTCGCAAACCGCGCATGCGATTAGAATAAAAATTTATATATAGTAGTTCTCAGGTACGATGAGTTTTTGACAGTATCTTCTTTGAACCACCTTAGACACCAGAAGGTGCTGTAGTACAAAGATTTTACAAAATCGCATATTTTTAGTTGTTACATATGCAAATATTTACAAAATATAAAATATTTCTCAAATTTAGTAAAATTAAAAAATGTCCGTTATTTTGACAAAAACATGAACATATCTTGAAAACTATAAAAAATTTTACTACAACGATATATTTAATGCAACATCGTGCTCAAAAATGAGAAAAACTCAATCAGAAATTTAATTTTGTGACTTTCGATTCAAATATCTCCGCTGTTTTTTATACACTATGTTAAATTTTTTTCTTTGTCTTAAAGCTTCATCAAAGTAATATAAAAACCTTATTGCAAAAACACCGTTAGTTGAGTACATATATTTTAAATAGTCTTTTCAAAAAAGGTCTGAAAGTTGAGTTTTCCTCAAAAAAAGGCTCAAAATTTGTTTTTGTTGTAAAAATAGTTTAACCCTATTCATGTCACGCTATTTTAATAACGTAAACTGTCACGGTGTGACTTAGAGTCACTAATACAAAAAACATAATTATTTTATTGAAAAAAAGAAAGTTTAATACAAAATATCGTTCAAGGAGAATTAATTTCTTTTATTAAAAAGAAAAATTTAATTATTTATAAATAATGTGGAAATTGTTATTAAACTATTAATTTGAACATTTAAGGCAAAATACACTTTTCTGTGAATGCTCGTTACTCATGGGTTTCTGACTACTACCACGGAATTGCTTAGAAAATCGTCCTTTTTTATAAGAGGAACAGTTAAGTTGACGCCTCTTCTTTGATTATACTGTCGATGCATTCTAAGCTGGGTTTCATGATGTGTTTTCCATTATCACGTCTTTTGGAGATACCAGTGTCTTAGAGTAACTACGTGACAGTTAATGTTATTTTTTAATATTTTGTGTTATAGGTAAATATTATAAAAACATACAAAAAAATTAATTGTACATTACAAAAACATAATGACCAATAATAAAATACATTTAACTTATTTTCCTATAAAACAAGTTTTAAATCATTTATATTGGTTTGAAATTGAATAGTGACCCAAAGACACCGCCTGACATGAATAGGGTTAGATTCAAATTCGCAAATTTTCAACTCTTTTTAAAAGCTATAACATTTGTAAGTAAAAGTTATTTAAATTTTACGCAAAAATTAAAAACCATTTCTGTGATTCAAAAAACAAGGCCTACCCTTGATTTTTTCGAACAAAATTTATTTTTCCAATATTGTGTTTTTATATTTTTGAAAAAATAAACAAGCTAAAAAATTAATTTTTTAGAAAAAGTTATCTTAGTATCTGTTACCAATCAAAAGTTATAGCCAATAATCTTTATACAAAATATAAATACAAAAAGCTAAACTGTCTGTGTGATGGCTGGAAACTTCAAAATTATTGCGCCGATAGAGCTGAAATTTTGGCAGCACATTTTTTTCAAATACGAGATGGTTTAAATTTCTGTCACACCCCCTTTTACCGCCCACAAATCAATAAAAATACTATATTTCCTACGGTTTTCGTCGATTTGGCTACATTTTGATAATTTAGTTTGTATGCTCACTGTCGGCAACTGTACTAAAACTGGGTAATGTCCATCTACTAGAAAACTGCGATGGGCATTATGAAAGTGGGTGTGGCTCCGCCCATACAATTAAAATTTGTATTATCGAATTGCTTCGAAAGTAAAAGTAGCAGTACTTATATACAAACTCAAAATGGAGTTACTATTTGGTGATCTCCTGCTACTAGGAAACTGTAACGGGCAGTGGAAAATGACAGTGGTGTCAAACTATGAGTCTAAGAAAAGTTTTGAATACACCTATTATGTTCCCATATAGTTGCAGGGTGCAGCAACGCGCACCGGGAAAAGGCTAGTTAATTATAAAAATGATTTTTACATTAAAAAATATGAAAATCAAAATATGAAAATCTCAAACTGGGTTTTTGAATATACCGCAACAAAATTTCGTTCATTTTTTCTCTCTCTCTACCCGTTAAGACTACTAGCACCACTTTTTTCTCCAACTTGTCACTCATGTTGCTATCATTAGATTCTTCATCCTCCTCCGACGAGTATTCACCATAAAAGCTACATTGCCGAAGCCTAAGAGATTCAAGACTTTCTTTTGCTGATCTTGTTGTCATTATAAATCTAGCGTTTTATAGTAAATAATGGGTGTTTTTTTTAGGGGTTTGTTTTTCGAATAGAGATAAAACTGGCATTTTGTGGTCAAATCTGGCACCTCTAATTTCATTTATGTTCAGTTTGGTTTGCCATTTCATCATGAACAGGTTGACAAAAGAACAACGCTTGCAAATCGTGCAAATTTATTTCAAAAATAATGGTTCAGTTCGCGAAGTTTACCGCAAGCTCCGTCCATTTTATGGTTCGTTTTCGCACTACGTTTACTCTATGTGATAATACGCATCCGCAGAGACGTCGAACAGTGCGCATCGAAGAAACCGCTGTAGAGCAAAATGTTGAAGAGGACCCGAATGAATCGATTCGCCACCGTGCACAGCAATTGAAGCTTTGTCCATCTTTATGGAAGATTTTGCGCAAAGATCTTGGCTTGCGACCTTACAAGATCCAGCTTGTGCAAGAATTAAAGCCGCGAGACCATGCAATGCAATGCGAAAATGAGATTGATCTCGATGCTGATTTTCATCGCAAAATTTTGTTCAGTGATGAGGCTCATTTTTGGTTGAATGGCTACGTCAACAAGCAAAATTTCCGCATTTGGAGTGAAGAGAATCCACATGAGATCCTTGAGACGCCATTACATCCACAAAAACTGACTGTTTGGTGTGCTTTATGGGCTGGTGGAGTCATTGGGCCATACTTCTTCCGAAATAATGCTGGAGAGTCAGTTACCATTAATGGAAACCGGTATAGAGCCATGATAACCGACTATTTTGTTCCCGAATTGGATGGCATGAATGTGGATGAGTTGTGGTTCCAACAAGACGGCGCTACATGCCACACAGCGCACGTCACAATCGATTTATTGAAGGAAACATTCGATGAGCGCATAATTTCGCGGAATGGACCTGTCAATTGGCCACCAAGATCGTGTGATTTGACACCATTGGATTATTTTCTTTGGGGATATGTGAAGTCGCTCGTCTACGCCAACAAACCAGAAACGTTAGGGGACTTGGAGGCCAACATTCGTGGCGTTTTTGCCGACATGCTCGAAAAAGTGGTTGAAAATTGGACCTGTAGAATTGGCTTTATTCGAGCCAGCCGCGGCGGCCACATGCCCGAAATCATATTTAAACATTAATGGCATAAAATTATCCTTCCAATAAAGCAAAATTGATGGACATTAAAACGAGTTTCTTGTGTTTTATTTCAATTCGAAGTTCTATACCTCTAAAAAAAACACCCTTTATATGCATTCAAAATTATAATTGTGATGTTTAAAAATTAATAAATAAAAAATTTTGATTGCCTTTTTACTTACTTGGAGTGACACATGGGGTCTTTCGTGTACATATAAAATTTCAGTGTCTTATAAATTTATCTAAATTCTATTATGTTATCCATATAACTGTATATATTTTTAATTAATGTCGTGAAATTTTTGACTTGATTACATTTTTTATTTTCAAATTTAGTATAGCACCAGTTGTAGTACTGCCAGGAGGTCCCAACCTGACAGATTCATCGGCAAAAACTTTTAAGATAGCCAGGATTTTTGTGCATCCGGAATATAATCCCGAAACGAGTTATCATGATATAGCAATCATTCAAACCGAGGAATTAATTAAGTAAATTTATATATTAAGACTGGCATATTATAACTTCTTTTACCCTCGCAGCGAATCCAAAGCCTGTCTTTGGAGTAGCTTTGACCTAATTAACAGCAATCTTACTGTTATTGGCTATGGAGATACAAAATTTGGTATGTAACATGTGTTGCTGTTATTAGAATTCATCAAAATAAATATGATTTATTCGATTAGCTGGTCAGTCATCACCACAATTGCTTAAAGCTAATCTCCAAGCCGTATCTAATCAGGAATGTGCAGATTTCTATGAAACCGATTTTAACAGACCGAATGGAATTATTCAAAAGCAATTGTGTGCCAAGGATCCCGAGGCATTGAGGGACACTTGCCAGGTAAGTCCAATCTCATTATTATACAAGAAAATAATTATTATCAAATGCTTTTTTCAGGGTGATTCTGGAGGACCGCTGATTATGATAGAAGAGGTTAATACCGTTCTAAGACCACAAATTGTAGGCGTTACATCATTTGGTCAGGGCTGTGCCGGCGGACCACCTGGTGTATACACACGAATCTCAGAGTATCTTGATTGGATTGAATCTATTGTGTGGCCCAGTGACTGAAATTTTTTTTATTAAATATACGTTAATATGTTAAAATTGCTAACGTTTATAACGAATAATTATATTTTCAGATTAAATTAAATCAACGATTTTAAATCAAAAAATTATATTATTATTTGAGTTTAAGATTAGAATGCATACGAAGAAGAGTATGAGAAGAGAGCTTGGCGCTTAAAGAATTCACTTTTCGTATGGGAACGTCATATTTTGACAAGATTAAGTTTCGTATTCTTATGATTAATTCATTGTATTATGGAAAGATACAACTATCTTTGCAAAATATCCCGTCAATTATATTTTTCACTCCTCAATGTTTCTGATCCAGAAAAGTAAATGCTCTCTGCTCAAAACCTATTGAATTTAGATTTGATTGAATTGAGTATAAAGTATTTTTTAAGAATATTACAGATATGAGAGTAAAGAAAATTTTTATATATTGTTTTGTGTTTTTACATTTAAATAGCTGATTGACAAAGCTTCACACAGATTGGAAAAAAAAAATTATTTTATGTGGATTTATTATATGAGTGGATTACATATTAGTCTATGTGTCTAATTATGTAAGGATCTCGCCCATTGGATACCAAACGAGATTTCAGACAAGGGGATTACTTTTCGTGCGACTTTTTCAACCATCCGAGCTGCTGATCTGAGACTAAGTGGCACGATATTCTACAAGGGTATTGTGCTGCTGGCGTATGCTGTTGATATCAATATCATTAGCCATAGTACGCGCGAGGTCAGTGCACCATTCTCCAGATTAGCGATAGAGTCGAGGCGAATGGGTCTTCCAGTGAAAGCAGATAAGACGAAATACCTAGTGTCAACAAACAAACAGTCTCAGCCACGTCACTATTGACAACACCTCCTTCGAGGTTGTTTACAACTTTGTCTACCTGTGATCAAGAGTAAACTCCTACAACGATTGCGATAAAAGGAAGGACAACTCTTGCCAACAGGTGTTACTTTGTGTTGAATAGACAATTGAGAAGCAGAGTCCTCTCTCGACGAACAACACTTACGCTCTATAAGTCAATTATCATGCCCATTCTATTATATGCAGCACAAATATGGACGTTGACCAGTTCTGGTGAAAAGAATTTGAGAACCTTCGAGAGAAAGATCCTTCGTAAGATCTTCGGTCCACTCTGCGTCAATGGCGCGTACCGAACTCGATGGAACCACGAGCTGTATGAGCTGTATGCTCATGAAAGTAATATTTGATTGTATGCTCGGTGGTGGTCAACGCAGAATAGACGCCCACATCTCCAAACTGCAAACAAACTGACTACGCTTGGTGTTTCCAACTGGCCAAAACTGATAAGCAAGTAAGTCTAGTTATGTATAGGACACATATCTTTCAAAAAAGCTAAGTGACCAGGAGTTAAATAATACGCCTTTGTAACCCTACACCTCTTGTTGATTCATCCTTAAAAAATAAATAAATAACTGGTCATTTCAGCCCTTGAAAGGACTTTGACCTAGCTTCTTATGATCAATTTTGTTGTGCGTGTTATTAAGTTTCTACACAATTGACCGAGAACCGGACCTACAGGTTTAAAGCCGACTCCGAACGGCGATGAACGGAATCTTCTTGTTCTCAAGCAGCTTTACTTGGCATTTTGATTACGCTCTGAGGTTTGTCATTATCTGCAGAGAGGTGTCCGTCGTACAGAAAAATCTTTTTAATTCAAATAATTTTCTGTCGCTGCTGGGATTCAAACCCGGGTCTCCAGGTTCGTAGACATAGCGGCCACGCACTTTAACCAACTACGCCACGGACGCCATGGATTCATCCTTATCTCTCCGAATTTCTCTACCAAATTTTTGTAATGCCTAGTGTACCGGAAATGGAAATTTTAGATCTGGAATAGTAGGAGAAAATGCATTGGAAAACTTTTTTTTTTTTTTTTGGAATTTCAGATTGTCTTACAAGGCTGTATCAACAAAGATGTAGGAATTTTGTTTTTTTGATTAAAACGAAAAACTGTTTGGATATCTGTTACTTTTTTATCGGAATTTAAAGTTTAAAGTGTTTCAAATACTTTGATTAGATTTAAGTATTTTTGAAAACATATGTCGTCGACTGAGAGTAAACTAGTAAGAAATGATCTTTGACTGCGCCGAAGTTAAAATACCCCCACGGCCGAATCAAAGTATATTCAAAGCCTTAAGCAGTCAATTAAATGTTTATTTGTAAAAACAATTTTGTCATAGTTCTAACAGAAAATATTCGCTTTTTTTGATAAAGTCATTTTGTATGGGAGGTGCGAGTGGTTTCCACTTGATTTGGTTGAATTTCATACACAAAGTATGCAAAATCAAAAGTCCATATATTAATTTTTGTGGAATTCTAAGAGATTTTACCGTTTTGATAAAGTCACTTTGTATGGGAGGTAGGCGTGGTTTTCATCAGATTTGGCTCATTTTCGAACTTGATCTTTATTTTTTTGATACAAGCTTACATATAGCATCATATTACATGTAGCATCGGCATGTTGCGATCCTTATGGGCGACTCAATATTTTACACCATTCAAAATAAGAATGACACTTGCGAAAGCTTATCTCCTTCCAAAATTGCTATATGGTTGTGAAATTTTTGCAAACTGTGATTCGGAGCGTAAGCAGAAGTTAAGAGTATTTAATAACATCGCTAGACATATTTTCAGTCTAAAAAGATTAGATCACGTATCATCCCTAGCCATACAAATTTTCAATAGGACCCTTTTTTTTGTTAAAAAGTTTTTTTTTCATTTTCATTTTATTTTTATTTTTATAATTTGTCAACAGTATTTTCTTTATTAAGTTTTAAGACATTAATAAGCTACGTATATTTTAAGACACTATATTAAGCCATTTAATTTTAACTATTAACTAAAATTTTTACTAAAATTATAAAAAACCATACTGTACCATACACTATATTGTTAGGATAGTATTATAAGATTTTATTATCTTAATGTCCTAAGAGAAACATATAAATAAATAAATAATAATAATAATAATAAAAGCTTAAATATAGAATTTCGTGATGATAGCTTGAAAATTACTGCTGTAATTGTGATCACAGGCAGACAGACGGACATGGCTAAATCGACTCGGGTGGTGTTGCTGATGAAGAATATACATATTTTTCTATACTTGCCATGCCTCCTTATGGGCGTTACAAACGGAGTGACAAAATTAATATACCATTTTTACGTTTTTTAAACGTTGGGGTATAAAAATAATAATTTTTCTATCATATCAGTAGAAACGATTTTTCAGAAAAGAACCATTTTTTATTCATAAATGAGTTCAGAAATGAATCTTAAATGACTTTTCATTACTTTTTTATATTCTAAAATTAGTTAAAAAAGAAAGAAAGCAAACCTTTGACATATCAATCCTGTCATGTAAAGTCAAAATGGCGGCAAATGAAGAGTGGAGGCGAGATAAAATTATAAAACTAATTAACTTGTATAGAAACCAGGAATCATTATGGAAAAGGGCGAGAAATGAATGAACCAAATTTCTTTGGTGTTTTTTGCATTTCTCACTCTTATAGCACGTACGTGTTTTTCTTTTAGCGCCATTTCTTATATGACACATTGCGGCAATATTTTGCCCACCATCGAAATATTGCTAGATCGAGCATATGAAGTATTAGTTCATATAAAGTACCGTTGTATTGTTTTACAGATAGTAGTTAAATTGAATTAAATTAGATGGTAGATACCGGAGATTTTTAGTATATTAATTGTTTTTTTAATGTTATCAGAATTAACATCTGATATTAGTTCTGGAAGTATAATATTGTTGTATTCATTATTTTGGATTCTATTGATGAATATGCAGCTATGGATAATGTGTTCTATTGTGAGAGTGTCCGTGTGGCAGAGGTGGCAGGTTGGAGGAGGTCGATTTTCAATGATGTGCTGTTTTGTTAGCATTGTGTGTCCCATTCGTAGTCGAATATATTTTTGTAAGTGTAATCTGGATATGTTTAATGGGTATCTCAGGGGCTTTCCGGTTGGGTTTGTCTGTTTGTAGTGATGCACGTATTGGGCATAGCTGAGGTTGTTACGGTCAAAGTAGAATTTTTTAATTTGTGTATTGGTTTGTGTATTGGTTCTGTTGTTGCAAATTTGGCTGCTTCGTCTGCAATAAGATTGCCTTCGATGCCGACATGTCCAGGAATCCACATAATCTTCAATTTGTTGGGGTGTTGGATAAGTGTGTTTCTAATTTTGATGATGGTTTCTTTGCGATGTACAATGTTTTGCACAGCTTGTATTGCTGAGAGAGAGTCCGAACAGATAATATGTTTGCCTCGAGTGGATTTACATTCTGACACTGCAAAAAGAAGTGCTTCTGATTCAGCTGTAAATATGGAGCAATTATGATCCATAAGGGCAAGTCTTTCAACTGTAAGCGACGAATTAATTACTGCATATGCGGTATATGTGTCCGTCTTCGACCCGTCAGTAAAAGTTATGCTCCAGTTATTGTTGGTGTAATTGTGAATTACATCACTGTAAATTCTATTGTAACTCTCAGCGGCGGTGCTTTTTTTCGACCAAAGAACAAGATCGTTAATAAAACACCTCTTGTCAAGTTTCCAAGGAGGTTTGGATGGAAAATAAGGCGTATGTGGTTTCGTTTCAAATCCAATTTTGTGGGCATATGATAGGATGCGAAAAATCGTGGAAGGTATGCGAGGTGATCTCTTTGAAATATTTCCAATGTTTTTTACTAAGTGTTTCTCAGTGGGTAGCAAGATTTTGGTAATAAGTTTTGATGTTAAGAATTCTACCCGATGTTCTAAAGTTTGTAGTCCAGTCTCGGTTAGTATATTAGTCAGTGGTGTAGTCCGAAAAGCCCCAATAGATAGCCTGGCTACTGCTTTGTACACTGTTTTAATTTTGTTGAGCGTGGTTTTTGCCGTATGTCCATAAATTGCCAATCCGTAATCAATTTTAGAAAGAATAAGTGCCTTAGTTATATATATTGTAACATTTTGATGTGAATTACTATGATAAGATGACAAACATTTTATTAGATTTATTCTACTGACAAGAGATTTTTTTAAATATTCTATGTGGGCAGACCAGTTATATCTATGATTAAAAATTAAACCTAAAATTCTTAGAGAGTAAACATATTTTTCATTCGACTAAACTGATTTAAATTTTTATATCACATTAACCATGAATACGAAACAAGATCAATTTAAGAAGATATTGGAACTCCTAGAGTCGGAGCCAGAAATCGCAAATGGTACTTCAAGAAAAATTAAGTAAGACCAGATGGAATTTCGGAAAGGAGTTAAGGTTGAACTGAATTCGCTTGGGACACCGACAAAAGATGTGGCAGCTTGGAAGAAAGTAATTGCATTTCAATAATTATTCAAAATTATTTATAAAATTACTAAAATTTTGTTCTTAAAATATTTACAGGTTTGGTCGGATTGGAAAAGAGCAATAAAAGCCAAGCTCCGAAAAGAGCAAAGTGACATCATGGAGACAGGAGGTGGACCTCCAAGGGTAATCCCTCTAACAGAAATTGAGGAAAGCGTGGCGAATCTAACAAGATTAAGAGCTACAATGACTGGGGTTGAAGAAGGACGAAGTTTTGGAAATGGAGGAAGTGGCTCCACAGCTCCTTCAACATCATCGTACCACGCTGTTTCGAACGAGGAGAATGCTGAAAGTGATGGTAAGATGTTTCAATACGTTATAAGATTTTTTATTAACATTCCTAATTTTTAAAGACGTAAATAGAGTTGCTGCAAGTGAGCCTCTTGCTAGGAAATGAAAGAGGATGTCCGCGAATGACTTACTTAAAACCTAAGTTAGCTCGCAGAAGCTACATATTTCATAAGGAAATGTTAGAAAGTCAAGCCAAGCAAGCAAAATATTTTGAAGGCATTGAATCTTATACGCGACGTATAGCCAAAGCACGTAAAGCCAAAGCACGTGTAGCCATAGTTTTATGGAAAAACTTAGTTTGGAGAAGTTTGAACTGGAAAAAAATTGATTGAAGCACAACTCGCCCAAATCAAAAAAAAAAAAATAAATAAATTTCCTTTTTCCATGCTGCTCAGAATCTCACATTTAAAATTTAAGTGAGTGAATTTGACAGAAAAATCTTTTCCGTCGTAAAAAGTGATTGTATTTTTTTCCACGGAAAGTTTCGAATTTCCGACGAAAACCTCGATTGTATTTTTAGTGAGATTCTGCAAAATGTCTCCGGTCTTCCGTGTTCGATAGTGGTTGGGCCCAATAATTGTTATAATTATATAATAATTCTACATTTCATTTTACTCGTAATCATTTCATCAATTAAAACTAGTTAAAATCAAAATACCAGTCGTGTTAAATATATAATATCGGAAGTTATAATGATTTCAATGACGTCTGTTTATACGCAGAATAGGCATGATTTTCATTTAATTAATTCGAACTTCAAACTAATTGTATGTATGTTTAGATAAAAGAGGCAAATATTTTTACAAAAATTGCAATGGAATATTTTTGGAATAAATTAAAATGGAAAAATTAAAGGAATTACAAAGTTCGGTTACAAATTGTCGCTAGATGGCTCTAAAATGTAATATCTCTGGTAATATTAATTGCATCTGGCAATGCTATGCTTGTTTAGGTGATATTTTCTTAGAAGGCATTATTGAAATCGCATTGTTCTGTGAAAAGTTATCTAAGTTTAAAAATTAGTGATAAGTCTGAACAATATCGTCATATTTTGCTTTTCTATTATAGAAAAAACTAAGAATGCGTCGAATTAATAAGGTTATGTGAAGTTTTGTGTTTTAAAAACAACTTTATTCACTTATTAAGAGTTTATTTTATGAACTCTTCTATTCTGAGTTTACTTATGAACTACTTTACAATTTTATCTTAAAACTTTATGAAACCTCGCCTACGTGTTTATGTTAGCTTACCTATAGAAGTCCGTAGACGAATCTTTCACTAGTAAAATAGCAGCGAAGTGATTTGCTCGTTTTCGATTTGATAATTTGATGTTAAAGATGTACCTCACTCTGGTCGACCAATCACTCAAAAAGTCGATAAATCATGGAAAAAAATGAGCAAAACCTTCACATAAGCAGCGTGGACGTTGCTAGGAAACTAGGCATTCATCACCAAAGAGCTATCAACTATTTGAAAAAAGCTGGATACACAAGCAAAGCCAGTATTGACACCAAGAAAAGTAATGCTGTGCGTCTGGTGTGATTGGTAGGGAATTGTTCATTAGGAGCTTCTACAACCTGGTCAAACGATTGATTATGTTCTCTACTGTCACCAATTAACTAGATTGAAGCAAGGAATTTAGTTAAGTGGGAAGGGGGGTGTAAGGTTTGACAAATTTTTTTTTTTAATATTTTTTTATTTTTGTTTCTGAAAGTAAAACATCTTAAGAATATTGTATTAAATTTTTAGGTCATTCGGAGAAAAACTAACGAAGTTACAGTAGGTTGAATGACCGTACCTCTAACGTAGTTAGTCAGTGTACAAAACTTTAAATCGATTTTCCCAAACATGTAATTTTTAAAGTCGGTGACCAGCCTACAGAAAAAACTACTGAACCGATCGTTTTGAAATTTTGTACACATATTCTACATAAAAGTAGTGTTTTTAGAGTTTTTTAAAATATTTTAATTACTAACAATTTTGTGCCAAAAATCGAAATGGTGCCACAAATTGAAAAATTTAAAAATTAAAAAAACTCAACGTGACTGGAGTAATAAACTAAAGAAATCTTTATGATTTTTTGGTTTCAGATGATCCAGTGATACTGTAGGCTGGTCACCGCACAAAGACTTCTTTTCGAGGCACCTGCGGAGATCTTCAATAAATCCGTTATTTCTCTCTATTTTTTAACAAACATTTTTTTAATTATTCTTAAAATGATGTACTTTTATATAATATGTAAAATACCTACAGTAATAATTTTCTCTAAAAAAATTCATGAAAAAAGGCCTTTTTTAGACGAAGCAAACCTTACCCCGCTCCTTAAAACGGCCAGAATTGATCAATGGTGAGAAAAGGTGCTGTGTTCCCTTTTTTAAGTATTTTAAAAAGAACTGTTCGAGTAACATGCTGTAAACATTACCGCCTCGAAACTCAAAATTTCCTGCTGGGCACATATTTATTCAATACATACAAACAACCAGATGTACTTATGAACTCGAGTGTATGTACGAATACACATCGTTTTCGTGTTGCTGCTATCTGCTCTGTGCGCCTGGTAAAATATTGAGTAACTGACGTTTAGTACCAGAGTTTGTGGAATCGCTTTGACTTAAGAAGGAATGAACTGAACCAACTAACCAACCCTTGACTATGTATGCACTCAACAATTCGAATGTTTATACGTCGCTGCTTAACTCTTAATTTACATTTACAATACAAATGTTGATTATGTACATATATTTTATTAACAGACGTGTTGGAAGAAATGCCCTGCCACACTATTTAAGTGCTGTGCTTCCCAGTAGGAAACGTGAATCGAGCACAAAAAAAACTAATAGAAAAAAAAATCAACCTATTAATAGACTAGGTCGTAGCAGTCGCTTAGCAAACACTTACGCGTTTGCTAGCTAGCCACATAAATTGGTACGTTGTGGAGGCAATTTAGTTGAGCTGCTAGCTCCAATAGATTTTTCTAAAAACTATATAAGCAAAGATATCAAATAGGTTTTGTTATTTCAATGAAATGGGTATTCTACTTTTTGTCAATAAAATTACCAGATCTCAAACATTCAATTACAAAAAAATGTTAATATATTTTAGTTGAAATACAATATTTTATTGTATTCTTGGCGTTTTTGAACCAATCCTTTCTTTTTATTTATTTTCTTATCATAAGGAATAGCCTATCATAAGGAATATAACCTAAATTCCCTTTCTCTTATATCGAAAACTGCTTGATTGAGAATTAATCTTTGCAATTTTTAATGTTAATGGCATACGCAAGTTATACTGAACATTTCTTGCGAGTAAAATTGGTTGATCCTTTTTTGAATGATACCACTACGGAATAAATAAGTAGAACATTTAAATTGTTGTATTTTGGTCCAGAATAATTGGGAAACTTGATCATAATGCACAGAGGAAATTCTTCTATAAATCGGCTTCTTTCAAAATTGTTATAGAAAATTTCAACAACCTCACATGTGGCCCATTGCAGAGTCCCACTAATAGAAAAATATTTTGACTCATTAATTTAAGTCTCAATTTTTGGCTTAAACCTCTTGCATCGTCGAAGGAGTCTAACAACGCTCGTGGGTGTGTAAAGCATTGATGATTGTCACAGCATTGCCAACATTTTTCAGCTTCTTAATGTTGTATTCTTCAATTTCAGCGCTTTTTGTGATTATTCACGTTAAAAATTTTCAAAAATGTGTCTAAAAATGTACCGGAAGTTTACCGTTTACATACAATTTGGCCACAAAGTGACAAATGGTAACATTGATAACGCAAATGGTAACAAATGCGGTAAATGTGCGTCAAACGTGATCAACTGCCACCCCAGAGGTCCCGGGTTCGAATCCCAGCTAGGACATGATACTTCGCTTTGACCTTTCGCGTTTGCAATTTTCTTTCATTAGGTAATCAACTGAAATTGAAAGCTCATCAATATTTACGACTTGGAGTCGTAGTTTGTGGATGAGATTGCCTTATTATTTGAATTGAATTGAATTTAATTGATTGCCCCTTCGCTCACAATAATCTACCACCCCATTTCGAACCAAAGCAGACTTGACTGAATAGGTATTTCACCTAAAAACCTTGGTTCAAAGCTTAAAAAAAAATGATGAGGTTATGTATGTTATACTCTGAAGTACAAATCATACTCCATTATGTGTGTCAAATTTAGTAAATTAAACAATACAATAGAAAGCTTACGTTTTATTATAAAATTGGCGTTATTAATGCTATAGAACTTACAAAAAATAATAACTTTACATTAGGAAATAATTGTTACAACTACAAATAAATGTACATACTATAATAATCAAAAATTATGAATAAAATCATAATATATATCCATGAATACAAGTACAAGAAAGTTACCTGTTCAATAATGCATTATCTACATTAGAGAAGATTGTCAAAAAATATTCAATAATAATGGAAATATTGGATTACAGGGGGTGCCGAATTAGTCAGGGGCCGGATTACCGGGGGTCCAGTGTAAAAAAAAAGATGAACGCTGATTGTTGATTAAAAATTTGATTTCTTGTAATGATACTCTTAATAAACATTCCCTGAAATTTTGTTGTTCTGTCCAATTTGACTCATTATCTGGTTCATTACGAACACTTTCCTTATTTAATTTAGTATTGCTAATTATTGTGTTTAATTGTTGTTTAAAGCAATGTGAACAAAAACCAAGACTCGATTTCATCTCTATTCAAATGCTGAGTGCTCCCTCTTGATGCTTCTGAATATACGAAACCGTCTAGTGGAGTTTTAATGAACTAAATGTTGACAATATTTAGAAACATTTCTAAGTCTATATTTCAATTCATGTCGCGATCAATATCACAATATCCTAGATCCTAGGACCTACAAATTAGAATATCGTGATATTGATCGCAATATGGATAGGAATGGAATGGCTTAGAATTATTTCCAAATATTGTCGAAAAAATTCATTTTATTAAAACTGCTAAGGACAATTTTATAAAATTTATTGTGTTTTTTTTGATTATTTGAATTTAAATCTATTGGTGTTTTCGTTCCTACAAAAAAATGTTGCCCTACCACAGTGCAACATTTTTCAAGTGTTGCACTCAACCCTCAAAAAGTGCAGGTTTTGAACACAAAACACTACCCTGCTTACTCAATCAGCTGATATATTTGTGTGCGCCAAAAATAAAAAATTTGCTTTATTAAAAATATTATTTAAGTGTCAAATTATGAATGCATATATTTAACCTTGTCTAACACACGCATTTCATAATATTTTCGTTTAAAGCAATGATCTGATTTTCAGGGCAACATTCTCCCCTCAAAAAATTTCGCAGGGCAAGAAATGTGCCATTTTTGCCCTATATAAATGTAACATTTTAAGAAACGAACACAGATTTTTTTCACCCATTTGCACTTATTTAACAATCGAACACGAAAAAAGAAGATGGCAATGAAAAGGTAACATTTTCTGGTAGAAACGAAAACACCATTAGTTATAGTCATGAATTGATAGAATCTGATAATGGTTTGATGAGTTGGTGTTAAAATCAGCACATTCTTAGGGGAAGCAATGAAAGCTAATAAGCCTACCAGTCACCAAATAATAAAAAATTAAAAAAAATTGCAAATTTCTTTTATTTTACAGGGTTTACCAACACATGCAAATAAAAACATTAAACAATTTAATTTTAATGTATTTGCATGCATTTACAAACTTCAGCATAGCAGTTATTTATTTTAGTTAGTAATAAACAGCTGTTGCAGCGAACAACATTTCCTTTAATGTTTTTGTTGTTGTTGTTGTTCCATGCTGTTCGGTTATTTATAGCGAGCGAGCGAAGCGAACGACGTATACATACAGAAGCAGGCAAGCAGCAAACTGAATTAAGCTAATATGTATCAACAAAGAAAGATATGGAAATATTTTTTTCAATAAATTTCTAAACTAAACAGAATTTCCAAATTTGGGCTTCGCAGGCACCTAATTTAAGATCAGTAAAACAGTTTAGAAAAAGAAATATTAAAATCGGTCAACCCATTTCAGAGTTCTGCTCCTTTAAACATTCTTCATGCAAGTTGTTCCATGGGAGCTTCGCTCGCTTCGCTCGCTCGCTCCAACAACGTTGAAATGGTGGGCACGAAAATGGGGCGGAAGTATTTTGATTGTTCTTTCACTTTTTTACTACACGAACTATTGAATACAAATTAATTTATTCAGTGTAGCTTAGGTTCTGAATGTTTACAGCTGTATATTTCAAAAAGTTTATGGACCTTTTATAAAGCCTTCATAAGAAAATTATCGAAAAAAAATTTAAAAACGTTACTTATAAACGTTCGATAGCGTTAAAAATCTCTTTTAAATGCTTCATAAATGAGAGAACTTTAAAAATGGTTGATACCTTCAATAAACCCCTCGATAAAGCTTTTTTATTTTTTTTTTTGTTTTCATCTGAGCACAAATTTTGTCAAAAATATAAAAAATTATTTCAAAATATATCAAAAACAAAGAAAATGTCAAAAAATGGTTACAAATGTTTGTTTATAAGTGAGAGTATTTTTAAAATGGCTGAAACGTGCTACAATCCCCTCATAAAGCATTTTTAAAATTAATTGCTCTCATTTGAGCACAAATATTGGCAAAAATTATTTAAAATATTTCCAACATTTGAAAAATATGTCAAAAAAATTAAAAATATATAAAAAATAAATTTAAAAACAAAAAATAAAAAAAAATAAAAACAAGAAAATTTGACAAAACATTTCAAAATATTTACAAAAAAAGATAAAAAAAGTTAAAATATTTTTCATTGCAGAGGGTATCTTCAAAAGTTTTTATGTTTAAATATCAAAATGTTGACGAAATTGTGACAAATAAATAAAAAGTCATTGAATTTATCTAATACACAAACCATTATTGACAGTTTTCCCACTTCAAATCGAAAGTGTTCCTATTTTAACTATAAAGCAGCTACAACATGTTTATAAATAACAAAATTTTAAAAGACTTTTTAACATTAAAAAGCTTTTTTACTATTGAACGTGTTAATGCTATTTAAAAACATCTTTATGAATGTAGGTGTAAATCTTTGAAACAAAGATGCTTATCTTCAAAAAAACGAAGGAAAGTTGTTGATTTTACATACTTTTTTCAATCCCTTGTTAACAAAGAATTAAATCTTTATAGTAAATATTTTGTCTTTACGGCAAAGATTTTTTCATTGATTTAGCTTTAAAGAACTTCAGTCTTTTGTTTCGAAGATGCAACACTTGCTTAATTAAAAAATAAATCCTTAAAACAACGATATTTTCCTTGTAGCAAAGATATTTTGGTTACAGTTTAACAAGAACTTTGTTCTTTGATGTTAAGACGTAAAGTTTCTCAGTGTATAAGAAGGAAGCATTATTTTGGGACTTTTAACCGTTGTGTAATGATAATAGTTCAAATATAACCTTTCGATGCAAAAAAACAAAAAAAGGTCTTCCTCTTTCAAAAATTTAAAATTGTTACTCTTTTGCAAAAATGCTATTGGAATCCTATGGAATTCCAACAGATCTCCAGCATTTTTCTCCAATCTCCAGCGTAGATATCATTTGATCTCAATCTGAAAAACAAGGCATTATCCAGGACAAAGGTACGTTAGTTCTCTAACATATTATCTACTTGACCTCCATTTAGGGATTTAACCCTTTTTTCTCCAAGTTAGTACATTAGTTATCTAATATTTTCTCTGTGAGATCTCCATTTATTCTCAAGGTTAATATCGTTTTGAATTCCAATTTTATTCTCCATTTTGGTCCAGCATTTTCTCAGTTTTCTCCACTTTTTCTCAACTTATGTCTATGGGATTCACTTAGAAAATAATTAAAACAGTCTGAAAGAATTTTTTTATTCTATTTATTTTTTTTTTTTTAATTTTTTGCATATAGATAATATAAACGAATAACGAAGCTCATAAAAGTACTTATATAAAATGTTACCTCATTTTGAGGCAATATAATAGGGGTATTCTCGATTCAGCGCACCTGCCAGTGTAGTATCCGTGTAGTATCTGTGTAGTATCAGTGTAGTATATGTATCATAATCACCAAAATAAGATCCAGCAGCAGTACCAGGTAGTACCAGAACCAGCAGAAGATCTAGCAAAATCACCAACAGTAAGTTCGCTGCCTCCTTCACTGGCTCTTTCGCTGCCTTCTTCTCTGCCACCTTCGCTGCCTCCTTGAACCTCAAGCAACTCCAACACTTGCCTCACTTTTGTTTTAATTTTTTTTTTATTTTTGTGCATTTTCACAAATTTCACTATTAAATTATTAATTCACCTTTAACTTAAAATTTTATTTACATTTGTTTTTTAAAACATAACTTTCACGATTTCTTTTTTTTAATTTGTTTTCGAATTTTGTTTACATGTTTTTCATGGCCAACTATGTCTCAAAAGTACTAAAATTACGGCGTTTTCAAAAAAATTTATTATTTGAGTCAACTTGGAGTAAAATATTGGATATCAGACCAGGCCCGTAGACAAGGGGGGGGGGGTTTTTAGGGTTAAAACCCCCCCCTTATGGTCCAAAAAGTATAAAAAAATAATATATCAGCATTAATATAACTTTGCCAATTTGTGAATACTTGCTGCTCGTGCGTCTTTTTTCTCTTACAGTGCAAACTGCAAGTGAAAACAGCAACAGCGAAAACATCAACATGCTAAGTATCGAAAAAAATTCGAAACATTCAATTGAACTTTGTCTACCACCAGCAATTTAAGAATTTATTGCGTTAACAGGTGTTACGTGAAAGTGGTGAAATTTTGATTGAGTTTCGTTAGATAAGTTTAAGAGTTTCTATCGTTAATTTTACTGTACCAAAACTACAAAAATGATTCTACTTAATTGGCTGCAGAAACCAGAAGTAAAAAAGGCTAGAACGGTGAAAAGTAAGTGCTTGATTTAAATGATTTTTTTTTCCTTTATCAATGCGTAAATGCGTTAAAAAGTTGCAAAAGGAAAAGTCTTCAGAACTTCCTTTGTAACCTGCAGTTGAAGAAAGCTTTAATGTTGACAGCTATGTGGAAAGCGGTAGTACAAGCTGTGGTATTAATATTTTACTTTTAATGTTTTTAACTCTAAGTTTGTGTGTATGATTGTAGAAATTGTTCCAGAAATATCATTTGATTCATCGGAACTACCTTCGACTTCGAGAGTATATCAATGTCCAAATAACGATATTTCCAAGTTGATGAGCAATATTTCCGATTCGAACCACCTCGAAAGTTTTCAAAGCATTTATGTGCCTCCGCAAATTTTAATTTTCCTGTCAGCGGTTCTCGCAAACTCCGATTTAAGCATTCTTGGTTGAACCGTTGGCATTGGTTGGTTTACTCCAAATTGGAAAATGCAGCTTATTGCAAGTTTTGCGAATTTTTTAGCACTGGTTTTGGAGGTGCAGAATCACAACCATTTGGTAATTTTACCGAATGATAATAAAAACTTTTTAAAATTTTCTAACCTTTTCATTGTGGCCTTTACAAAAGTCAGGAAATACAAGAAAATGTCGTTATTCTAATCGTGGTTATTTTTATATAGAATTTTAAACCGATATAAGTTTGCAAGTAAATTATTAAAATAATAATAAAAGATGCTTAATTATCGTCATTTTAGAAGTTTGTCTTGAAATTTTTATTTTTTTAGCGTCTTTCTGTATTCCAAAATGACAGTGCAACGATAAGCAAGATATATAGCCGAAACACATTGAACTCAACAAACGACAGTTTTAAAATTATAGAACACACGTTTTTTATGTTAAATGGGTGTGCATCCTAGAGCATACATAGAGGTTGAATTAACAAAAAAAAAAAAAAAAAAATAAGAAGACTTAATTCTATATATATAAAAATCAAATGCGTGTGCGTTAGTCTTGCTAAGGCTCAGAAACGGCTGGGTCGATTTTAATAATTCCTTTTTTGTATTGTTTGCCTTAATACAGATGTGGTTCAGAAAGAAAGAAAATTACAAAAACTTCAAGGAACAGCGGAAAAATCGAAAAAAACGAAATTGGTAATTTTGTATGGGAATTGCCACATCAGACTACTTTAAATAGCCAACAAATCTTAACGGCTGGACGGATTTAACTCAAATTCGGCACACACATTACTTGAATCCTAAATTAGGTTAAAGCATACTTGGTTTTGACCACGCCCCTTCTTCTGCCCCTTTACAAGAAACGTAAATTATCCTACAGGCGTACTTTTATTAGCGAAACTGTGCGTCTAAATAATTAAAAGAAAATTCTGTCAAAAAACATTCACATATCTTCAAAATTGCACAAAATTTAAGTACAGCGTCTTTTTCTAATAACTTCGTTTCCTTAGAATAACAAAAAACTATCAGAAATTCGTATTTCTTACTTTCGATGAAAATAACTCCGTTTTTTTTTTTAATATATTTCATCCAATTTCTTTTCGTTGATAAATTCAATTTAAGCACTTAATAAACCATATTTGAAGAAAGCTCCAACGAATTAATTTTTTACTCCAAAAATCACAAAAGCTATCATTTCAATTGTAAACCCTTTTGTAGATATGGCATCTCTGTCATAATTCTTTTAGCATCCCTGTCATATATCTTTTAACATCCCTGTCATAATTTTGGCCGACCTCTGAAATGCAACCCTGCCGATCTGCCATTTGTGACTTCCGGAAAAGACACTTTTCTGACAATCGTTGTAAGGGTAAGACCTAATTTTTAAAGTGCAAAATAAAATCTTTAAAAAGTTTAAACATCTTGGCGTTTTTATACAATAAATAAAAAAAAGCTTTAAAAAAAATTATTTGTTTGCCCATTGTGAGGATCGATCCTTAGACCACCTCATGGATTCAAAACTAACAGTTGAGCTGACTATTTTTATTCAAATTGAAATGTACTAAAAAAATATTCTAATAGAATTCGCAATAAAATGATATGACAGCACAATCTTTTGAATTCGAATAACAGCAGCCTTTTACATTCCGTGTTAATATGGGATATTGGAGTGTTTCATTCAATCAATAATTGAAATTCGATTGGCACCATGTGTTATCGATCATGAATGTTCGGTAAAAATTAAATTTCGGGTGGAATCGTGATTGCTCGAATTTAGGGCGGGACGAAGTTTGCCGGGTCCTCTAGTATACATATATAAAATAAACAAAAATAATGTAAATTAATTTTTGTTTTATGTATTTGGTGTACAAAAAAGTTTTAAAGTGTTTTTTTTTTTTAAGTTTGTCGCTTTATTGTGAAAAATTTGTTACAAATTCATTTTTCAAAGTATTGTCCATTTCTAGCCACTGTTTTTCCCATCTTTCTGGTAATTATATAAAAAATACCTTTTCATTTATCGATATCAAAAACTATCGATATTTTTTTAATCCAAAACCCCCCCCTTAGGTAAATCCTGGCTACGGGCCTGTATCAGACCGAAAACTTAGATATTCTCCATCATTGGAAAAAAGCAGAAGAATTAAACTGGATATCTCACCGAGAAACTTAGATTTTCTCTAACATTGAAGAAAATCAGTTTTTGTGCTTATCAGGACGTTTCTTTTTTTACAAACACATAAAAATATTGAAAAAAAAAGTCTCAAAACTTGATAAATTCAGGAGGTTCAGGGAAAGCAATTCAAGTGTATTTAACTGAACACCAGCGGTTTTGTGGTCTATTATCCACTTTCATTCTGCGTTATAGTCGCTAGGAATGAAATTGCAGTTTATAAAATACGCAAATTTTGGAAAATATTCCCTCGCTTTTGTGTTTCTTGCTTTTTGTCAAAATAACGCTTATTTTTGTGAGTTGGCGCTTTTTGGTGTGAAATCGTTGGCAACACTGCAAATAACAAGTAGACTAAAGCACTCCGGCGATTTTGCTCTTTTTTTCTCCAAATACAAACAAAAAAGTTCCCCTACTATGACACTGATGACAATTTGTTCAAAGTTGACACCACTTTTCGAATTTTGTTTGTGGATTTCAATTCAGTTCGTTCCAAAGTTGTTTTGTGTTAGTGCGCATTCACACAGATACATGTTTTTTTTCTACGAGTACGTGCTAATATCGTCTTCTTATTTTGTTCTATTCTCACTATTGTACATCGAAAACAGCTGCATTCCCTTTGAAGCTACGGCTTTGTGTCAGTTGTATGTCGTCTGCCGCCGTCTTTGGTATCTTTTTTGGTATTGTTCTAGTTTCGTTGCGCTCAGAATTCGGTTAAGCGAAATTTTCGTTTACCCCTGTTTTTAATAAAATTTATTTACACACAAGAGCTGAAAACAAGTGCTAAGATGTGCAAGTGTCTGGCTGGAAACGTCGCCTGCTGGTAAGTATCTAAATACAAATAATGTATCTTTTAGATACGTATTATCGTGTTGGCATAGAAATTGCGTGTGGTTAACAAGCATATTTATTTTCCAAAGATCTAAGTTATAATTTCATTTTCTTATCCACTAACTGCTCAGTCTATAGATTGTTATTATTTGTTAAACAGCTGCTGAAAAACAAAACAAACTTTATTAATTAACTAGAAAATTCACTTTAATACCCTCATGTTTGTTACTGTGTTTTTTTTTATGGTCAAATGTTATTCTCAACACGTTGTGCATGTATACTAATTTATCTTTTAATTTCTAATTCTAATTGAATTAGACGCAATAATAAATACATCCGCCGAAATTCCGCTGTGAAATAAATAGTAAATATATCGTAGTTCCCAAGAGATTATCCTCTTATATACATGTGATTCAAATGGAAATATTGTGAATTTAAGAAAATGGCTTCGGATATAACAAAGCTACACCAATATTATACTCGCTTGATGACAAAACAAGTTTAGAGGTTTGATGCTCCCTTAATAAGCCCAACCTGTTGCCAGAATTTACACCACAAAGAATATGTAGGCAGTTTACAAAAACTTAGTACAGAAACATTTCTAATCACTATCAAAATATCTCAATAATAGTGCAATAAGGAATTGAACCAAAAATAAACTTAGTTCTCCACGGTTCTGTTCAATAATGAAATGACTTTGACAAAAGCGTGCAAAAGATCGGAATAAAAAGTAGTTCTGGACCTTCTTTTACTTTCATTTTAAGGTGATAACCTCTAGTGTGAATGAAGTGGGAATAGCAGGAATTTCTCTCGTTCAGAATAAAACGTGAGCCTTTTACATAATGAGATATCACGGCTGATGCTAGCAAATTAAAATTTCTCAGGAATAGATTAGAACTCTTTCCACATTTAGGAAAGAACGAGCCGTCGTAACGAATCTTTAAAAAAAATAGGTAAGATTAAACAGAGTGGTATTGCATCTTATTTGCATAACTATATCTCAGCTGTGAGGAACATTTTAGTGTGAAACATCTAAAAGTACCTTGAAATAAGCCAGAATGATTACTCAATTTCACCTTATTCACAACGTTAAATAACGGTACATACGAGTTGTCCTATTTATATTTCGGGAATAGCAAATAATAACACACATTTTTAAATGAAAATGGCTTTATTGTTTTTCGAAATATTCTCCTTGATGATCAATGCACTTTTGCATTCGTTCGAACCATTTGTCATAGCAATTTTTCCATTCCTCTTGAGACACCTCCAAAACATGGTTTTTGAACACTTCAACTGCTTCTGTGGCGCTTGTAAATCGTTGACCACGCAGTTTACCTTTGATATTCGGGAACAAGAAGAAGTCTGTATTTGAATCAGGACTGTAGGGAGGATGAGTCATCAATTCGACGTTTTGACTTCTCAAAAATGCACATCTTCGACGAGTTCTGTGACAGCTCGCATTGTCATAATGAAGAATGATTCGTCTTTGGCGGTTGGTTTTGCGAATTTCTCCGAAGACTTCCGGCAAACAAATGGTCGTGTACAATTCAGAATTGACCGTCCTACGTTGGAAGAAACAGGCGACCATTTGCTTCGCAGTGCTTTGTGCGCGAACAACTTTTGTTGGATTTGCCTCGTCTTGGAATACCCACACGGTCGACTGCTGTTTTGTTTCCGGCTCATACGCATATATTCATGATTCGTCACCTGTCACGATTTTATACACGTCTTTTGAAGCACCACGATTGAACTTTTTAATAATTTCCTTACACCAATCACCAATTATGGGGTATCCAACGAGAGCAATTTTTTTTTACAGATAAGTGTTCATGCAAAACCGAATGTATTGAAGTGGAACTAATGTGCAAGTATGCCTTTATCTCACGACATGTCACATGACGATCTTGCATTATTAGTTCACGTACTGCATCGATGTTTTGTGGCACAACAACCGATTTTAGACGACCTTCACGGATTTCGTCGGCAACCGAACTACAACGACGACTGAATTCACTATACCAGCGATATACTGTGGTTTTTGATGGTGCTTTATCGTCAAACAAATAACTGAGTTCATCGACACACTCTTTTTGAGATAATCCACATCGAAAGTTTTGAAAAAATAATCCAACGAATACCTTCTCTTGAAATTTCCATTTTTTGAACAAATTGATTTTCATCAAAACTTTGTGAGTACATTTATGCTAACAAATGTCAAACTTTATTAAGGTGATGCCAGATTTTAGCTATTGACATTAGTGTTGCCAGTTCCCGAAATATAAATAGTACACCTCGTATTGATTCTAGGACAATAAAATTTGGCACATATGCAGCAATCAGCTTCATGAACTTACTGGGCTTGAACTATAATGGTCAACACCAAGCAATTTATTGTTGCAATCAATAACTCTGACTGCAAAATTGTATATTCTTTTTATTCAACAAAACTTCCACTAGTTTCTTACAAAGATTTTACCACAGAACTTTTACCACAATGGAACTGTTCATTGACATCATCTATTTTTGAAAACTCAAATTTTTCCAGAGTCTATTCATTTCTAAAATCTTTTATAGCTCTAGATTTTTGGTTCTCTTTTTTTTGTAGTTGGAATAGATGAAATTCTTGAACTTATAACTCGAAACACTTTGTTTAAATGTTAAATAAGAAGAAGAATCGTTTAAAAATCAGAGGTGGCATGAATAAATCAGTGAACGTAATTACAGACTACTTAGCGTACAAGGTTTGTTAAAAAAGTCGGCAAGCATGTCTTAAAAATATCTACTCATTTTCAGAAATATTAGTTGTTTACTTTTTTGGCAGCTGCTGAAAGAACAAGACATGTTTTGGCAATTTTTTTATTTTTTACTAATAATACAGGGATTTATGTAATTTTTCAAACATACGATTCCCAGAAGTACAATGAAGAGAGGCAAAATTTAGAAAAATATATTTTCTTTTCTACATTGACTCCTTTTAGCTTGATACACTTTTCCCAGCGATGTTCAATAGCTTCCAGTACCTTGTTTATTCACGTAGTGAGAACTGTCGACCTCCTAAAAGTAGCAATCCACCGCAATTTACACCTCTTCATTGTAGGCAAATCTTTTACCACCAAGCCATTTTTCAAGTATGGAAACAGAAAATAATCCAAAGGAGCTTAGTCTGGCGAATAGGGTGCGTGAGAAAGCAGTCCGAACCTTAACTCATTGATTTTGGCCATCGCGATAAACGGATGTGTAAACTGGCGCATTGTCCTGATGAAACAAAACTTCCTTTTTCGCCAAATGCAGCCGATTTTTCTTGACTTCATATATCACAAAGCTGCAATAAGATTGTTTTTCCTTTCTAAAATCAATGAAAATTATCCCACGCGCAACACAAAAAAACTGACGCAAAGACCTTGCCTGCAGATGTAACTGCCTTCGTCTTCTTTGGAGCCGATTCTCCCCTTTCAGTCCACTGTTTTGACTTTTTCTTCGTCTCAGGTGTAAAGCGATGGACCCAAGTTTCATCCATGGTCATGAATTGACCAAAAAACTCTGCTTTATTGCAGTAAAACTTCATAAAAGACTCGATTGAAACATCCTCACGATGTTTTTGTTCTATTGTGAGTTATAGACAGCTTTCCCATATCCAAATTTTCAGTCAATATACTATGTACAGCAATTTTTGAAACGCTTATCATATCTTCTATATTACGCACTTTCAGTAGATGGTCATCCAATACCATTTTGTGGATGTTCTTCATAATTTCAAGTGTGGTCTGGTCATTCGGTCGACCACTGCAATGTACGTTTTAGCAGCTTGTACGGCCTTGTTTAAAATATGTCAACCAATATTTTACTTTTTTAAACGAAGGAATCTACTCTGTTGTCAACTCCCCCAGAGAAAAATCTAGCTTTGCTTTGATATTGGTTGTACTTGAGGTTTTTCAAATGAAGGTATTGTTTCATATAAATTCACTGAGAGCGTTCACTATTGATGGCTGTCAAATAAATACTGAACAACGTAGCGTCGGCAAACTTCGAACTTAAGCTTTATAAGATTACCATAGTCATTCTTTTCAATCAACAACTTCCATCTATACGTTAGGACGGGTATATTATGGGACTACCCTTGTAATCGATTTTTCCGTGATTTGTACAAACCCCTACAAAACTCTTTATGCAATCCTAATTCTTAAATAATGCCGTTTTTATTATTAATTATCTGTGCATCTTACTTTGCCGGAAGAAATTAGAAAAAAATACAAAACATTATCTTAAAACCACTAAGAAACTGAATTCGCACAAATTGAATAAAAATTTCAAGAACATCGTGTAAAAATTTGAATTAGTTTTAAACCCACATATACCTTCAAACATTAAGTCGTCTCATTCTCTATGGAGGAAAAAAGTTGACCGAGTCCCCCCCTCAAAATAAACTTTGGTTTATGTTATGATGATTCCCCAAATGAAAAAACCTCTAAAAACCGCTTTATAGCTGAATTACAATACTGCGTTAGGTCGGTCGGCCTTTGACCGTACTTTGGTCTCCGTTGTAAAAACTTTACGATATAAGCTGTCAAAACGGACGACCTCAAACTTTGCAAAACTAAATGTTGCGTTGACAGATCGTGCGTCTGTCATTTTGGTGATGCCAATAAAAGCAGCTATACTAAAAATCCCACAAAACGTCCCTTTTTCCGAAATCATGCAATTATAATTGTAATCAATGAAAAATTAAAAGATAGTGTCATAATAGCGTTCAATAGCGTAAAAAATCTTTTTTAAATGCTTTATAAATGAGATAATTTTAAAAATGGAGGAAACCTTCAATAAACCCTCGATAAAGCATTTTTAAATTTTATTTTGTTTTCATCTGAGCACAAATTATGTCAAAAATACATCAAATTGTTTCATAATATATAAAAAAAAACAGAAAATGTAAAAAAAAAATTATTGAAAATGTTTGTTTATAAATGAGAGGATTTTTAAAAATGGCTGAACATCCAATAAATCCAATAAACCCCTCATAAAGCATTTTTAAAATTATTTGCTCTCATTTGAGGACAAATATTGTGAAAAACAATTAAAAATACTTCAAAAATTTGGATAATATGTCAAAAAAATTCAAAATTATAAAAAAATTCAAAAGAAAAACAAAATAAAAACAAGAAAATTGGTCAAAACATTTCAAAATATTTACAAAACAAGATAATAAAATGACGATGTTTTCAGTGCAGAGAGTAGCTTCGAAAAAACAACGATGTTTAAACATCAAAATGTTGACGAAATTGTGACAAATAAATTAAAAGTCATTGAAGTGAACAAACCATTATTGACACTCTTCCCACTTCAAATCGAAAGTGTTCCTATTTTAACTACAAAGCATCTACAACATTTTTATGAATAACAAAATTTTAAAAGACTTTTTAGCATTAAAAAGCTTTTTAAGTATTGAACGTTTTAAAGTTATTTAAAGATATTTTTATGGATACGGCTGAAAATATATAATTTTTCTTAAATTTAGTAAAATGAAAAAAATTTTCGCTATTTTGATACCACAAATACTAACATATCTTCAATACTGCGAAAATTTGAATTACAATGAAATTTTAGAAGCAAAATTTGTTTTTATTGTAAAACTAATTTAAATTCAAATTTGCAAATTTTCAACTCTTTTTAAAAACTGTAACATTTATCAGCAAAAAATGTTTAAATTTTACGCGAAAATTAAAAACCATTTTTGTGATTCAAATAACAAGGCCAGATTCGACAGTGCATTTCAGAAGTTCTCTTCATAAAAATAAGAATGGCTGAAGGTTTTCTAGTAGATGGACATTACCAAGTGGCAGCTCCATACCAAGTTTCATTATTATGTGGCATTTAACTCCGAAGCTATTTGATACCATAAGTTTGACTTATATGGGCGGTGCCATGCCCCCTTGTCCAATGCTCACTCAATTTTTCCAGTCAAAGGACAAGACTAAATAGTACATTCTTACCGAGTTTCATTGATGTGTGACTAATAGTTCGAAAGTTATATCCACAATTTGGGCAGCCGAAAAAGTGCCACACCCTTTTCCCAACGCCCATAAAATTTTGCCAGTGGAACGGCACATGTAAATCGAGGCCGAACACCTAATTTCAATGTTGTGTGACCTATAATTCCAAAGTTATTCGATATTTCAGATTCGAGTTGCCACGCCCCCTTGTACAATGCTCGTTGAATCACTTGTAATTAGTGAGTACTTGGGTAAAACTTTACAAAAACAAAGTGAACGGCATTTGCCAATCTACCTTACCACAACATTCCTTTGTGTGTTATATTATTCAAACAATGATATTAAGGGTATTCGTCCTCAACCAACCTCATTAAAATATCTAATTGACCAATATATAAGTTTGCCATTTTGCATGAATACCCTTATAATATTATTTATAATATACTAAAAAATGCATAAATTTTAATATGAAATACAATTGAATAATATTAATATCATGCTAAATTCATCAAAATCATTTTTATACTACTTAAGCAGCATGTTAATTTAAAAAAATTGATCAATTTAAAAAAAACTCGCATCAAAATATAAATTCCCACGATAATCCTATGAAAATCTGAGTTTTCCATCGGAATCCAAGAATACCCACATTTTAGCATTGCTCAACGAAAATGCAACCCAGCGTTAATATGGAATGTCAAAAGCACGACCTAGCTTGAGCATGTCGCTACTCATAGCGTTGATCGTACGTCACCCCCTCAAATTCATATTTACGGGATGAGGTCGACGCAATGCATGAGGTCATATTTTGTGTTGCTTCATAAGAACCCATTGTTTCTAGTCGAGCTGTCAAAGGCCGACCGACCTAACGCAGTATTGTAATTCAGCCATTATTCTTAGATAACTTTTTTGCCATGATATTTTTAGTACAAAAACTTGTCACAAATAGTGCAAATCAAAGAGTTATAGAGTTCTGCATCAAAACTTTTGGAAAATTTGCCTAACACAAAAGATATTTACTTTTTTGCAGATATTTTTTATATATATATATTTTTTTTCAATTTTCATTAAAATATGTGTACCTCCTCCATCTTTTGCCTGATTTTCAATTCCGAGGTATCATTAGAAAGGTGCTGACTGCTTCTTTTCATTCTTCATACTAATTTAGCCTTATAGGCCTTTTTTATGCTGTCGGATATAAGCCAGATTGACTGAATTTGTTCAAATTTAAGAGTAAACGAATTGAAATCGTATAGATGAAGATTGCACCGACTATCGTTAGAGCTTATCGTTAGAGCCGAAATATTTGGGGAACCATCATAACATAAACCAAAGTTTATTTTGAGAGGGGCGCGGACCCGGACAACTTTTTTTTACGAGGCGCCTTATTAAACATAAATCTTAGAGAATAATACCGAGTTGAATTGGTTGATACTGTATCCAAATTCAGATCATGCAACAGGAAGTTATTGATTTGTTAGTAAATATTTCTTAATACATGAACATTAAAAAAAATCTGTAATCGATAAAAATTATTGCCATTTTAAGTTGCAACAAGCAGTTACAACGCTGTAGTCAGTTACAACGCTAAAAGTCGAAATATTTTCATAATTTAAAAGTTTCACAGAAATAACGGTGGTAAATTGGAGTAGTATTGAAAATAAATCAAAATTCATACATAAATCCAACTCACTTGGATATTGATTATATAACTGAAGATATTTAGTAAACCTCACGCATTTGCTGTTACCTATTTAGCCATTAAGTATTGTTAGAAATAGTGAATGACTGATTGAAATCATTGTTGCTTGTTAATTCCCTTGACATCAAAACTATTAATAATGCATAGGAAAAAGATTTAATGGTGATTATGAGTAATTAGTTCGAGTAGTGTTAACAATTCCGGCGAGAAGAAATAATAAAAAGAACATTAGGAAATCCTCAAGATTTAAGGCACGTCGTAAAGTATATAAAAGAACTTTATTTAGATTTTTATTACTTTTCAATTATTTTATGTAAGTAGTTTCGACATTTGTCTATACTGTGAGCAATCGAAAGTCAACAAATACTCGACGAAACTGTGGCAATTCCAAGTCAGGAAGTCATGAACTCGCTCTTATTCTGACAAATCCGTTTGCAAGCATGTGGCTAAGCCCCTTAGTTACTCCGTTTGTAAGGTTGCATTTAATACATAGGAACCTTTTAAGACTCTGTTCAGTTCAAATAAATATCAAATAAGACTATTGTGTTCTTTAGGAGTGTGAGCAAGCACTTGCAAGATATATTATTTCTAAAGTTTATATTTTTCAGACAGCAAATAATGAAACTTTAAACTGGGTTATATCAAGATGCACTTTTGAATTAGAATTGTTTTATACTAATCGGTTCAATTGTAATCAACAGCATTTCTTATCTGATATTTTTTAGTATCTTTCAGATTAATGTATAGTCCGCTTTTTATTTTTTTTTTAAGCCGAAACTGGCAGAATGTAGAAACTTTCGATCATTAAAATTTACTAAAAGTATTAATAGTTTATTTTAGTGGATGGCTTATGAAGCTTTGTCTCAAAACTGTTTCATTCAAACATTTTTTTAAAATTGTTTTTCGCTTGTAAAAAAAATGAGCACAAAATAAGTCGTCAAAATAATAAGTTTTTTGGGTAGATTTTTTTAACATAATCTCCTTTCAGCTCTATATACTTTTCTAAGCATTTTTCCAAATTTTTTAAGCCGTCCAAAGTTGAATTTCGGTAGCTCCTCAAAATTGGCATTTGTTTGAACGAAGATCTCTTCGTTGGACATAAACCGTTGTCCGCCAAGCCATTTCTTCGAGTTTGGATATAAGAAAAAGTCACTAGGTCAAATTGGAAAGTTAATCCCATAATTTTGGCCATCGCAACCGCGCAGGTTTGCTCCCGTGCATTATCTGGATGAAAGAGGATATCTTTCTGTTTCAAAGGAAGTTTGTTCTTGATTTCTTCGGTCAGTCGGGCCAATAACGACGCATAATACTGTCTGTCCTGTTATTGTTTTTCCCTTTTCAAAGTTATCGACGTAGACTATTCTAGGCGTATTCTTAAAGATCGCGACCATTTCCTTGCCGGCAGATTTCACCGCATGTGACTTTTTCAGATCCCGTTCGCCTTTAAAAATCCACTGTTTTGACTATTCCTTTGTCTCTGGAGTATAGTGGTATATCCATTTTTCATCCACAGTTAAATACAGTGAATCAAAAAAGTTTAGAAACAAAACATTTTCTCTCAAACAATCATTGAAATTTTACACTTTTTAAGCTGTTGCAAAAATTTTTTCATATAGTTTTATTTCATGAATATATCACAACACAATAACAAAAAAATTACATCAAAAACAATTACATTATTCGTACAAGTGATAAAAACAACAAAAAGAACATTATTTCATGGCCAAAAAAGTTTAGAAACAAATTAAGAGTTATGCAGAAAATATTAAAGAAAAACTACTTTTTTAACATCTTAGTACTTCGTTTGATAGTCTTTCGCATCAAAAACCGCTTGGAGTCTATTTTTCATTCCCAAAAATAGTTTTTCAAGCTCAAGTGGGGTAATTGCATCCCATTATTCTAATATGGCTTGTTTAAGCGGCTCTTTGGATGTAATATGATTGTGCCTGATCCTTTATTCAATAAGATGCGTATATTACTGACATTTATAGCTAAAGACTTTAGATCCCGTTATTTTAAAGCTTTTTTCAAACGAAGCAATGCAAAGTTCAATCAAAAGCACAAATGTTTCTAAACTTGTTTGGCTATGAAATGTTTAGTTTTTTGTTTCTTTTTTCATTTGTAGTGATAATAAAGTTGTTTTTTGGTTTGAATTTTTGATGATGCGTTAAAAATATATATAAAATATTAAATATGTAAAAAATATTTATTTTTAGTTTTGTGTTAAAAGGGTAAAAATTGAATAAATGTTTTGAAGAAACTGTTTTGTTTCTAAATTTTTTTGACTCAGAAAATCCTCAATATTGCAATGGAAAAGCGTCAAAACAGCTTCAGAATCCACCACACGATTGTGTTTATTCTCCACTGGCGAGATTTTTTTCAGACCCATTTTTTTGTACAAAATCGTAGTGAGTGTGCCTTGCGTTGTGCCAGTGACCTCAACTATTTCGCGCACCTTGGTTCGTTGATCACTTAAATATATGTATCGTTCATTTTGTCAATCATTTCGGGGGCAGATACCTCCACAGGGCGTCAGGAACGATGTTCATCTTTTGTGGATGCGCTGCCACATTTCAATGCATTCACCCAATTGTAACAGTTGCAAACACAGAAACAGATATGCCATGTTTCCACTTAGATATGCCACTTCATCCAACTCAGCTTTGATTTCTTTCGGCGTTAAGCCTTTTAAATACAAATGTTTAAAGGCAGAAATACATGTAAATGCTCGAAAATCAGTAATTTTTCGTGAATTATTTTGAGGGTGATAAAATAATTAAATCATTACTTTTGACATTGACACTTGTGTCTGGTAATAAAAACAATTTTTTTTTTTTATACAAAATCGCGGCGGTGCAGTCTTTCCACGAAGGCCGTTTTTGGCCGAAGTCGGAAACGGCTGCCATCGCCCAGCTTTTTCTATTGGTCTGAAATCAAAAAACAAAAAATATTTCGATTACTGATGAGTTTAGGCATAGAGTTTACCTATAAAATTGAGAAAAAGTACGAAATAAACAATTTGGTACACTTTTTAATAAAACATTCGTATTTTCGCCTATTTTTTTCGACAGTTATTGCCCCATTAAAATTGTTGATATTGTGTAATGTAATATGAAAATGTGTAATATTTTAAGATTATTCTATGGGTAATTATGTTGACTAAAACCCCTCAAAATTTCAGCCCAATCGGTTCATTACTTTTTGAGCTGCGGTGGCAACCGTTTTTGAAAACGTAGTTTTGAGAAAATCGCGTTTAAAGTTTTAGGACGTCAAAGCTATTAGTTTTTGCGACTTACTAATCAATCAGCAATCTCAGGCACACACAATAGCCCTTCAGCTTCCTTGAAAAGCTGATTATCTTCCAGTTGCTACCGTTTCCTGGCAGTACCTTACAGTAGATTTTACATGTATTTCTCCCCTTAATCACCGCTCGAAACTCACTTTTATCCATTGCTATAATCAGATGAAAGTTTTTTACTTCAATCGACATCAAAAAAATGAAACTAGGTGATGGATACAGATGAAATTCTAACAGCTGACTAGTTTACAGTGTTGCTTACTAGGAAAAATTTATTTTCGAAACTACGAGCGTCACCTCTTAGATTTTCTAAGGAATTATTGAATTACATTATTCCTTAGAATAATGTTCATATTTCTCATAGGTGTTAGTCAACAAAATGTAAATTTACATTGATTACATACCTACAAGCATTTTTATATAATATGATAGGTCTGTTTCCATAATCACTTCAAGTAAAGTTCAAGTAATTACTTACTCTGATTAAAGGTGCGGTACGACTTCAAGTAAGCTTCAATCACAACGGCTGTTTTTTGAGAATTGAAATTAAATAAAAATTAAATTCGCTGGTTGGTTTATTTAAAAAATGGAAAATTCAAAGAAATTGCAAATTGTTCTTCAATTCATTTCTCCGTTCAATTTGCTTATTTAAACTTAAGTTTCATAAATTTGCTCACCACTTGCATACAATTTTTCCCAACACAACACAACAATTTCATTTTGTTACTTTGACAATCAGCTGTTGGAAGCTGGAGATTCGTGCTCGAAGAAATTTTTCAAGAAAAGTTCGAGTAATAGAGAATGGCATTGGCATCGAGTGATACACACTCGGCCAGGGCCGCCACAAATTACCAAAAGTAATATGCAGAATATTGGGCAATGGATGTGGTGTTTTTCATACGATTCCTACACTAAGATTGTTTTTTATTGGCACCAATGTAAGTTCACATTTCATTATTGAAAATAAAAGTTAATATAACCAAAAATATTGAACTGTAAAGAAATGGGTCAGATATCTATATATTTTGTATATATTTCAATAATTGTTCTACCAAAAGAGATAATATCAAGCCTTTTTGTGGAGGATGGACAATAGAGTGTCCCTTATTTTGCGATTTTTGGAAATGTCAAGGGGCTGAAAGGTATTTTTATGCGTTTTTATATTCTAAGAACGAAACTAAAAAAATTTTTTTTTTACGACAACGTTTACCCGTGCCAATCGGGCCCGAAAGTTTCGAAAAAATGCCCATATTAGACCATATTTGCACAAATTAAAAAAAAATCTTTTCTCTGCTTTTTATAAATGTTTTCCATTTTTTGGAACACATACATAAGAAATATGATATCCACAAAGTTTTTTTATGGTGGGTGTGGTTACCGCCCCTGCTGCGTCGAAATTTCTCCCGCAGCCTTTTCCCACCTTTTCATGAAATTAGTGCAATTTAGGTATTAATATCAACAATTAATAAATACATTTTTATTATGCTAAAAGTATGATTACATTTCATTAAATTCACATTATGTACTTACAAAAATTAACAATAAATTAAAAAACTAGTATTTTAACCTGCGGCGGGCGCGCAACAAGCTAATACCTACAAGCAGTCTTATTGCGGCTTTTCAACCGAAATCATAGGTTTTTTTTTATAAATAAAAGATATCAAAAACCAAAAATGTATGCCCCTGGAGGATTAAATTATAATAATAAATACAAATTAATTAAAAAAGACAGATCCTTATTTGGAGCTTTTATGCTATTCATTGTTATCGGAATCCGTCAAGTCTGTATTTTTGTAGTTCTACTATACATCAAAGTCTGGTTTGAAGCTACTAATAGCATAAAAGCTTCAAATCAGGATCTGTCTTTTTTAAAAGATTTGGTCGCATACAAGACAATTAACAAAAAAAATCCATTGCTGCAAGTCAAAAATTTGGTCGGCATCTTTGGTACCTTGGCGAAGAACTTGTAGCACTCGCTTTTTTCGATGATGCAGTTTCTATTGAGAGAAAACGCAGTATGGTGACAGTATTGCAAGCTCAGAAGTTTCCATGTAATCATCCAATCGCAAATCCAAATTCTTTAAATGAATGGACAAAAAAGATTTAGATTGTTTTGCATCTTGTCGAACAACAAATCTATTTCTTAGGTTTAGTTTGACATGCAATTTTTTAAAATATGATTCTGACGAATGGGAAAAAGATGAAGAATACCAGAGAGTAAAAAATTATTTTAAAGATCTTTGTATTGTAAATGATGTTGCGGAGCGTGGGGTACAACTTGCTCAAGAATTTCTCGAGCTTACAAAATCAGAAGCGCAGCTACAAAACCTACTTTTGTGGCCCAAAATACTCGAAAAATATACTCGAACTGTCAAAAAAAAAAAAAAAAAATACATGCTCTTAAAAAAAACTTATAATTAATTTGTATTTCTTATTAAAATTTAACCCTTCAGGGGGCATATATTTTTGGTTTTTGATATTTTTTATTTATAAAAAAAACTATGATTTCGGTTGAAAAGCCGCAATAAGACTGCTTGTAGGTATTAGCTTGTTGCGCGCCCGCCACAGGTTAAAATACTAGTTTTTTAATTTATTGTTAATTTTTGTAAGTACATAATGTGAATTTAATGAAATGTAATCATACTTTTAGCATAATAAAAATGTATTTATTTATTGTTGATATTAATACCTAAATTGCACTAATTTCATGAAAAGGTGGGAAAAGGCTGCGGGAGAAATTTCGACGCAGCAGGGGCGGTAACCACGCCCACCATAAAAAAACTTTGTAGATATCATATTTCTTATGTATGTGTTCCAAAAAATGTAAAACATTTATAAAAAGCAGAGAAAAGATTTTATTTTTAATTTGTGCAAATATGGTCTAATATGGGCATTTTTTCGAAACTTTCGGGCCCGTTTGGCACGGGTAAACGTTGTCGTAAAAAAAAATTTTTTTTAGTTTCGTTCTTAGAATATAAAAACGCATAAAAAAACCTTTCAGCCCCTTGACATTTCCAAAAATCGCAAAATAAGGGACACTCTAATGGACAAAAATAAGGTCACTCGATTTTTGAATAAATATAATGCGTAGCAACATTATATTATTAAAAATTTTAAATTTTTCTAACGATTATATGGTTTACCTTTGAAATTGAATCATATCCAGAAATTTACAGTGTGACCCAGAATAACTGTGACTGCTTTTTACTTTGCTCCCATCTCTAATAATTTAATTTAAAATTTGTTTAAGTACTCCATGCCTGTTCAAATTTAATTAGATAATAATTGGAAAAAGTTCAAATATTACACGATTTCAGCCATTTTAAAATAAGTGTTGCAATGGAAGCTAAGCGGGAGCTAGTTGTAAATTTATATTTAAAAAAATTAAAAATGTGCGAGATTATAAAGACGCTAAAACCGCTCGGTATCGGCAAAAAATTTATTTATAGAACTATAAAACGGTTTAATGAAACGGGAAGTTGTGAAATCGCGTGAGAACAAAAGCGATCATAAAATGCGTCAAATTTTGTTTTCTGATGAAAAAATATTTCTACTACAGGATAGCCACAATCAACAAAACAATCACGTGTATGCAGTGAATCTTGCAGATGCTCCCAGAGATGAATAAGCAGCAGAGCGGTACCAGAATGTTTCGAAATAGTGGTCTGGGGAGCAACATCAACAAAAGGCAAGTTACCGCTTCTTTTCATAGATCGAGGAGTCAGAATTGATACGAACTATTACTATTTTGGAAGGACATTAATTACATTGTGCCCAGAACTTATATGGCGATATATTTTTTGCTTCCACCAAGATTCTGCCCCATCACGCCAGGCAAAACGCACTCAGCAAAATTTACCCGATTTTATATCGTCCAAAGAGTGGCCAGCTGCGTCGCCAGATCTTAATCCTCTCGACTTCTATGTATAGGGCTATATGTTGAGCAAAATTGGCATCACCAAAGGCCTTAACATTGATAATTTCAAAATTAGGATGATACAGATTTGGGATCAAATTGATCAAAATATGGTCCGTCCCGCTTGGAAATCATTCTTTAAACGTCTGCGTTAAACAATCAATGAGAAAGATTTAAATTAACGACCTGATTTCATTAATATTGCATTATATTTTAACAAATAAAAATAAATTATGAAATTTCATTGATTACTTTATTATTTATTGCAATTTATTTTAGTGACACTTATTTTGGGTCACATTGTAAGCCTATAAAGTAATACACAGCCCGTATACCCTTACCCTTAGTAAAATAACCTATAGTAAAACCCATAGCAAAATAAACATTAAATTACTACTTTAAGAAATACCCCATGAAACCCTAATTTGGATTTTGTGAAACAGATGACTGTCCCATACATGCCAATTCACAATGATAAGGAAAACAAGATTTTAAATTTTGAGAGCCTGTCTTGTATCCGACTTGTCTATCCGAATGATTATATACTCCATATAATTTAATTGAATTTGCAGTGAATTATTTATGAATTCTTTCACTATTATTTTGTTTTGAAAAACTATTAATAGGAACATAAGAAGGGTACCTGACAAAAGAAAAATTTATTTGATGTATAACCTAATTAAAATGTTTCAACCCTTGGTATTAAGGTTATGCATGTGTTATTAACATCTGTCTACCTATTATATATCTATCCTATATTATATAGAACTCTTGTACTTTCATTCTATTAAATTTAATTTTACTTTTTCTCTCCCTAATTATGCATGGATAATCATTGACCCAGAAAAGAAATATGGCACACAGAGAAGAAATAAAAAACTGCAATTATTGCTTACACACATGCAAAGCACCTACCATGAAATACATAAACTCACACGCAAGGCGCTCACTTACCAAAATGACACTTGTACTATATTTGAGGGATTATTTTTAATAAAGTCCCCTTCATACCTACCCTTGGACATGTATATATTTCAAATAATTTGCTCTATTGTAAATGATGTATACAGTTCATAAAAGACAAACTATAATAGTTAATATATCATAAAAACAAAAATACTCTTCCCTCAATAAAGTGGAATAAAATTAAAATTAAAATTAAAGAGTCTCCCTTTTTTACCGAAATAGAATTCGAGGTTGAGCAACTCTTGGTCTCAAATTATATATAATAAAATATGTATATCTTGACGCCAGTCCTCTATCATATTTGGCGACGATGCTACCGAACAATGACGTCACTGCCACCAAACAGCCAAAATTTTATGACTTACAATATTTTTGTCAACAAACCTACTTCAAACAAATAGAATCCTTTGCCACTCCTGTACTTTGCATACTCCCGTGCCTGGCTCCATTCGTTCCTGTCTCCAACCAGGCGAGACGGTTTTTGCGTCTTTTATTCGAGGGTGGAATTTACTATATCATAATGGATGTATGTGCTTCGGTATTTCTGTGTGCTGGATGTCAGACTTCCGGTTTTTATTACCATAGAGCTAACAAAAGTTTCGCTCAGAGAAGCATTAGAATGCGCAACAATAAGTTTTTCTATTTATATTTCTTATCGTGACATCATTGCAGAACTTTATCACAGTAGTAGAAGTATACTTCAGTTTTTTTTTTTTTGTGTTCTACACAGATTTCCGAAGAGCAAAAATCTTTTGTTTTATTAATAGATTCGTTAGATTTAACCCTAAATGTACATACTAAAAGCACTTGAAATTCTCATAGTTCTCATAGATGAATGTTCATGAGATGTACATTATGTACATATGTATATTTCAACTACATGTGCTTCCACTCAAATGTTCAGCTAAATGTTTCCCAACTGAATTTTATTTATGAAAAATATTTGAAGAAACTATGAGGGTTTTATTTTTCTGATGACGTCACTTTATATTGGGGATAGTGAACCAATAGTGAATTTTTATGGAATTTATCTATTTGATCTATTGATAATTATCTATTTGATAATTACATTTTGTATGAGAGGAATGCGTGGTCTTCCTAGGATTTTACCAAATTTCACACAAAATTTATTCAAATACTAGATTTATTTAAAATGAAAGCTTATATAGAGAACATTTCAAGCCAGCTAGTCAAATGTAAGCTTTTACTTTCTGTTTGAAATTGAACCAGACTGCAAATAAAACAACAACGGCTTATTATTCTTGAATATTTATTTTATCACCTGAAATATAATCAAGTGATAGCACCCATTAAATTTAATCTTGAAAGCATTTTTGCAAGGGCGATTTCGGAAAAGCCTTAAGCTCCTGCGGCAAATTCTCTTTGATGACTTCAAATGTCTTAAATGTTTTCCACGAATCGACAATTTGAGTTTGGCGAATAGGAAAAAGTCACGCGGAACCATATCTGGTGAATATGATACTAAAAAAAAAATAAAAAATAAATAACTGGCCATTTCAGCCCTTGAAAGGACTTTGACCTAGCTTCTTATGATCAATTGTGTTGTGCGTGTTATTAAGTTTGTACACAATTGACCGAGAAATTGACCTACAGGTTTAACGCCAACTCCGAACGGCTTGGCTTATGAACGTAATGTTCTTATTCTCAAGAATCAAATATTCTTTACATGGCATTTTGATTACTCTCTGAGGTTTGCCATTGTCTGCAGAGAGGTGGCGGCCGTACAGAAAAATTACTTTAATTCAAATAATTTTCTGTCGCTGCTGGGGTTCGAACCCGGGTCTCCAGGTTCGTTGACATAGCGACCACGCACTTTAACCAACTACGCATCTTCTAGAAAACTGGGATGGGCATTGTATAAGTTGATTTGGCTATGCCCATACAAAATTTGTAATATCGAATAGCTTTGAAAGTAAAAGTAACAGTACTTACATACAAACTCAAAATGTAGTTACTATTTGGTGATGTCCTGCTACTGGGAAGCTGCAACGGGCAGTGAAAAATGACAGTGGTGTCAAATTATGAGTCTAAGAAAAGCTTTGAATTATGTTCTCATATAGTTGCAGGCTGCAACAACGCGCGCCGGGAAAAAGCTAGTTCTTTATAAAATACAACTCATACGAAAAAATATTGGACAGTAGTTAAGCACATTCTAGAAAATTATATTTATATAGAAGAAAAAACAAAACTCAGTAAAACATTTTATTTAAAACCTAATATTTAGTTGGATATCCACCATTTTTAATAACAGCTGCACATCTTGTGGGCATACTCTCTATCAGATTCATTCAACGCTTCCTTGGTATTGCGTTCCAAGGCTTTCGCAGTTCGATTCACAAATCGGGCAAATTTTTTAGTTTTACTGCAGTTATATGTTGCTCTAAAACATTCCATAGATTTTCAATAGGATTGAGATCCGGTGATTGAGCTGCCTATTTTAAAACATCTATACTCTTCTGCTCTAAACAACTCTTCACTGTGCGTGAAGTGTGTTTTGGATCGTTGTCGTGCATACAACCGCACATAAGTGGTATGTTTTCATCTGTATATAAAATCATTGCATTAATAAGTAAATTTTTGTGCACGTACTGATCCATGCATGTATCTTGCGTATGGGACCAGCACCCTGCCCAGGAAACGCAGCCCACACCATCACATTTCCACCACCAAGCATTACTGCCTTAGACGTGTATTTCGGCTTTTGCTGGATGTTTGGTGGGCGGTTTTCCGTTAGATCCAAATCGACAAAATTTTGATTCGTTACTCCAGGGAATATTTTTCCAAAAAAATCATGGGTTTCTGTAAATGCGCACGGACAAATAAAATTCTACACTTAAAATTCTTTTTTGATTAGTGTGGTTTATGCCGAACAATGCACTATAACAAATTTTTTTCATTAAGTCTTCTTCTGATAGATTTTGAGGAGAAATTTATTCCAAATTTTTATGAAACATCGTTTTAAATAACAGTTGAATTCTTAAATGTTTCTGCTACTGAGGCTCTATAAATTAAAGAGTCTTCTCGAAGGATTGCTCCTATGATAATGAAATTTGGTATGCTTACTTAGTTTAAGCTATTTAGAAAAATTTCAAAAACAGTTAAAACAGGTCAGTCTCTAGAGGTACCTCTCTTGGACCTATATTAATTTTTCTACATGACTTCTTATGGGGTTACATACAAAACTTTAACGATCTTAACAATACTCGGTCAGAATGCTAGAAAAATAGATCAAAAGATGTGCACTGAAAATGGTCAAAATCGAATTGACCCTATTAATTCACTTGGGCCTACCTATATTAATTTTATACATGAATTTATATTTCGAAAATTTATAAGTTTATTCAGCGATCGGTAAAAGTTGATGAAATTTTTTCACGTAAATTGAAAGAAAAGACTCTCAAACATTCTCTTGTTTTTTACTGAGATATATTTATTATATTAAATAGAATTTTACATTTTTAATGCAAATTAATGCAATTGCAATAAAAAATGTCTGTGAAATAGCAATTTTGGAAATTTTACAATATATGATTTCACAAAGAATCGGTAAAATCCGCGAAATTTTTAATAGATACTGAAAGTTAAATTTTCTATGTTTCTGAACCTTTTCGAAAGCCTGTAAAAAGTCCAAATAATGAAAACTGTTATAATTTTTATAGAAACCAATGCTTAAATTCTTAAGATGTTTAAAAAATTTGTTTACAATAACATTTTTTCTTAGACGCTCAAAACAACAAAATTCAAAATTTTCCAAAAGTATTGATTTTAAAGGGTTATAGAATCCACAAATATTATTATTATTTTTTTTTTTTTTTTGCAGCTAATTTGGATCCACGTTATTTGAAGTATTGCCTTTTCAACGATACCCCATTGTATCTTTTTGAGACAAAAGCACTTTTAATTTTTGTCTACTACACGATCTACTGTGTGACGTTAACACAATTTGCAAACAGAAATAAGATAAAAATAATAAAGAAATATAAAAACAATTGAGTTCCAAAAAAAAGTTATTATATCTGTAATTCACGTACACCTCTTGTGGATACGAAAACTAACAGTTACATGTCTTTGCAACTATTTATTCTGGCTGGACGATTTTAAATAATATTAAAATAATATCTTTTTATTTACAGTTGCTTCAATTGCGCCTTGAGTGTTCTTGTATCCGTCATTAGTTCATTGCTAGTGGTCTTCATAATTGTCGGAATACTCGTTTACTTCTTCTACTACTATGAGGAAGATACCACTGCGAAGCAATTACAAAATAAATTCGAGGATGGTGTCGATAAAATAAAGGATATTCTATCGAAATAAATAATATCAGGCTACGAGACTATTCTAACAGCGGTAATAAATCACGTCTTAACATAGCTGTAAATTTAATTTAATAACCACATTAATATTCTTTCAGATGCTTTTGATTAAATGGTCCCTGATAACGAAATGAATCTCCACAATTTATACTTTAGATATTAAGACTATACATATTATTTATGAACATTTTCATTCAACTATTTAGCTCCAAAGATATATTGCATTTACATATATATAACGTTTTTTATCGAAACTAACAGAATCAAAATTGAGAAAAAGATTAAGTACATATTTTAAATTGAATTTTCACAACTCCTATGAATATTTTAAAAAAGTGAAATTTAAATAAATTCATTATTACAGAATATACCTTAGTGTCAGTAAATTTTATTTAAAAAAACTAACGGTACAATATTGGAAGAGAGGCCTGAAATAAATATAATACGAGTGTTAAAAGACTAGTAAATACAATAAAATAAAATAAAACATCCGCCTTCATAAATTCTATTCAAACAACATTTGAAGTTATCTAATTTTTAGGAGACTCTTAAAGACTCTTGCCGATGATTGTAGGATATTTGTAAGCTTAATTTTTGTATTTATTCACTTAATTTAATAAATTTGTATCTTATGCTATATAACAAACGAATGTTGAAAGTATTTCTTTTCTTGGAAAGGGCCGTAAGGATTGAATTTATATTCTTTGTGGATTAAGGCGGCGTCCATAAATTCCGGTTCCAATTTATGGGTAGAGAGGGATTTCGAAATGCAATACAACAAGTAACGTCAGGGGGTTTTTCAGATATTGTAACGTGACCAAATATTAGAAAAAATCGAAAAATTCTAATTACGAGTAATAGCACCCTATCATTTCAATACATTTTCATCCTTACATCTTCATATTTGCCGTCTAAATTGACGGTTGACTTTACGAGTGTAAGCGCATTATTGAAGCGAAGCTGTTTACACATCGTTCCGTGTTTTGCTGGAGTGAAATCTGAAAAAAACGACACTTTTTTCCGACACTGTTTTTCTTAGAATTGATATGTTTTTTTGCTTGTGCCTATTGCAACAAGAAAATTTTAAATTAAAAATAATTTCTTATCCTCTGCAGGAATTGAACCCACTACCGTCGACCGATAGTTAAACGCTCTTCATTAAGCCAATAGCCCCCGTTAATAAACGTCGCTGATTCAATATTAAGTATTAACTAAAACCATGTTGTCGGAAATCAAAATAATAAACAGGATTGTGTATTGGCTATATATCCCTCATCTCCTACAATAACCATTAGCCAATACACAATAACCACTATAGATTGTGTATTGGCTATACAAACAAGAGTACTTGTAGAGTAAAAAACAAAAATGCTGCTTCTACTTACTACTAGATGTCGTTATGCTTAAAACTAATCAACCTGTAAGTCAAGCCAGTTTTCGTGCTTATTGGCTCAAACTTGTTGAAGACAAACGTCTTACAACTTTAGAGCAGCTGGCCAGCTGTAAATTAAGCAACTAAAAATTAAGTTGATCCGCGGTAAGGATTGAAAATGTTCTGCAACATGCCCACGAGCTGTTCAGTTCTTTTATTGCACATTAGTTCTTTGTTTCTATACTTATTCCCTACACTTCAAGGTCGGGGCCTTAAGGGAGGGCTGGAGAGGGTTAATATGTATGACCGACCTTCATTACTTTTGCAAATGGAACATTTTTCCATTGGGGGCCTATCCCCTCTGACCCCTCCTTAGCGGGTCTTCCATACAAATTTAATGATTTTTGTATAATTATTCCCTACACCTAAACAGGGGGCTTTAAGGGAGAACCGGAGAAGTTTAATATGTATGACTGACCCTCATTACTTTTGCAAAAGGAGCATTTTTCCCCTGAGGACCTATCCTCTCCGACCACTCCTTACGGGGGCTCCGATACAAAAACGTAAAAGGGGTATATTAATTTTGTCACACCGTTTATAATGCCCATAAGGAGGCGTGGTAGATATAGAAAATTATGCATATTTTTTTAGTTTACTTTGTTATTTTAAAGTTTTAAATTGAAAAATTATTTTAATCGAAAAAAGCCATTAAATTAACAAATCTATGAAATTGCGAAAATGCTTCGCTTCTCTCGAGTTTCCTATGACGCACCTGGGTTTTTTGTTTTTTGTTTGCTTTTCGGCACTTGTTTCTTCTATTTTGCTTGTTTCTATAGAAGTTATACAAGTGAAAATACTGAGAGTTAGTCAAAATGACATATGTTTGAATCAATTAATTTCTTATTTTTATATGTCACGTTACTCGTACTTTATAGGTGGAAGGGAGGCGTTTTTAAATATTACGGAGGAGGATGGGGGTAAAAAAGCTGAAAATCGGCCACGTGGGTAATAAAAGACCCCTAATGTCAATTGAAAAAAATAAATCAATTGAAATTCTTGAGCAATTTTATCTTTGACTTCGACACTGAACATTTCTTCAGAAAATAGAAATATTCAGTGTCGAAGTTATTTCTTCAGCACTAAGGGAAATAACGCATATTAGCGTTATCCACGCCTGAGTATAATTTTTATTCAAATATTTACGTGGATAAATCAAATGTTTTCCTTACAACTCGTTTTTTTCCCGTATTTGAATTTTATTTATACCACACACGTACACACATATTCCATACAAGCAAGCAGCAACAGCATCGCACACGTACACACATACTGCGACAAGCAGCAACAGCATCGCACTCTGTTCCTGCAGTTTATTTCTTGCATTTGCAGTTCTTATAGTTCTCATTTAGTTATTGTTGCAAGAGTAATATAGTATGCATGTTTGGCAAAGAAATTAAATTATGTAGGGTGGAGTATTTTACTCGGTATTTTCTCAAGAACATCTTGGACCGGTTGTCATTTACCTGCATAATTTGCTTCTACCTACATATATTTTGAACATTACTTTTTCGTTCTTTATTTTATACTATGTTTGACAGTTGGTGCAATATTAGGGCACCAACTGTCAAAAATAGTATAAATTGGAGAACGAAAAAAGTGAAGCGGTAATAAATTATACAGGCAATGGCATTTGATGAACGCAATATGAAGAAAATAATACCATTAAACCATTGATAACATACTCAATTTAAATTTTTTTTTTGAAATTCAATATTTTTATTTAAATTTTCTTTAAATGCGATAGTTTATTTTCAAATAGTAAATATTTGAAAGATATTTTAAAAAAATTCGTGCATAATGTTAATATATGTTTTATTAATTCTGTTTAAATATTTAAATATTTAATTTAATTAAAAAAGTATTCAAATAAATTTTAAATATTTACGTAGTCGATTTATTCAAATGCGTTATTGGCTCGCTTTTTGGATAAATTAAAAAAGTTTTTGGATAAATTTAATATTTTTTTCCCTTAGTGAGAAAATAGAAATAATACTTCTGAACATTTCTTTATAGCTAAACTGAAATAAATGAATAAATTTCAATTTTGAATTCAGATTTTGTTAAATATCGTCCTTAGATTATCCGATTTTAAAGTTGAAACAAGGACGTATTGCTGAGATACACACATATATTGTACAACAAATTCAAGCTCGAAAAGAGTCTGGCAGGTTGGAATTATCTCTTATATATGTACTCTAAAATACTTTTTCCAGTAAGAATTTTATTCTTCTTTATTAAGTTTGATAAATTCTGTGGCAAAAATTTGTTGGAAAAAAAAAACATTTATGATTATTCCATTGTAACGGCAGTGGCGAAGTGGGTAGAGTGCGTGACCCAGGCGCCAGAGAACCCTGGTTAAATTTCCATCTGATACAGAAAGTTTTTTCAATTGAATTAATTTTTCTGTTCGGTCGTAACCTCTCTGCAGACAATGGCAAACCTCAGAGAGTAAATAATGCCATGTAAAACTTCTTGAGAATATGCACATTAGCCGTTCGGCTTCGGCATAAAACTAGTAGGTCCAGTGCTCGATCAATTGTGTTCAAACATTTAATAACACGCACAATACAATTTGATCATAAGAAGTTCGGTCAAAGTCCTTTCAAGAGCTGAAAGACCCAGTTTATATTTTATCATTTTTAAAAAAATGTTTTCGATTAATTAATTGAAAAAACTTGTTGAATAAAACAAGATCGGTTCGAAAAATCACGGCTCCGACTCCGACCATAAAATAAAAAAAAAATTCAGTTTTTTTTATACATATAATTTGTATATATGTACATTTTTAACGTAGAAGCTAAAATATGAAGAAAGTAAATCAATTTCAATTAAATTTTAAATAAACTAGTAAGATATGATCTTCGACTGGGCCGAAGTTAAAATATCCACACTAGCGAACTAAAGTATATTCAAAGTCTCAAGCAATCAATAAAATGTTTATTTGTAAAACCATTTTCGTTATAGTTTCAACAGAAATTATTCGCATTTGTTTTTTGATAAAGTTACTTTGTATGGGAGGTAGGCGTGGTTTTCACTCGATTTCGTTGATTTTCATACAAAGAGTACATGTTATATATCAAAGTTTATATACAAAATTGCAAGTCCATATATTAATTTTTGTGGAATTTAAAAAGATTTTTACATTTTTGATAAAGTCACTTTGTATGGGAGGTAGGAATTTCATACTTAGAGTGTATATTAAATATCAAAACTCATATGCAAAATTGCATGTTCATATATTCATTTTTGTGGAATTCTAACACATTTTACTGTTTGGATAAAGCCACTTTGTATTGGAGGTAGGCGTAGTTTTCATCTGATTTGGCTCATTTTCAAACTTGATCTTTATTTTTTAGATATAGAAGCTTAAATATCGAATTTCGAAATAGCTTGGAAATTACGGTTGTAATCGTGATCACAGACAGACAGACTGACAGACGGACATGGCTTAATCGAATCGGGTGGTGATGCTGATTAAGAATATATATATTTTTCTATACCTACCACGCCTCCTTATGGACATTACTAACGGAATGACAAAATGAATATATCCCTTTTACGTTTTTGTATCGGAGCCCCCGTAAGGAGTGGTCGGAGAGGATAGGTCCTCAGGGGAAAAATGCTCCTTTTGCAAAAGTAATGAGGGTCAGTCATACCTATTAAACTTCTCCGGTTCTCCCTTAAAGCCTCCCGTTTAGGTGTAGGGAATAAATATACAGAAATCATTAAATTTGTATAGGACCCGCTAAGGAGGGGTCAGAGGGGATAGGCCCCCAATGGAAAAATGTTCCATTTGCAAAAGTAATGAAGGTCGGTCATACATATTAACCCTATTACATATTAGCCCTCTCTTAAAGGCCCCCTGTTCAGGTGTAGGGAATAAAAATTGACATGTGCCAGCAACAAAGCTGTGTGGTGTTTTGAGTTTTATGTTTGGGGGAAAAAAAATAAAACTGGACAAATGATTTTTGTTTTTGAGCGTACAAAACAAAAATTGAGAAAAAACTTTTATTTCTGAGTGAAAAAATAAGAATTGAGAGACAATTTTTTCTTGAGCAAAAAATAACACGGTGTTACAAAATGAAAAAAAAAATCAAAAAACTTGCCTCGAAACATAAAAGAGGCCTAGGTTGAACATAAGATTTAAAAATTAAAATTAAAAAAAAATGAGAAATTTTCAAATGATTCTACCTGTAACTTTGTCAATTCTTTTTGTAAAAAAAACGGTCTGTATATCATATTAAAGGTCTATTTTTTTTCTTTTTATCAATGTTTAAATTTTTAAAATTGAGCTAGATATAACGGAGTTATATAACAAACTATACATGCACCTACCTAAAATCGGTTTTTTGACCACGAATCCCGATTTTGAGGGTATATTCAAAAAACGATGTATGCAATTATCTTATGTTCAACCAGACCTACAACCTCTACTATGTCTCGAGCCGAGTTTATTTTCACTGTTACACCGTGTAATTCTTATTCTTGAACAGAAAAATAAAAAAAAAATAAAAATAAAAAAATAAAAACTTATTTCTGGTCAAAACAATAAAAATCGTAAGATAAAAGAGTAAGATAAACGTTTCTTTACACTTGTCTATATTTGTATACGTATTCCTATCCTTATCCCTAAAGATATCCTTAACCTTTACCTTGTTTGTCGTTGTTCTTTTCAATGTCTTTGTCCTCACCCTTTCATAAAACCTCTCTGCAGTTCTTGTCCACATCTTTGTCCAAATCCTTGTCTTAGTTCTTATCCTCGCCTGTGTTGCAATCCTTGTCCGTACCCTTGTCTTAATCGTTGTCTCAATTCTTGTTCTTATCCTTGTCTCAAACCTCGATTGCATCCTTGTCAAAATCTTTGTGCTAGTCCTTGGATATATCCATACCCTTAGTATTTTGAAAATTCTTTTTCCTATCCTTGTTTCATTACTTGTAGTAATTCTTGTCCTAAACTTTCACAAAAATAAATTACTAAAATTCAATTATGTCTATGTTATTGTTCAATTATTACTGGATATTACTATGTAGAAAGCGACAATTTGATTACTTTCTTGTAACAACCACATCGCAAAATAAAATCGTTATTATTTTGTACAGTGTATATAATCCATAAACAATTAAAAATTAATATAAAGTTTAATTATGTATTTTCTATGGGGTACCCGGGTGGCTCATAGTTGTTGTTTTTTTTAAACATATCTATTTAAAATGCAAAATTTCGGTAGAAAATAGGTAAATCAATGGGGATCCAAGAAGGTTTTGGCCCATCTTTTTTAGAAAAAAAACTTATTCTGCAAAATTTACCTCGATGATTACCCAGATACACCGGCGGCAACACAGAGGTTAAAGTAAAGTAAATGCACCAAATGCAAAGGAAAAAACAGAATAAAAAAAAATTAATTAAAAAATGGGCAAATATGATGACATGGATTTGGATAAGGATAAAGGTTAGAAAAGGAAAGATTTGGACAAAGATTAGGACCACGATTCAGAAAAGAAGTGGAGAAGTGGAAAAATCTTTCATAAAAAAATGATAAGGATAAGATAAGCATTGTATTGCACAACGGTTAAGATAAGAATTCAGACAATTTTTGGTGAAAAGACTATGAAAGGTTTGGGACAAGGCTTAGGACGAAAATTTAGACACACCTAAAACAATATTTATGACAAGATTAGGAAAAGGACAATAACAAGATAAGGGACAACGAATATAACAAGGATCTGGACACTCTAAGGACAAGATTTAGGATTAAGAAATGGGCCAAGGATTCGAAAAGGAATTCGAACAAGGGTAAGGTCAGGAATTTGGACATAGATTAAAACTGACAATTTTGAGGACATATTTAAGTATAAGGATATGGATAAAAACAAGTTTGGGAACATGGAAATGATAGGAACAAGAATAATGACAAGGATAAAGACAAATATACACTATCATATCAAAAAGTACGCGTGTGTCTACTACACAGTCAACTTATTTTAATAACACTTTAATAACACAAAGAAACAATCCGATGGTCCTTATCATAAAGCTGAATTTTTTTTCCAAAATAACCGTTGGACAATACTTCTAATTTTATTAATCTTTGCAAATAATCAAAAGTAATTTAAGAAGTACACGGTCGAAAATTTGGGTTTAAATATAAAAACATTAAAACTCTTTTTGAGTTTAAACCTACTTTTTTAAACCCTAGGGTTTCTTTTTTAAACTAGTCAAGGTTTACTTTCGGAAGATTCACGAATTTTAAACTCTAAGGTTTAAAAAATAAACTCAAAAAGTTTAAAACTATATGTATTAAGACATTTTAACTCGAAAGGTTTAAAATTTGGCCTTGAGGCTTATATTTTAAACTCTAGGGTTTAAAAAGTAAACCCATGCGGTTTTAAATGTAAACTCAAGGGTTCTAAAAATAAACTCTCGGTTTGAAATCAAAACCGCGGAGTCTTAAAATTTTAAACCAAAGGGTTTTAATTTAAAACCTTTTTGGGTTTGGATAAATATGGAAACCCTCAAGGTTTTAAATTTAAACCAATATTTTTGACCGTGTAATTGCATTAATCTACAACATATCATTCAATATTTAAATCGTTCGTTTAAATGCTTAGTTGTTTAAAGCGTCTGCAATAAAATGCAATAAAAGCGTCTCATGTTTGAGACAGAATAAATATCGGCAAATACTGATGGCTACTGGCTGCTTTAAAATAAATCCAACGTTAGTGATGCCAACTTCAGCAGTGGTGCCAACCGAAAGACCGATGTTCTGAAAATGTGAAATTGAGTGTTTTTGGTTAACTTTTTTCGTTGCTTTAACTAGGAGCTCAGCATGTATAGCACGGATGAATATAACTATAAAACCCTCACTTCAAAATAAAAGCCACTCGTATATGTTGATGGCGGTTGTATTTAAACACGAGCTATTCATTACATATAGTGTGCCATTTCAACGATACTTCCATTAGTGTTCGCTGTCGAAGCAGTCTAGTGCTGAAGAAGAAGAAACTTTTGCTGCTTACTTGAACAGGAAACCAAGAACGCCAAATGCAACATTCAGAGGTTTTGTATCTTTGCAACTCATGTTGCCAAACCGTTGACTTAAAATAAGGTGCTGCCATCATCAATCCACCAGATACTCATGTTTCTCGATATGGTGTGTTGTTGTCAGACCACATTGTGAACAATGAGTCTAAAACAAGTGATGTCTTAGTATCAGGCACTCAGAGTTGCCATGTGGTGCGACAAATACTTTGCTGTTATTGCCAAAGTTGATTTTTATAAAGCCTGGCATAAGCGAGAAGTTAAGTGCGGGCATTGCCCCCACTCGAGTATATGTAAAATAAATTCTAAAAACAACAAACTACCACTCATGCATTGCAAGAAGAAGCATTTCTTGTCATATTGTTAGAAGTTTGTATTTTTCTGTTTTTTATTTATGTATGTATTATATTTATGAAGTATAAGAAGGAAATACCATTATAGCCTGAAAAAATAAATGCGCTATCTGGAGGCAAGGAACACAGACTGATATTACTGAGCAAAATAAGAAAATGCTGTTTGGTGTTCAGCGTGTTTTTTTATGTTTTTCTTACAATGTTTAACCCTTCAATGGATGAATTTGTTAATCAGTGCTCTACACATCATTGACTGATGAGAAAATCTATAATATATGAATATAATATTATCTAGCTGAATATAATATTATCTGTGTGACGCAGTTTTTTTGGAAGGGAGCGTAGGCTTCCGAACCAACAATATCGACTCATAACCGCCAAAATATCTTAAGCGACATAATCTCCGATTTATGTTTTTTGATGAAAATCGATAATTTGCGATGGTTTACATCGTCTGTCAAAATTTCATAGGTGTACGAAATTAGATTATGAATTTAAACCAAAAGCAATTTTAGCTTAAGTACACACTACATGTTTGTTTACATTTTTCATGACAGCAAAGTGTCGCTTAAGATGAAATTCTCTAAAAGAAATTAATCAATATAAGAGATAAAATTATTAAAATAAAATTAATAGCAAAGAGATAAGAGATAAAAGATAAAATTAATAGCAAAGATAATTAAAAAAAACCTTCTCCTGTAAAATTTTCTTTTTGGCGCTTAAGATATTTTGGCGGTTATGAGTCGATATGTAATGCTTAAGGGGGAAGACCCTCCAGAACTTAAGATTTTTGAATTTCTTTTTCTTCTTTCAAAAGTCATTAACAACCTTAAGAATATATTTGCAATGTTTTAAGCAATAGGAAGTCTAAAAAAATCCCTAAAAAGTCTATGAAGTGATGAGCGTCGGAAGTTCGAAAGCAAGAAAGAATTATTTAATCGTGTTGTACTCAAAACATGTTTTTTCCGCTTTGTCGAATATAACTTAAAAAGTATTCAAGATATCAACTTGAAATTTTGAAATAATGCGTCAACCGATTTTGTGTCTGGTTAATTAATTTAACCCATGAAAGGTAACGTTAAGACCAAGGTTTTTATGTATATACGGTCTTTGTATGTGTTTTGGTTCGTGAGTGATTTTAGTCCACATACCTGTATTTGTGCGTATGTGGTGTACATGGGGAAATATTTGCAAGGTTAAGTTGCAAATTGAAAATAAATGGAATATTGGAATAGTTTGACAGGCATAAGCATGGTAAAAATTTGCCACACCCCCTTTTACCGCCCACAAATCAATAAAAATGCTATATTTAAGACGGCTTTGGTCTCATAACTGTGGGCAACTAAACTAAAAATGGGCTTCGTCGAACTTTATACACGCCCACTTTTTAGAAATCATATTAATTTCTGAGTTGTAGGTACATGATTTAATAGAGAAACTTGGTATGTAAATGGTATGGGTCCAAGAGGCGGTCTCTATATATTTAAGCAAGTATTAGACAAGGAAGTGTGGCTCCGCACACGCAGGCCAAATTTATGATATCGAATTGCTTTGGAACTAAATATCGTATAACAATGAAACTCAGAATGGAGTTACTAATTGACCAGGTCTTTCTACTGAAAAATTTGTACGGACATTCGAAAACGGGCGTGGCTCCGCCCTTATAAGCCAAATTTGCAATACAGAAGAGCTATGGAGGTAAAAGTCCCAGAACATTGAAGCTCAGTATGTTGATACCATTTGGCGATGTCCTTCTACTAGAAAAGGGGACAAGCACTGGACATGGTGGTGTGGCTCCGCCCATACAACCCAAATTTACGTGACACAATAGCTATGATGGTAAAATACACAGAATATACAAAGTTAGTATGGAGTTACTATTCCTACTACTGGGCTGATTGAACTCAAACTTTGGTAGTAAATATTTTTCGAGTACGAGATGGCTTAGAAATAATAACGCTAAAGGCATTGCAATATTTGCCGAAACTTAGGCAGATAAGGTGTAGAAAAGCGTACCGGATAAAAGCTAGGTTGTTTATAAAAATAACTGTAATTTTTTTCTTTTTATGTTCAAAAGATATATACAAAGCGAAATATTGTAACTTATTTTAATGAAAAAATGTTGATTGGTTGATTTAAGTTGACTTCAAGGAGCTGGACATTCCACAGTGCAGATTGAAGTTTCAGCAACTGTAGGGCTGCCATTAGGGATGTGCAATTGCCAGCAAAAGTCGACCTCGACTTTTTTCAGCGTTAAAAATGTAAAAGTCGACTCACCGACTTTTTGAACATTTAAAACTCGACTTTTCGACTTTTCCCGACTTTTTTCGAAATACCTTTCTATCGCTATTGTTCGGAAGTTAAGAAGCAAATGTTTCAATATGAAAATGTGTTTTATTGTTAAAAAAAAGACAAAAACAAGGTACTTCAGTTCATAAATAAAATACAAAAAAACAAAACAAAATATTGCAATTTTAGTTCTTAAATAGAAAATATCGCATGCTAACGGCAAGAAGGGTTACAACTCAAAATTTACAAGCATTTGAGCATGGTCCTCCTTGATAATGGCTTAGTCCCATGTTAGACATGCCGATGTTGTGCCGATTTCTCTCACCGATTTTTTGTTCGGTGTAGCGGGAAGGGAAGCGAAAGCGGAAATGAAAAAATCGGCCGTACCAGCGATTTTGCGACGATCTTGTGACGTTTGCTTTTGCTTTTGAACTAAAATCGTTGTTTGCCGTTTTATTCAACTTTTCCACAAAATTTCATCATTTTATGGCATTTTGTAAAGAAATAACTTTATTTTGTGCATTTTAAGCAAATAAAGTAAAAAAAATGCCTCGGCCAAAATCGTCATGTCTGCAAGCAATGGCCGACGAAACAGTGCAACAAAAGAAAAAATAAGAAAATCGGTGAGAGAAATCGGCACAATATCGGCATGTCTAACATGGGACTTACTATTTACTTACCAAGACTAAAGAGTGAATGAGACAGATACTATGGCTATGACAATCACTGTTTTACATTTATCGAAACAACAGTTGCCAATACAACTTTATTTCTTTTTTAGCAGCGAATTCGTTTATTTGATTAGAGAAGAGAAGTTGTCAGAATAAGTGTATGTGGAGTCAGAAGCGTAAGGATTTTGTTTCGCTTAAAAAGAAAAAGTCGTAAGCAAAAGTCGACTTTCGACTTTTTTACATATTAAAAAGTCGATTGCAAAAAGTCGAAAATTATCAAGCAAAGTAGATTTTCTACTAATTTCGACTTCGACTTGCACATCCCTAGCTGCCATTTTGTTTTTTTTTTCTTATTAAAAAATTTGTGTGTATACTTTTGGACATCAATGTCAGTATGAAATTTCATTCAATGTAATAAATACTCTCAGATTTTTTGAAAAAATTATTGAAAAAACTGTAGTCTGGAGGATCTTCCAACCAAAAACCAACAATATTTCATTCGTAAAGATCAACTCTGAAGAGAATTTATTCGGTTTATGCTTTATTTTTTATTGTATTTTTTTTTTAATCAACTTTTATTTTTAAACAATGGAATTTTTGTTTTATATTTCGATAATTTCCAATAAATTCAAATGAATAAGTTGCAATAATATTTAAATATGAATTTGATTAAACGTAAAAGTAATGCTTCCGCTGGAGCTTAAATGAAAGATTATAGCTTCCATAACATACATGCATATCCCAAAGCTACAACATCTACTCGATAGAAATGAGCAGCTTACTTCAACTCGAGCTTGAATTAAAAGTTGCAGCTTCCATTACGTTCATAGGCAATTCTACAGATTTGCACACTTAGAAGCAAGAATTTTGATTGTTCTTTTTACCAAAGGTCATTTAAAGCAAACGCTTCTTATTACGTCTGTAAGCAAACGGCTATAATAACGTTAACAGCGTGATAATAATAATGTTGGCGGATGATTTATCTGGTAAATTTTTGTTTTTTTTTTTTGCTTAACTCTACTTTTACTATAACTTTTGCCTTAATTTTATTTTCAAAATAAAAAAGGTCCCATTCAGGCAAATAGATTTTCAACTTACTCGTAGCACTGACTGGCTTATGACAAGAAAGATGAGTTAATATAGATAAGAAAGAACTGAAATTTTAATTTTTTGGGTATGTTCCGAAACATTATTTACTCATTGTGGTCGGGCGTTTTGTGCCGTTGTATTATGGCTGGAGCGGCCAGTTTATTGAAAAATGTGCGTGAATTTTATTCCGACAAATAAAGACTATTATAGCTTCATTTCGCTCTTTCTGTCACCCATCTATAAAAACGGATAACTACGTGATCCGCGCTCTACCTAAAGTTTGCGAAAAATATATTTTTGCGTGTCCCGCCAACAATGTGTTTAGATTACCTTTTGAAAAATAACCAATTAGTCAGAGAGCTAAAAACTGACCAGAATATGTCATCGAATTGGTTTTTTTCCTCTTGTGATAACGCATGATTTGTCCTTTTTTTACATGTACCATTTTTGTCACTGTTTTAAACTAAAATACCTCCAGATTACACTCTACATATTTCAAGTCGATGTGAAGTTGGCTGCATAAAACAAAAAGATGAGAGCAAAGAGCAATGAGTTGCTGTTGTTGTTTCATATGTTGTCGATTGTTTCCGCAGTGCACTTGTTAAGGTTAAGCGTAAAATAAAATTGCGTGCCTCTTGAGAACGTAACGCAATGCGCACTTGTGTATATGGTGCACTGTTAGCAATTCCAACACGAAATTTTTTGTGGCATAAAATTAATGTGATCTTTTGTTCAATTGTGTGGTTATGAACAATTTTTAAAAATTTGTGTAGTCTTTTCTTATAAAAAAAACACTATCAGCTGTTTCGTTGCACCAACACCAATTCAGCAGTCTTCTGTGATTTCTGTGGCCCACTTAATTAACCCTGCATACTCCTAAACCAAAGAAGAAGTATAAGTTCTTTTAAACAACATCAATAAATTTTTCAAATTTTTAATTATAATTTCCAGCAGACTTTGGCAACCCTCTAAAAAATCTGATCAAATATTATAGCTCTGTTAACCTAGGGAAGAAAGACCTAAAGATGATGACCGGAATCATAACTGGACACTGCAAACTAAAGAAACACCTACACAAAATGAATCTCGCTACTGATTCATTATGTAGATTATGCCTTGAGGATGAAGAAACCTCCAGACATATTCTCACAGAATGTCCAGCCCTTCTCCATATAAGAAAGAGAATCCTAAATAGCGAAATAGTCTCTCAAGGACACCTTGCGATCCTCAACCTCGAAAATATTTTATGTTTTCTGAAAAAAACTAAAGCAAACGAACTGCTTTAAGAAAAGAAAAGGTATGGCACAATAGGCATAGGCAATAGGTGCCAGAGCTGAATTAGCTCGCCACAAGCATATCTATCTATCTATCTATCTATAGCTCTGTTAATTTCTAGATTGTTGTGTTAAGCATTTAAAAGATTACGATGGAATATAGGAGCTCTGGGGCATGATATACCCTATCCAAACAACACCGGGTTAAGCCTATGTAATCGCATTTTTGTTCCTCTATTTCTTCTCTAGAAGTTAGTGTGCAAAATGTTAATGTTTTTACTTGGTTGCGCACACACACCATCGTTGCTAAATATACATTCGCTTTCTTTGCTAAAATGTCTGTGCTTATCACTTGTACACTATGAAAAATGTTTGGCAGTGTGCCGTTGACGAACACACGCTGTTTCTGACATGAACAACGTTTTCTGCGCTCCCAGCAAACTAAAAGCCGCTGCTCCATTTGATGAGGCCACCTTAAATCGATTTGAATTTAAAAATCATTAAATTGAATGTTAAACAGAATGTTCACGATAAGTCACTTATTTTTGGCGAAGAATTTTTCAATTATCTTCATGTACTGCATGACTTCAGTCAAGTTTAGAGCTAATGGGCTTAATAGTAAGTTATCTTATGTTCATAATTAAGTGTCGTTATTTGTTTAGTTTTATTGTTTCTGTTTTATCAAATTTTCATATAATGTGTTTACATATACTACTTTGAGTGGTATTCACACGTTGTATTGTTGTATTTAAAGAATAATTGAAAGGATATCCCGTGTAAACACATGTATCTAAAGTAACTGCTCTATAATGCAGTTATCCAGGGAAGGTGGAGTGTTGGTCGCAGTTTAAAATTGTTATTCTCCCATCCCATCCTGCTTTATATTCGGTAGATCAAGTCATTGCTAAGGCTTGTCAAGTCAAAAAATGCTGCTTAGATATTAACGAATAACATTTGTATTAATGTAAAGCCTTATTGGATTCATTTAACCTAAATCAGTACATAGTTCTTACGGGAGATTTTAATCTCGGAAACATTGTTTGGAATTTAGATTATGATGATAAATACCTAACTGCATATAATGTAACAAGTGATATTGAGGCATAAGTTATAAATTTTTTTTAGTCAATAAACAGATAGAAATAATATTCTAATATCAACAAATAACATTTATGAATGGAACTCGACTTCGTTCATATGGCCACCGCGGGTAGCGGTCGATTCTTTGGACCCAATTTTCGATGCCACACATTTCGGCCGAAACGGCCACTATTTCCCGTTCAATGTTGGCTCTGAGCTCTTCCAACGTCGTCGGCTTGTTGGCATAGACCAATAACTTGACGTTGCCCCAAAGAAAATAGTCTAGAGGCGTTAAATCGCATGAACGAGGCGGCCAATTGACTGCCCCATTTCTTGAGATAACACGCTCATCAAACTTACTCTTAAATAAATAGATTATAACGTATGCTGTGTGGCTTGTGGCACCGTTCTGTTGAAACCACATGTCGTCAAAGTCCATATCTTCCAATTCGGGCCAAAAATAATCGGTAATCATCGCGCGATAGCCATGGCCATTCACAGTAACGTTACGATCGTTATCGTCGACGAAAAAATATGGTTCAATGACTCCGCCGGCATGCAAACCGCACCAAACAGTTATTTTTTGTGGATGAAGTGATGATTCATGAAGCACATGTGGATTTTCACCCGACCAATTGAGCCAAAAATGAGCTTCGTTACTGAAGATGATTTTGCGATGAAATTCATCATCTGGGCGCATCTTTTAAAGAGCCCAATCGGAGAACGTACGTCGCTTCAAATGGTCCATCGGCTTCAATTCTTGAGTCAGCTCACTCTTGTATGGGTGTAAACTAGGCCGGCTCATTTTTGAAAGTGAAAAAGCACACACAATTTTTGAATCTTTTGACTCTTTTGAATCACAAAATTTGGGATGAAAAACTAAGATCTTCTGAATTTGAGGAAAATCGGTTGAGTCTCTAGCCACCGGAAACGCCGATGAATTTTCCTCCAAAATCGGTTTTTTTTATATTTCTTATCGTATTTTTTTAAACACGAACAAACTAACCCAAACTGTTTGCGGGAATTGAGGATCTTCTGGAGCCACGTGATGCAGTAAAAAAATAATTTCGATTGGAGTCCGATCCTGGCGATTTCAATCCTTTTTAAGAAAATCTCTCAAAATTGCGCAAATATTATCCGATTTTGACGAATCAGGGCTCATTGGAAAATCGGACAGTTCGTATTCTTCGCTTATAAAAACCGATTTTGGAGGAAAATTCATCGTCATTTCCGGTGGCTAGAGACTCAATCGATTTACCTCCAATTCAGGATATCTTAGTTTTTCATCCCAAAGATTCAGAAACTGAGTGTGCTTTTTGACTTCATTTTTTCCATATACTTCGAGCCGCCCTAATGTAAACCAAGATCCTTACGCAAAATTCGCCATAAAGTGGTCTGGGCGATGCGCAATTACTGAGAATGCCGTGGAATTAACTGTTTTGTATCGTTTGCTACGAACGCCTGAACGGCATTGATATTTTCCATTCACATTAGAATTAATGTATTGCTGTGCAAATAAATCAAAAAAATAGCTTAGCTTGTTATGCTTAGCTGTTGAAAGAGAGATAGTTATAGTGGTCGAAATGATTATAGTGTATTTGATGAAATGATTTTTCAGTGCAAAAAAAAAAAAAGTTGAAGGTTTCCTATACAAAAAAAAAGGAGACCCTTTATTGACTATAAATATGGCTTTGACGAAGACTTAAAAACACTTTCCCTAAAAACCTTAGTAAGAACAAAAATTCTAACTACTCGAGATTACTACTCGAGACACTGCAGATTCAAATCTACTACCGGAATTATGCAATCGGCATCTGCTTATCTGTTCTACAAACAAAAGGGTGATACCTGACCACCTTTACCAATGGTATAATATTTTTCCACTTTAAGCCAGCGCAGGAAATGCTGAGAAACGAGCTCTTTAGTAAAATAAACAAAAAAAAAAATAATTTCTTATTTATTATTCTTTATTCAACATATTTTGAGTTATTTATTAAGACTAACAGCTACATTAAGGGAAATAACGAATATTAACATTATCCACGCCTGTGTATAAATTTTATTTAAATATTTACGTGAATAAATCAAATATTTTCCTTACAACTCGTTTTTTCCGTATTTAAATTTTATCTATACCACACAGTGAAGAAGCAACATCATCGCATTCTGTTCCTGCAGTTTATCAATGAAGTTTTTAGAATTAAGATTCTTGATTGTTGCTGAATACTTTCGGTTTGTTATAGTTCTCAGCATCTTGGCTAAACATCTAGGCTATATAATTTTCATTACAAAAACCAAACAAGAACTATAAAAAAACATTAATACCAACATACTTCATTTAAATATGTATGTTGTTCTTTTATTTCAATATTTTTATTTTAATTTTCTTTAAATGCGGAAGTTTTATTTTCAAATAGTAAATATTTTAAAGATATTTAAAAAAATTCGTGCATAATTTTAATATATTTTTTATTAATACTGTTTAAATACTTTAATATTTGATTTAAATATTAATTATTTAACATAAAATTAACAGTTAATTACCCCATTAACCCATGCATAATTTAGTTAAAAAAGTGATTAAATAAATTTTAAATATTTACGTACTCGATTTATGCAAATGCGTTATTAGTTGGAAAATTACTTCGTTTTTGGATGAATTAAAAAATTTTTGGATAAATTTAATATTTTTTCTCTTTGTGTAGGTTCTGAATTTCACTTTTACTCGAAATTGGCATCGAAATCAATACAAGTCGCAACTTCCACATTTCACTTTTTTGGTTTTCAATTTCACTTTTTTTTAAAGTTAAGGCTAGTGAAAGTGCGTGTTCCACAAATACCTTTTAACTATTTTAAAGTGATATCACACCGACTTGATTTAGATGTGTGAATTAATAAAAAAAAGTGAATTGAATACACAATTTGCGCAAGAAGGTCAGGAAGATTCGATATTTTATGTTCCTTTTTGCATTAGTTTTAAGATCAAAAAAACTGATTTTGTTAGAAATAAATTTATTATTTAATATTAACATTAAAAAAATAAATATATTTTTTTCAATTTACATACGCAATAATAAACTAATTTAAATTAAGGGGGAAATATAGCCAGAGGCCGAAAAAAAGGTCATGTTTGTGAATTTTTTTAAGGAAACCTATGGGATATTTTTAAATGAGGGTTTTTATACCTAAAAATGTACACATTTAAGAGTATTTTTAGTTTTTTTTATTAAAAGAAAATTAATATTAAGGTCGATACAGCATTTTTTGTAGAGTGCTCTGAAAAAAAAGGTGAAATGCGGTGACCAAGATTGCTCCTCCTAATTTCATCAGAAACAAGAAAATGAAATATATTATTAAACTAGATACTTAAAACTCGTACTTGTCATAGCCGTTTTTGAAAATATTGATTTTTCACAAAATGGCGGACTTTCGAACGTAAAAAAACGATTTTCGACCAAAAATTCGTCATAATTTTGCCTATAAAAAATGAACGAAGCTATAAAAAAAAAATCCAATGACAAGTACGAGATTATTATGAATAAAATAAGCCTGCAAAAAAATGAAAACGATCTGAGCTTCGAGAAATCTTGGGCACCGACATTGAAAACATGGTTTCGAGATAAACGAGTTTGAAAATAAAGGCCAGCACTGCGCGCTCTAGAAGACAGTTCACTCACTAAGCTATAACTTTGTTATTTTTTGAGATACCGACTTGAAATTTTCACCACAAATTCTTGATACTTAAGGCTTTAAGAAAACTTTTGAAAAAAAAGGTCTGGGTGCGTTTTCCCCCCTTAATAACTAAACAAATTGAAAGCATTTGCTATGTTGTTCCTTATTTGATTGGCGTCATTATTTGTATCTTCTGCACTTATAAAATCGCTTCCAAATGCATTAATTTCATGTTGCACTTAAAAATTTGTCTCTGTTTTATGTTTCTATTTATTATGTCGGAAAACAATATGCAGAGCGCAAGGGAACTGTCGTGGCGTGATATTGAGTAACCACTCGATGCCAGTTGGAGACCAGGTTCGAAACCCAGCTGGTATAGGACATTTTTTCAACTGAAACACATTTGTACACGTTTCTACGTTTACGGTCGTATTATTATTTTAATCATAGCGAGTTACAATGTAATGCAACGCATATGCATTTGGAAAAAATGCCTTTTTCAACTTTTTTGGAAACCTGCGCGGTAAAACGTAACTTCGTCACGTCAAAACTCCTTACATAAAAAGAAAAGCAAAAACAAAAAGAGCAAGACTGCAAAAAAAAAACGTTCAAAAATAATAATAATTACACATAGATATCTTATTTCATTTATTAATTGCAGTTAAATTATTTGTCGTTCAATATCTGGCAAAATTACAAAAGTAATTTATTACTTGTGTAATCGTTGATATGGGCGTTACAAACGGAGTGACAAACTTAATATACCCCTTTTACGTTTTTTAAACGTGGGGGTATAAAAACCGCTATTTTCAGTGAAATAGCTGAAGCTTTTCAATCTTTAGATGTTTTCTGGCTGCTTTTTCTTTTTAAACAGGAATTTTTGAAATGTGCATTTTTGCAAAGCTTGAAACCTTTTCGAATCTGCTTCTTAAAGTCCATTATCGAAGTATCTCCTCTGTCGATGGGACCTGTAAAAGGATAATAGATAGGAAAACTACCGAAGTTTGAAGCCCATAAAACAAAAACCATTCGACAAATGAACTGAGTCGTATCTAGTTGACAAAGTTCATTTGTTAAGATAAGTGACCACATATCTAAGCCGATAGCTGCTAAGTAAGGAGAACCGCAATGAAGTCAACTTGGTCCCCTGATTTCTATCCTCTTCTTCATTGATATATTGTAAAACCTCAAGTTTTCGAAATCGCTTTCGGAACGCAGATGAGCTGAAACATTTTTATGTCAAAAAAATTTTTTAAAAATTTTTATGTCATAAGTAAAATACTTATAGAGTATAGATAAAATACTTATAGAAATATGCAATTGCTGAATATGTGAAAAGATTACTGAAATTTTTTTAATTTCAATGGCATAAAAGGGATGTGATGAGGATTTTTTTGACAAAGCACTCAATCCTTACTTCAAGATTTATGTCATTTGATGTGTCATTTGATGTGTCATATTTTGTAATTATTTAGCAAATGTCAACCAATTTATAAATGTTGGTACGCCTCGATCAAATCCAAGGAACATATAATTTTTTTCATCTCACTATATTGCTTACGGTGGCGGCCGTGGGCAGTGGGTAGAGTGCGTGACCCATACGCCAAAGAACCCTAGTTCAATTTACATCTCACAATGAAAGTTTTTTTCAATTGAATTAATTTTTCTGTTTGGTCGTCACCTCTCTGCAGAAAAAAAATCGGAGGAATTCAAACCGCAGCATTTGATTACAAAAAATAGATGCCTGTATTTGGGCCATCCTTTACAAAATTCATTACCACATAAAACACAAACCTTGCTGTGCGGTCCTATTCTATATCAGTGCCGTTAATGATTCCTATAGACCTTTAAATGGGCACACGAATATACGTAAGTATACACTGAAAAAAAATGTTTTAAAATTGACGACAATTGTTATTAATATGACGAAATTTGTCTTTAAAAAATAGCTTGCAACAAATTTCTTCAAAGTAAGAGAAAATGTGTTTGAAACTTTTGAAAAAGATATGAAAAAAAAAAACTAATTATGAACATATTTTTTTAACACATTGTGTTCAATAAGCTAATGGTTTTTTTATTCAGTGTGCATAATTATGTCTTTTGATATATTTGTCTTTTAAAAAAACAAACCAACCAAAAATACCAACTAAAAACATAGTTGTGCTACAGCCATGTTAAAAATTATTGAGGACATACGTGATAAGTACGACAATGGCGAACTCTCAATTTTAGTATTATTAGATTTTTCTAAAGCTTTCGACCCGAACTTTGAAGTTATGCCCATAAAATTAGAAAAATATTATGGTTTTGATATATACGCGATTGACTTACTACAAAGTTATTTAAATACTAGATTCCAACGTGTTCGTTAAGATGGTAGAGCATCAAATCTAGGACACATTTAGGATATTCACAAGGTGTGTTATCATGTCATATTATCATAATGTAATAAAATTTTACACTAGTTTAAAAATGTAGTTGTTGCCTTCTATATAAAAATAGTACTTAAATATTACAACCCTAAAAGCTATGTTTATTGAGTGTCGTATTTAATCAGCTGTTTTTGACATCAACTTATTCATCTTGAATTATTTAATTTGATTTCAGCGCATGGTTGGAGCTTTTTTTATTCATTAAGATCTCGGGTAAGATCTAATTCATAGCATCATACATATAATTAGATTTATAAAATGTTTTCCTTTTAGTCCAAAAGGAAGTGCCAACCAAAAATGGACAGTGCAATCTTCTTCGCCTGAAAAAGAGTTGCGATTAAGTTTAAGGACCAAACAATTAATCCTATACTTACTTGAGACAGCCATTATATTGTCCAAAATATGCTTTTTGCACAAACCGTCTTTTTCAATTTCTTTTAGCATTGTGATAACAAATATTTATTTTAATTTGTTTTGCATCAGCTGATTGAGAGTTGAAATAGCACAATAAGTTATGAGGGGTTGTTCACACTAGTCGTACATTTTTATGTTTTCAACTTAAGACATTTGACTTTATGAGACCTTGTGAATACCCTTATTGTATCCGGTGTGCCACAAGGTTCTATATTGGGACCTATTTATTCTATTTAGTATATTTATAAATGACGTAGCACATTGTTGTAAATATGTATCCATTAATTTATTTGCTGTCGACGCACAAGTTTACCTCTCACGACCAACTTTGCTCATAGAGGACCTTGTTTGTAGGCTATAAGAGGACTTGCAAAGAATTTACATACTATGGGCTTTAGACAACAGTTTAAGGTTAAATGCACTAAAAATGCATGTTTTACCCATCTCCCCAGCAAGTCTTGACATCGTATCACTTCCGGCAGTTTGTGTCAACAATAAACCTTTAAATTATGATATTCATGTAACAAGTTTAGTTTTAAGCAGAATAGGCATTTAAGTGATTGTGATCATATTAATCAAACAGTTAGCAAAATGTATGCAGTTAGCATATTAGAAAATTATAGGCTTCATCATCTAGTTTCCTCTCTGTCGAAATAGAGATGAAACTAGTAAGAACTCTTTTAAACTCAATCATATCAGTTATTTATATGGGTCAATTGCATACAAAATGCTCTTTTTTTGTCCCCGCTCTTTTTACTCTGTTTTTAGGTAAAAACAAAAAGAAAAAATAAATAAAACATGAGAAAGTGATCACTGAAGAACATGGTATAATAATACAAGGTAGTATTGACAGTTGCTTGGGAAACCAGCATCTGTCAAAAAAAAAGTCAAGAAAGAGAGCGTTCAATTATGCTTATGTTTTCGCCATTGTTTATATATATTTCAGAGCTTGCAAATAACCACACATTTGATAACAAAATATTGCATATTTTATTTTATTAATAGTGAGTTATTATTACTAGAACGAAGATAATTTGTAAACTTAATGTTATTAAGTGCAAACATAAAAAAAGGTTGAAAACGTTTAAGTGTAGCAACCTCAGCAGCTGCAGATGCATGTGGACGAAATTGAAAAAGTTTTCAATTAAAATTAAAACACCACGGCTGGAAAACGTTAAACACATATCAAACATAATTTTTTCACAACTTTCATTATTACAATTGTTTATTTAACGCACATATTTTGCGGAATTTATTTATTTTTACATTCGTTTAATTTTTGTTGCACGAACAACTGTTTTTGACAGATGGTGGTTTCCTTGTTGCTGAGAAAATCTATACTTGTCAATGCTACCTGTATAATTGTATCATGACTGAAGAATATTTATTGACAAAATATATTTATCAGAATCTTAAAATTGTTTGCATATTTGTTTTGAAGAATGTTATATTGCTCTCTCGTACTCGCTGAATACAAAAACATTTGTACCCACCCAGCAGTTATTTTGGAGTCAATTGAAAAAGTGAACTAGTTCATTTCTAGCGCAGTTCGCAGTAGCTCTGAAAAAGTACAAAAGGCATTTAGTGTAGAACAGTTATCTTTGCTTTTGTTTTCAAAAGTATTGCTGACAAAAATAAACGCGTTTTGGTTACTTTTTAAAATTTGCTGCGCACAAGAAAAAATAATAAAAAAAAAAACGTTTATAGACAAAATGTTTTCTGGATTGTGGATGGAAAAGATGGTACAAATGAGATCTTTAGGACCTTTCCATTGCATAAAATTCTTACTTTTGATATGTTCACTTTAAAACTAGTTAAAAAAGAACCACTTTTAGGCTACTGCGAAAGCAACCAGTTTAAAAATTTTCCTAATGCAACTAGTTCAAATATAGGGAAAAAGGAGTGTTTCTGGGGACAATTGTCTTTTCCTATGACATCAACCAGCAAAAAGCGTCAGTTCGTTCAATGTTGAAGGGTATTGTAGTGGAACTAGTACTGGTCCTTTTTGGAACTAGTTCAGAACTATTTTAAATTTGGTCCACTTTTCTGCTGGGCAGTTACACTTTTTGATGAAAAACGTGAAAAAAAAGTTGAAAACAATGCAAAAATATAATAAATAATAATTATTTTGTAATGATAGCATTTATTTCTTATGTTTTATTTTGTCGTTATTCTCAAAACATTGTCATCGCAAATTTTGCTTTCGATTTACATTTAGTCCTCGCGCATTGTATTGAACGTCACTTTTTTTTACGCTTCGTTAGTTTTAATTTAGGTGTGGTATATAGATGTGGTATAGAAAGTTATATTAAGAAAGTGCAGAGATTAGTTCTCACGAAATTTTAAAAATTAAGACGATTAAATATATTATAGTAAATTTTCTTGTGTTTTCTCAGTTCATCATAATAAGTACGTGTAAAAATGTATTGAACGTCACTCGGAGTTTTATTAAAATCATTGTTTCATTGGTTTTGATTAATTTCTTTGTTTTCGTATATTTGCAAAATAAAATTCCTAAGAAAAAAAAACTAAAAAGTGGCAAATGTATTGAACGTCACTTTTAAGATATGTCACACCACCGGCTGAAGTATTCATTATGTATTTCGTTTTTGTATATTTATTTATTTATTTATTGGCCAAACAAGGCAATTTACTTATTCTAACATTATGTTTCTTTTTTTTATTGTTTTTTTCTCTCTCCTTTCCTTGTTTTTGTGTTTGAAGATATGCAATTCGATGTGGGCGTAATCCGCCCACCTGAATGACATGATTTCAAAAACACGCCAAAAAGGTAGGAAGAAGGGAAAAGGAACTTATATACGAACATATTTTATTGCTACTATGTTAGCTTATGATTAATTTAGATTTATAAACTAAAACAAGCAAGGCTTACACAAATATGTACATATATATATATATATTAGAGTGGTCCTTATATGGCTTTTTTTGGAATTTCCAAGATGGATTGTTTTAGATCGGCTCCAATGGTCAAAAAAAATTTTTTGAATTTTTTCAGATTTTTAAATTGACTCTCTAGTCACCCTGTACGTTGATCTTTCTGTATTCTGTTCAAATTACGATTACGGCCAAACGGATACAGCTAGATTGATAAAATTTGGTACAGACAATATTTGGGTACAGGGGGAAAAAATGGGTACAATCGAATAATGATTTCTCCTATCTCCCATATAAGCATTTTTAAACATTGTATGGGAGGTAGGCGTTAACAATAATCACTTAGGCTCATTTTTCGTCTCAAACAGCTTAATTATATTTAAGTTATCTGTACCAAATTTCATGCACCTAGATTTATCCGTTTGACCGTAATCGTTATTTCAACATACTACAGAAAAACGGACGAACAGGGTGAAGCAGGGCTCAACATATTCAATAAGCAGACGGTCAGGCAGAGGAACAAATATAAGAATACGGCTTAAGTGACGCTGATCCTTCCCTGCGTTACAAACTTATGGACAAATCGAAAACACCCTGAGCCCTCAGTCATCCTGTTGGTAACTAATTTTTTTAAATTGAAGTCAGGCTGTAGCGAATATTTAGTAAATGAATAGTGCACACAATTCAATCTTTAAAGTATTATTTCTTTTATTAGTATTAGTTCAAAGTATAACAGGAAGTCGATCATTCAAAATAAATATTGTTTCATGATCGTCTCTTTTTTGAAATCAGGAAATATTTTTCTGTATTCAGAGACAATTTGCAACACAAATATTTTTTGTTCTTCGTTTCGCGTCAAAATATCGTTGTATTCCGAAAACAAATGAACTTCTCTTTCTGCAACGTCATTTACTACCTTTAAATTTTAATATTTAAGCCTCGTTGATAATTTTTATTCTGATCCCAAAGAGCTGGATCTATCTTCAAAAACTGGTCATCAATCTCGAATCTGAGAAACAAATTTCTTGATTGAGGGGTAATAAAATAATCCATCTGTTTTTCACATAAACTGCTAATATCGTCCCCACTTATTTGTATACGTTTTGGATAGCAACTATCAATATCTTCTAAAGGACTCAATTTTAATACCATTTTTCTCTTAACTTCGAGCGGCAATGATTCGTCGAAGAACGAAATTGCAGCACATTTTGGATTCAAATACCATAAGTGATTGCAGAACTTCTGGAGGGTAACTGTTGAAACCTCTTCGTCAATCAAACGATAATCATGCAGCTTTTTTAGAAAGCTGAGATCGAGATTTGGTGCTTTTGTAGTGACTGTGCAAGTGAACCAAGCCTTGATATAGAGCATTACGATGAAGAGTGATGTACTACGAATTGCCTCGAATTCTTCACTAGTCATTTCAAACTCAGATCGAAAAATAAAAATTTTTAAGCAATATATTGCTTTTGCCATCCATCGGGCATGATGAAAAGCTCCGGGTTGGTGAAAATAAATATTATTTGGTTGAACTGAACCAAGAAAAATGAGAGTGAGATTAAGAAACTCTTTATAATCGGCTCTGGGTTGGAGATATTCTAATGAATCTTGTACAAATGATCTTAATTCTTCGATTCTCTCCAATGAAAGATGACGTAGAACTATTTCATCTTCTAATCCAGTTTGATACTTCGATTTATCAATATTTTTCCAAGAATTTCGGAACTTCAGGAAAAGTGGAACATTAGGTCCAGTCGTTGCAGGCATCTTCCTTTCAAATACACATCGAAGAACTAATTCAAAAATATGATGCCTGCAGGGCAAGAAGAGAATATTTGTTCCCAGCAGTCGCTCTAAAAGAACGGCAGCACCATTTTTTATGCCTAAATTTGATGCAGTCGTATCGCAGCAAAGAGCTTTGACAAAATCTTGAAGACCCCAACTGTAAAGTACTTCATAAACTGCATTCGCTTGACTAACTCCTTTGCCATTTTCTGCTACGGGTACCCCAAGAAGTTTCTCAGTCCTACCATTTGAAACGCTGACCGGTAATCTATCAAGCATTTCCATTTTGAGCGAATCGTAAAAAAGTTTTCCATCCCAATGGAGAACAAGGGCCTTTAGTTCAGTTTCCTTAAAAACTTTTTTGATTTGCGTGGCCTGTTCTTCGCGTATTTTCTGTCGTTGAATTTTAATGGATGACCTATTAAGAACAAGCGAATCCAGATCAACATCCAGTGCTTCTGCTATAGCACCAACAAGGTGAACAGCATCTCTGTCACTCACTTTACACTTATCAAGAGCTGCAATAACTTTAGGGTTACGCCGATGGTCCTGCTTCACTATCGTTTTCTGAAGTAACTTCTGAGAAACTTCTGATGCTTCTCTGACTGAATGGTGGAAAAGACGAGTCCTCACTAGATGCTAGTTCTATTAAATCATCTGGAACGGACATAAGAATTTTTATATCAATGAAATTTTCATTCATAACACAGTCTCAACTTAGAAAAAAAAATTATTTAAAAATTTAATTTACTTAGTTTAGATTTAGTTTTGTTTCATAACATAGAAAATTATCTTACCTAATGTTTGATCGATTTCCTTATTGCTCTTTTTTATCCTTCGATCAATTAGCTCTTTTTTTTTGTTCTCTACACGATCGATTTGTTCATAATATATCTCGATCTGAATAATAGAACCCACGGCACCATCTCTTCGCTGACTCATGAGAAAATCTTTGCTTCTTTGATCAATTTTTGTCGACTCTATAGTAGAATTGTCAGCAATATCAAATAAATTTTCAAGGTCAGCAGAAAACGTTTGTTCTTTCTCCAGATTATATGGTTTTCCTGCATTTTTATGTATGTTCGACCACTGTGAATGAAGGTCTAACAACTTGTCAATGCACCTTGCTTCATATTTAACAGGCAAACGAACTCTTTCCCAAAACACTTTCACTTTCTCTATGACAGACTTACAATTCACTCTTAATTTTTTCCGAGGATTTATAATCTTAATGTTATAAAACAACACTTGTAAAACTTGCCCGTTTGAAGGAAGTTGATCCCCATCAATCGAAGATTTAATATCGCCTATTAAAAATATGTTTTTAATCGTTTCTGAGCTTGATGCCATGATGTTATTTTACATAAATAGAAAGATTTAAAAACTCGTATGAATTAAAACACAAAGCTTATTTTTATTAAGAAAAAAACGACTTGCCAACAGAGTGACGGTTGGACTTAAAATAAATGTTTTCCATGTTGACGTCACAGTCCCGTTATATTTTTTTATCAGCGTCACTTTCTAAGTCGGCTACGTCGTATTCGTATATTTGTTCCTCTGCCTGACCATCTGCTTATTGAATATGTTGAGCCCTGAGTCACCCTGTTCGTCCGTTTTTCTGTAGTATGTTGAAATAACGATTACGGTCAAACGGATTAAGCTAGGTGCATGAAATTTGGTACAGATAACTTAAATATAATTAAGCTGTTTGGGACGAAAAATGAGCCTAAGTGATTATTGTTAACGCCTACCTCCCATACAATGTTTAAAAATGCTTATATGGGAGATAGGAGAAATCATTATTCGATTGTACCCATTTTTTCCCCCTGTACCCAAATATTGTCTGTACCAAATTTTATCAATCTAGCTGTATCCGTTTGGCCGTAATCGTAATTTGAACAGAATACAGAAAGATCAACGTACAGGGTGACTAGAGAGTCAATTTAAAAATCTGAAAAAATTCGAAAAATTTTTTTTGACATTTAGAGCCGATCTAAGTTGATCCATCATGATGTTGATTTTAAGGACCACTCTAATATATATATATATATAAAGCATCTGACGCTTGTGTTAATTTTGATTGTTGAGGGATTTAAATAGAGCAAGCTTGAAAGAGGATTTGGACATGGAAGGTGAGTAGAATACTGAAATGTTATTAAATTCTCTACAGCATCGATTGATGGGTTCGTTATTGGCATATGTTGTATGGTGCTTATATTCAGTTAACAGTCTAGTATGCCTAGAACGTCTTATTGGATTGGAAGGAAATCAAACTAGAAATAAATTCGCTGTCTATAGCACCGTTTATAACATTAAACGTAAAGCATGAACCCAGTAATGATCTCCTTGATGATAACGGTATCAAATTTAGTAGGCTGAGTCTATATTTAAGAGTAAAATAGCAAAGTTAATGCCTGCTGAAAGAGCACGAAGATATCGGGAAAAAATAAAGCTAGATAAGGAACGAAATGAAGAATATAAACGAAAGCGAAAAGAATGGTACCTATGTATGACTTTGACCTGATTTTTTCTTTTTGTTTTTACTAACTGATATCGCCAATTTCACATTGAAGTGATCAGTTGCACTGACCATCTCCGATTTCTCTCAAATATTTTTCTTGCATTGGTTTATTGATTTGAAAACCAAATTCGAAGTTATAAATTTTTAGAATAATTGTTCGCGGCCAAAATAGGGTCTATTTGGAGACAACGTAGCTCAATCAACTCAAGACGATTACCGATAATATAGTATCATTGGAAAATTGATTTCATCTATTTTGAGGAAAAGTACAAAATTTTTAAAAATATTGCAATAACTTGACTCATACTTAATTTGTTTAAGTTCAATACCATGCCAGTAACACGTGCTATACTTTTTTTTTCTTTTTTATAATTTTCATTTTTTTACGTTTTTACGTTAGGTTATACCTTTCCAAAGATATAAAATGAAGATGTGGTCTTAAAGGGTTCAGAAGTTATATTGTAAAACGTGAAGTCTTGATAAATTTTCAATACAAATTCAACTAGCTATTGAATTTTTTAATTTTTTGTAAAAAAGTAAAAAAAAAAAAAATTCGATGAAAATTGTATGTATAGCCGAATTTTATACTTTATATTTAATTTTTTTTGTAAAAGAATAAACCTGTTTTTTGTTAAACTCTCAATTTGATTTAAGTTATTTGGTTAAGCGCAACAAAATGTATTGAACGTCACAAAATGTCTTGAACGTCACTCTGTTGTTTTTAAACAGTTTTTAATTCTTTACTGCTACAAGTCTACTACTTTGAAAATAACCTCTATGTTGATGTCTTTTTGGAGAAAAATTTGAATTTTTCCCGTTAAAATTGTAAAATATGTAGGCATTTTTGGTAAAAAAAATCATTATTTCTGTAACTGAAATGGCGATTTTTGCAAAAGCTGATTAAATTAATTAAATAACTTATCACAGTAAGCTTTAATTTACAACATTTTTCAAATTTTTAGTGATTTTTTCCGTATATCTGCTGTGTGGCGTTCAATACAAAATCGTATAAAAACCATAGAATTGGCCCGAAATTGCTTAAATTTGTGATATGATGTCGATTGAAATTGTGAGTGTTCATACTGAATTGAAGTAATTTCGTTTGACGTTTATTTGTTTACCTTTTTGTTTCAAGAAAAAGAACATTGTATCGTTTATTTATATTTATATCAAAAAAATACGGGATTAATGATTAATGATGAAGCTGAATGGAATATGCAGCAGATAATACACGAAAGACAAGGCTAGTCATAAGGAGAAAGAACAAAGAACCTGCAAATAAATAACTTAAAAAGACAGCAGTTGATGCTTCTGGTTATTGCAGTCAGGCTTTCATCGCAATGTCCTCATCCATTCTTGTAGACACCACGCAGTTCATTCACACACAGACCACAAAGGTCTTTTTTTCAATTCGTCTTTTTTTATAAATTATCAAAAATTCGAATAAACAACAAATTCAAAAAGACGTTAAAATTATTAATATTTTGACGGATTATATTGATTGACAATATTTTTATTGGCAGTGCTGCCAAACTTGGTATCAACATAACTGGGTTGCCTTACAATTTAACTCAATTTCGTAGTCAATTTCGATGAGATTGAGATTTATTCCTAATTTCATTTGAAATAGTACGTTCGCACTAGCCCGAAACTGCGCAATTTCGAGCATATTATCAATTTCGGCTGAAATTGAGTTGAAATTGCTTAATTTAGCCACACAAATTCTTTCAATTGAAATTAGGAACCAATTTCATCGAAATTGATCACCTGCAGGTACCAGCGTTGTCTTTCGTGTATTTTCTGCTGCATATTCCATTCAGCTTCATCATTAATCATTAATACCATATTTTTTTGATATAGAGATATCAATAAACGATTCAATGTTTTTTTTTTCTTGAATTACGAAAAAGTAAACAAATAAACGTCAAACGAAATTACTTCAATGCAGTATGAACACTCACAATTTCAATCGACATCATATCACAAATTTAAGCAATTTCCGGCTAAAGCAATTAGCATGGCTAAATTAAGAATTAGTATAGCTAAATTAAGCAATTTCAACTCAATTTCAGCCGAAATTGGGAATACGCTCGAAATTGCGAAGTTTCGGCCCAGTGCGAACGTACTTTAAATTTTCGTCCAGCGATTTTTTACGTTTTTTATGAATTAACAGTTATTTTTGCGACAAATTGAATTTTTGGATTTCCGTTATTGCTTTTTATTAAAACAGAAATAAGCTGCATACCCACATTTGAGTTAAAAAGCTTCGTTATTTATGAAAGGTACTTTTGAGAGGTGTATTTAAACTTTAGTCCCTGACTGTATATTCACATCAGAATCCGCCAAATGACATCCGTCATATCCCTATTGAAAACCAATATTATGCATTTTTGGAAGATGTAAACATTTAAAATGCAGATTCGATTGTTTTATTTATTTTTCTCTTCTAATTGATTGTATTTTTAGAAGTCTGAATTTTACTGTGTTGGACTATCAACCTGGCTGAATTTTCTTGTTAATTGTGCCACTTCTCCGCATATTTTGTCTTACCTATATCTCTTATCATTTATCAAAACAAATTAAGCAGTTGATTCCTTGTGCTTTGTTTGGGATGTTTAAGGGATTGTCCATCGAATAACGTTGAATAAATTGTTTTCCTTTTATTTCACTTCATTTTTAAGCAGTCTCATCAAAATATATCATACCATGAACCAATTAATAAAGATCATGCAAAGAAAAGAGCCGCCATATTGTAAACAAAACAAAGCTGGTAGATCTGACGTCATCGGTCACAAATTCTTTTGTTTACGTGTAGCGATTATATGTGAAAAATTATTTCTTGAAGTTTTAAAGAATTATTAGTGTTTATAATTCAGTAATTGTTTGTGTTTTTTATAAAAATGAAGTGTGCTGTAGCGACGCGCAATAATTGCAACAGCAAAAAAAATTTACTTTAAATTTCGTTACTGCATGAAAATATAAACAAACAAAGTATTCAAACACTTTTTTCGCGAATTAAACTTGTTAATTTTATAATTTTCCACTTTTATTTAAGTTTTCACATGTTTTGCATGAAAAATGTATGTAATATAGCTTTTTTGTGACCGATGACGTGGCACGAAAAAAATACTTTTTTCTCGCACTGCTGATTGCTTGATCTTGTCTTGTTGGTTCATGATATCATACTAGAGATGGGTCGTTCCGAACCTGTATAGTTCCTGGAACTATGTTCACAGTCGGACATAGTTCCAATCGTTCCTTTCATTCATTTTTAGCATGTTCAAACAGTTCCGGTTGCAATGAATATTTTTCTATAAATCAATATGAACCGACTTCTCTTTCACACATATTATGGCTTACACGAATTTGTGATCGACTATAAGTGCAACGATATGTTTGCGAACGAACGAAACAACTGATGTGTGAAATGGTAAGATGACATTTCGACGTTCTTGTTGCGCGCAATCATGATACAATTATAAGGTAGGCCCAATTCGGAGACAAAAAAAACGAAGAAGCAAAGCAAAGCAAAGAAAATCAAAACATTGGCGTAGGTATAATGTCATTTTTAACAACTGACGTTTATTCGTTCAGCGATAGGGATGTATAATTTACTTTTAACAGTATGAATCTGGGTATTGGGTATTGAGTACCCAGATTTTTTGTGGAATAATACACGAAAAGTAAGCAAAACCCTTAAAATTTAACAAAATGAGTTATGTTTTAAGATATAATACAAAATGAATTGTATTTTAGCTTTCAACAAAGCAAATAAAAGTGAACTTTTTATATAATTTTTATTCGAGTTCTTACTTCGATTGTTCAGTAACCAATTTATTTGCATCGCTTTGTATTGTATTTTGACATTATACCTACGCCTTTGTTATTGTTTTGTTGTTGATTTGTAGTCATAGAGAGTGTGTTTTTCCTGGGCCTACCTTATAATTGTATCATGCGCGCAATGCTGTGTTTATTTCGTTTTAAACATGCTTTCATTGAATTGAATGGAACTGCGGAACTAGATAGTTCCGCGGACATGTTACAATCTGCTGCATATGAGTTGCATGAGTTTCATTCAATCGAATGGAACTGCGGAGCTAAATAGTTCCGCGAACATGTTACAAGCTGCTGCATATGAGTTGCATGAGTTTCATTTAATCAAATGGAACTGCAGAGCTAAATAGTTCCGCGGACATGTTACAATCTGCTGCATATGAGTTTCATTCAATCAAATGGAACTGCGGAGCTAGATAGTTCCGCGGACACGTTTTGCAACTCGAGAGTACTCAATTTGTTATTTTTAAGCATGGTAAAGGGTGATTTTTTTGAGGTTATGATTTTCATGCATTAGTATTTGACAGATCACGTGGGATTTCAGACATGGTGTCAAAGAGAAAGATGCTCAGTATGCTTTGACATTTCATCATGAATAGACTTACTTACGAGCAACGCTTGCAAATCATTGAATTTTATTACCAAAATCAGTGTTCGGTTCGAAATGTGTTTTATCGACAAATTTTGTTCAGCGATGAGGCTCATTTCTGGTTGAATGGCTACGTAAATAAGCAAAATTGCCGCATTTGGAGTGAAGAGCAACCAGAAGCCGTTCAAGAACTGGCCATGCATCCCGAAAAATGCACTGTTTGGTGTGGTTTGTACGCAGGTGGAATCATTGGACCGTATTTTTTCAAAGATGCTGTTGGACGCAACGTTACGGTGAATGGTGATCGCTATCGTTCGATGCTAACAAACTTTTTGTTGCCAAAAATGGAAGAACTGAACTTGGTTGACATGTGGTTTCAACAAGATGGCGCTACATGCCACACATCTCGCGATTCTATGGCCATTTTGAGGGAAAACTTCGGAGAACAATTAATCTCAAGAAATGGACCGGTAAGTTGGCCACCAAGATCATGCGATTTGACGCCTTTAGACTATTTTTTGTGGGGCTACGTCAAGTCTAAAGTCTACAGAAATAAGCCAGCAACTATTCCAGCTTTGGAAGACAACATTTCCGAAGAAATTCGGGCTATTCCGGCCGAAATGCTCGAAAAAGTTGCCCAAAATTGGACTTTCCGAATGGACCACCTAAGACGCAGCCGCGGTCAACATTTAAATGAAATTATCTTCAAAAAGTAAATGTCATGGACCAATCTAACGTTTCAAATAAAGAACCGATGAGATTTTGCAAATTTTATGCGTTTTTTTTAAAAAAAAAAGTTATCAGGCACTTAAAAAATCACTCTTTATAATAATACAAGGTAGCATTGACAGTTGCTTGGGAAAACATCTCCTGTCAAAAAATATACTCAAAAAAAGAGCGCTTACAATCCGCCATTGAAAACACAAACAATGTTGAAAACGTTGAAGTAAAAAAAAACAACAACCACAGCAGCTGTAGATGTATTTTTACAAAAAGCTGTTTTTGACAGGAGATGTTTTCTTGTAGAAGAGAAAATAAGCAGTTGTCAATGCTACCTTGTATTATTATACCATGATTTTTAAGCATTTATAAGTTACATACGAACGGACGGACAGACAGACGGACATGGCTAAATCGACTTGGGTGGTGATGCTGGTCAAGAATATATATACTTTGCTATACCTATGCCTCTTTATGGGGCTTACAAACAGAGTGACAAAATTAATATGCCCCTATTGCGTTTTTCTATGGGAGCCCCCCTAAGGAGTGGTCGGAGGGAATAGGTGTCTAAGGAAAAAATGTTCCTTTTTCAAAAGTAATGGGGGTCAGTCATACATATTAATCCTCTTCGGCCTTCTCTTAAAGCCCTTCTGTTCAGGTGAAGAGAATACGTATACAAAAACCATAAAAAATTGCTACTACAGCTCAAAGGAACTACATAGTTCCGCGGACATGTTTCCGCGAACTAGTTCCGCTGTACAAAAGAATCGTTCCATGTTCGTTCCGACCTCGGAACTGTTTAGCACAAGCCTATGATATCATACCCGAGAATACCAACGGTAAAAATATTATATCAATTGGCTGATCGCGCAGTCGATAACAAAGTTTAAGTCCTAATAAAAGAGGCTTTGGCTTTGCCATATGAAACAACAACAAGTGTTCTTAAGTTCGCGCGTTGAACTATAAAGAACAACCAAACAAATTGCTTACTTAGTATAAAGAAACTTTGGCAAGACTAAACTTCTTAGTAAAGCTGCAAATGCTTTTTAAAATGCTTTTTGTTAAAGCAAATTTTAAGCTTCGGCAGTGCTTTTCACAATCATCGATGCAAAGCTTAATTCAAGTTACCTTCAAGTTCATTTCAACTAATACGAATACAGAGCGTTTGAGAAAGCGTTTAACAGTTTTTCGCTTTCGGCTAGTTGACTTTATTGTCCGCTCTTATTTAATAGCTTTATTTTGAAAAATGACAACCGTGAGCTTAAATTAAACAGGCGCGCATCCTTTGCCATCATCATCTAGTTTAAACAAAAGAAATCTACCTTCTAAGCTTTGGCAAGCTTAATTCTAATTTCAAAATAAATAACTGCATAAAATTAGATTAGCTCAATCCAAATAAAATATGACCTGAAACCCAATAACAAATACAAGTTATACTCTGTTATACTGCATGGCAGCAGTTTTTTTTTTATTTCCTTACATTTTCTAATATCTAAGCATTTTGAGTCGACTGCGCTGCCATCTACCGATTGGCATTAGAAAACTGTGAGCATGTGAATTTCTAACCAGGCCCCCAGAAACGACAGCAATACGCTCTAATACCAAACAAATGTATAGCAGCATCAAGATTAGACAAGCGACCGCACGATTTAATAGATACTAAGCCCCACCGTGCCGAACACCAACCAACCATTGCCAGCTGAGATTGGCGAGTTTATTTTTCATGTATATATTTTTTTGCTTTTTCTTCTGTTCCGTTGTCGTGAAGAATAACAGCAGCGGAAAGCGGGCTAAACAGCTGTTACTTGTTTTGCACAAACAAACAAAAAACTACTGCGCAAAATCGTCTGATGGAATCACCTAATGCTGCACAACACACGCAAAACTTAGAAAGCTAATACAGAAGAAATACATACAAACAAAGCAACACGTCGAATACCAGGGCTTCAGGGAGTCACTTACTGTCTGGCTAAAAAAGCCACTCCAACTTAAGCGCCACACATTCTGATACATATACCTTATGTTAAACTCGCAGTTGAATGTAATTTGATGAAAATATCTGAAAGTTAACAACATCCTTCAGCCTCGCCCTCACAACTTTACTTTTTAAAGCATTTGAACAGAAATGCGAGAAATACTTTTAATTCTCATTCAAATTTATATCTGAATTCGCTTTAACCAGACACAGTTAACTTTTCGGGCCGTTTTATTCACTTTTTCTAACTTGTGTTAACTTGTACAAGTTAAATAACTTTTGTCAACTTGCCAAGTTGTTTGACTTGCGGAGTTAAAAATTTTAATTTCTAAACTTAGAAATGGGTTTCATTCAGTTTTAGTTTTTATCAGTTGAAGTTTCTGGCATCAAAGTTCAGTAGTGTTATAATTATTCGAGTTATCAAAATATCCCAAGGAAATTTAAATCATTTGTCGTAAAAAATAAGAAATAAAATATTGAAATTAACTTTTGAAATTGATTGTTTCTGAATCAATCAATCGAGTTTGAAAATAATATCATTGCCGAGCTGAGTCAAAATTAACTATATATTTATTTTTGGTTCCTATATATAAAGAAACTTATGAATTGACTTTTATAATCAGAATAATTGTTTTATTTTTTTGGCTTTTGTATATAAAATTCAAAGATGAGGATGTAGATGAAGATGAACATTAGAGCGGATAAAAATTTAGATTACGCCGTTCGGGATCTCAAAAGTTATAGGAACTCATAAAAACGATTTTTGCATTTTTTTTCAAATTGGATAATTTTCATCGAAAAGGCTTCGAAAAAAAAAATGTTTTTATTATTTTGCACAGACCGTATATCAAAAACTGCTTAAAAGACAAATATCTTACACATGCCGACATTTTGGCATAAACCAATTTTTAAAATTATGCATTATTATAACCTTCATTCACCTCCAAAAGTCGCATTTTTTGTTATTTTAAAAAACAAAAAAAAATGTAACATTAACATTAACATTCTTGAGAATAAGAACATTCCGTTCATCGCCGTTCGGAGTCGGCGTTAAGCCTGTAGGTCCATTTCTCGGTCAATTGTGTACAAACTTAATAACACGCACAACACAATTGATCGTAAGAAGCTAGGTCAAAGTCCTTTCAAGGGCTGAAATGGCCAGTTATTTATTTTTTATTTTTTTTAACATTAACATTAACATTAACATTAATATTAACATTAACACTAACATTAACATTAACATTAACATTATCATTAACATTAACATTAATATTAACATTAACATTAACATTAACATTAACATTAACATTAACATTAACACTAACATTAAAATGATATGCGTGTTGATAGTGTTGTACAGTAATTAATATTATATTGTTGAATTGAAAACGCGCCAAAATATCTAATATATTCAAATTGGCATCCGAGACATGTTTGAACATTTAAAGAGAACTCATCCCTTTCGATTTCGGTAATTTTCAGCGTCCTCGTCATCTGGCGATTGGATATTCATGTGTGGTACAGTCATTTGGATATGCTGAAAAATTCTCTCAAACCATTTAGGAATTCACCTTGTTGGGCTTGCATTTTGACGAATTGTGACCTAAATTAGCAAGGGCTACACCCACTCTATGCAATACATTGAGCACTGATGAAATATACACTCCACTGAAGTTCGCGACTGCGACCTGAACTGATCCAAGAGCACAATACCGAAGGAAAATCAATAATTGAGTGATTAGCCATAATCCAAGTGAGCTATTTAAAATGTAGATTGAAAAAACAATTACATTTAAGCCGTGCCAAAGTCTAAGCAATAATTAACTCAATTCAACGTTGTTCGTCGCAATGTAGCTTAACTTTGATCAGATCCAAAATCATCAAGGTGGTTTATTTTGCCAATCGAAAACTATCAACAAAATCAATATCATCCCACTTGTCTACAAAATTAAACACTTATTGTATTCAATTGTAGCCTACGATTTTTTACGAATGAAACAAAAATCTCAAATTACACCAAATATCTCAAGTTTAAAGTGGAGCCAATATCGGAAGTTATTGAAATCACAAGTTGACGAAAGTTATAAAACTCAAGTAATATCAAATTTTAAATTTCAAAAGTTATGTCAGGTATGTATATTGTACTGAAAAAACAAATTTTTTTCAGTTTCAAAAAATCCAAAAGTTTTTTCTAACTCTCAATTTATAAAAGTGAATAAAACGGCCTTTAGTCATATTGAATTGCCATACATTGGCGGTTAGACTAAACTTCAATATAATTCAGTTTTCATTAGTATTTCATTCTGATGTCTTCTCAGGTGCAATACGAGTAGACATTAGAATGGATGGAAAGAAAAAACAACTTCAAATAACCAATCGTCGTTACAAATGTGAAGTTGCGAATCTGATAATCATACTTTTCAAGAGAGCAAAAAAAACCATAATTCTTATTCATGTTACAATATTTAATAGTTTTATATTACTTTATAAGTGTTGTTCATGGTGTTGCACAGTATATAGCTCCACTTAAACAATAGATTCAATGGAAAAAGAAAAATTGCAATTTCAAAGAAAAAGAATTGCAAAGAAAAATCAGCAATTTTTTAAATTTAATAGGTCTTCACGACGATTAAAAATAACTTCACTAAACAGCAACAGCGTCCGTGGCGTAGTTGGTTAAAGTGCGTGGCCTCTATGTCAACGAACCTGGAGACCCGGGTTCGAACCCCAGCAGCGACAGAAAATTAGTTTAAAATAATTTTTCTGTACGGCCGCCACCTCTCTGCAGACAATGGCAAACCACAGAGAGTAATCAAAAAGCCATGTAAAGCTTCTTGAGAATAAGAACATTCCGTTTATCGCCGTTCGGAGTCAGCGTTTAACCTGTAGGTCCATTTCTCGGTCAATTGTGTACAAACTTAATAACACGCACAACACAATTGATCACAAGAAGCTAGGTCAAAGTCCTTTCAAGGGCTGAAATGGCCAGTTATTTATTATAAACAGCAACAGCGAAATTTCCTGAAGGGAAATGTGAATAAAATGTTGTTGAATAGAATGTTATTAAAGTTGAACAAAAAAAACATTTATTATGGAAAGTGTGCCTAATTCTGTTCGTTGTGCCTAATTCGTTCATTGTTCGTAAGTTGCTTATAGCGTAGGTTTGAAAGCATTATGGCGACCGCGAAAATCAGTCTATGCCAGGGCTGGGCATTCTAACACAGTCACATTTTATTTTGTCTTGTTGGTATTGATGCGCTCTCAAATCGCACACACTGAGCGAAAAAGTTATCACAATTATCTTGATTTGTAAGTTTTTATTTTTATTTTATGTTTTTATTTTTAGTCATTGGCACTATCTTCTAATCTTCTAAATATCGATCGCTAAGTGAGTTGAGTTGCTTGCTTAAATTAGCTATCATGATTAAGAAGGCACTTTCGCAACAATATGTTGATGCAAACATTAAAATATGTTTATAGATTTCGTTTTTTTGTTTCTCTTTAAAATTTTTCCAAAATTAAGTATTAAAAAATTAATTTATATGGAATGTGAGTGACCAATGCAAAAACATCTTAAAAGCTAATGTGTATTAATTATTTAAAACCGGAATATATACGAATATGAAAGTCTACAAAATAAAAAATATGTGCATAAGTATTATGAATCTACAAATCGATAAGTTGGTTTTTTACGAGTGTACGTAAAATTTGAAGCGCAAAGCGACATGGATCCTCACAGCATCTTCGTCAGTGAACGACTGAATTATATTCTCTTCTGTTGTGAGCTTTATATACATGAGAAAAGTTACGCTCACAGAGAGCTCAGTGAGCTATGGAGTGCCCTGCGCTGGTCAATGCACATGTACATAGGAAATTCGAGAATGCCCTACATTGCATTAGAACCTTCTAATTCTATTTGCTTTATACGGCAGATATTCTAATACAGTTCTTTGAGTATAGCCTTAAATTTATTGATATTAAATCAAGACAATATATACATATATATCTGAGGATCATTAAACTTTGAAATAAAAAACTTTTCAAAATATATCAGGTATGATATTTCATGAGCGGGTGTATAAAAAAAATGTAAAATCGTGTATGATATGTATATTCATATAAATCTGTACATTTATGTGTATCATAAATATGTATAATATGTATGTATATCTTAAATGATATACCATCACCTTCCATGCTTACCGTCATTACCTTACACTGTATAACAAAACTGCTTATTTCTAAGTAAACAAAGGCAAGGGTTGAGAGGTGTTGACTGCCTGTCCATTTAAAAGAACTACAACAATTTTATGGGAGACGTTGTTCTGGCAGATTCGTCACTTGGAAGATATACATAAACAAAAATTAGAACAACCCAATAAAACATAGAGCGGACTCGGATTCGTTTCGGATTCGAAACGGAGCCGAGATCTCGGATCCAATTTCTCGCTTTCTATTTGGATTCGAAATGAATTCGAGAATATAAAAAAGGGAATATTTTATTTTATGAAATGTGTATATTTTGTGGAGAATATTAATATAAGCAATATTTTCAATTTTGTTTCTTTATTTAAACGATTTTAATGTACCAAAGGAACACGCAAAGAAATTTTTCGTTTACCACAACTGAAAAATTCACCAACTATACTTGGTATTGGCGAGCTGTATTTGCCGCAAACGAATATTCAGTTGTCACAACTTAAAAATATATCTTATATCAGGCCTAATCAGCGAAATGAATAAAAGGGCCAAAGCCTAATTAAGAAAGATAATCGTCTGATTAAAATAAACAACAAAATACATTAACAATAACAAAAGCGAACATGTAAGCGTCACCACCATCGACGGCAACCTAATTTGTTGCTTTTTGCAAGTGCAAGGAATGTGTTGATAAAAAAATCCCAAAAACAAAATACATATGCGACAAGCATGCGTAGCAGAACACGAGATCGTCTGAATTTCTATTCCACTAACAAAACACACGCACAACAACAATGCTGTATGTTTGGTGGTCGCGCCGCACGCTTGTGCGTTTCGATGCGTATGTTATTGTTGTTTGTTATAGGTCATTTTCGCAAGTGCATTTCGTCGTAAATTTGACGCAAGCAAAATGTGAGTTTTATTCAATTTTAACCCTGCAGTAGTCGCGCGGATTACATATGTAATCCAGTCATGCAAAATTATGAATTTCACAATTGTTTGCAATCGATATTCATTGATTTTACGTACTATAAGAATTATGTTTATGTTGTTTTTTTAAATAAATATAATATAAAATAAAGTAATAATAAAAATTAAAACAAATAACTAAGCATTTTCAAATTGACATCTCTTATTTTAAACTTTAAAAAACGGATTACATATGTAATCCGCGCGACCGCACTCTCGTCACATTTAGGTACGCGACTACTGTAGCGTTAATAAAAGGGCCAATTATTACAACAAGGGCCACAAGGGCCACCTTTGTGATTAGGCCTGTCTTATATATATAAACCGCAAGCTATTTCGGTCATTATTATTTATTATATTAATAATCTTTCTCATTATGTCCGTCCGTCTTCTTATGGATTCCACCTCTGTTGCTATCTTCGTCCGCGTATTAAGCAAACTACCAATTTCCTTATATAGTAACAATTTGTCCAAAAAGTAACTCTAAACTATAAGCGTTATGTTTATACAACGAAGGGAAAAATAAACAAAATTTTCAGTTGGGAAAAACGAAATTTTCAATTGCTGCAATTTAAAAATCACTCGCGTTTATGACAAACGAAATTCATTTCCTGCAACTAAATGACTCGTTTCTCACAACTGAAAATTTTGTTTATTTTTCGTTCAACGTTTATGACAACTGTTGAAACGTTTGCAATAAACGATTTCAAGCACGACAAACGAAGTTCGTTTGCGGCAAACTGGCGATAAACGTTTTTTTTCTTTGCGTGAATGAAATACAATTCTTTACCTAATTTTAAAAACTTTTTAATATTTTCTACCATGTGTTTACAAAGCCTCAAATTGCACTTCTCAATTTGCCAAAAAATAAAAAAGAAACCGTGGCAACCATAGATTTAAATGTCAAAAACAAAAAAATAAAATGTTCTCGTTTTATAAACTTTCAATAAACGATCGCATTTTCACACTTTTTAAGTTTTTTTTAATAAAATTAAACTTATGACAATTTTAAGTGATTCCTCTTCATCAGGTAGCTACACAAATGCAGGTATTTATAAATAAAGGGACTAAATAGGTAAAGAGAAGCCATCCATTAGAGTGGTAAGTTTTTTACTAAAGTTCCCGGCCGTGACTGAACCTGCTGGACACAAAAAGTTCCTCTGCAGAAGCAAACAGAAAATTAATTTTAAAAAACAAATGATGTCAACGAGATAGGACATATCTACAAATTTCTTTGCAATTGAAAAAAACTTTTTTGTCCAGCACCTTCCGTCACGGCAGTGAACTGCAGTGGGGGATTTTCCCTTTACCGAACGGCTTCTCTTTCAAAAATTTTAGTGTACAAAAAGAATTTTATAAGCTGCAATGAAGTTATAATTAAAAATTTTTAAAAATAAAGGTATATAAATCTATGCATATATTAGGTGTGTTTTTTTGGCATCGCTATATACGCTTGTCCAAAAAAACGCTCATCTGCGCTTAATATTTCGCTTAACTTTTTTCTTCAGAACTTGGCAGCATTGCGTGTTACTGTCAAATATTGAACATTATTATTAATAAGCACAAATTGATAAACATTTTTTTGCTTAAATATTATAACATTTGAGTGCTTACCGTTACACCTTGTGCTATCATATCCTCCAGAATATTGGAATAAGCAAATTTTTTTTCTTTCTGGCATGCTTGAATTCGTCCTTTCTGGCCATGTAGCATTTAAGGAATCCTTAGGTCTCCTCACGGCTCCATTTCTTGTGTTTACTGCTAGAATATATGAAAATTGAATTTTTTGTACTAGCAACATAGCCGTATAAGTTTAATGATATCTTACCACTCATTGTTGGCCATTCTGTGCAAATAGAATAAAATTTATTATCATAGACTATCATTTTCTTGACCTGGCAATAGTGTTTCTATCGGCGACTATGAGCTAAGCGGCTATAATTATCCTGTCTTAGCTAAGCAGTTTTTGTATGAGAAAATATTGTTAAGCGTATATAGCGATGCCAAAAAAACGCACCTATTATTAAAAAATGCAATGATTTCATAAGAAGAATATTGAAATCATAAGATTTGAAATATAAGAATATTTAAAAAATCTCGTTTCGAAAACAATCCGATTGTTCCAAAAATCTCGTTTCGAAAGCGATGCGATTATTTTAAAAATCTCTTTTCGATATCGATTCGATTATTCGAAAAATCTTGTTTCGAAAACGAAGTGTGAATTTCTTCGAAACGAAAGTAGAACGAATTTCGGTTTTGCCTCGAATTCGCCTTATTGGGAAAGAATAATATTTTTCATTCCTCACTGGACATAGTACTTTCGAACACATGGCTTTTGTTGAGTTTATGTTTTAATTTTAAAAATGGTTTAGCATTAATAATAAATCATAAATTAAAACGAAGTTTGTTGAAAATCAAAGAAATACAAAAGAGAAGCTTCTTTACTCAGCTAACTCTCAGGTATCGCTATTAAAATCGTATTGAAGTCGTTTGAAAACGTTAAAAATGCGTAGAAGACAATCCAACCCCATTCTGCTCCAGTTATATGGACAGTATAGCTGTATGGTATCGATCAGTTTTGCACATAGATCTCTCAAAGTACTTAATTGTGATGGACAAAATAATGTAATATTTTGGAGTATGTATATTGCGAAAGCCTAAGGTAAGGCAAGCTTAAGTACAGAAACAAAAAATGTTCGAGGATTTTTCGATACTAACTATTATTAACTAAAATTATACTTTGGTTTTTGACGTGATAACGTTACGTTTCACTGCGCAGGTTTCCAAAAAATTTGAAAAAGACATTTTTTCAAAATGTATTGACGTTTCATGGAATTGTAACTCGCTTAGTATTGTACGACAGTACAGGTTAATTCTTTGACTTTATGACAAAAATAAAAACAAAATTAGAGACGTCTTCGAGACGCACAGGGAACTGCTTAAGCAACGTAACTGAAAATTTGTTACATAGAATTATAACACGCTATGTATAGGTGCTACGGTAAAAAATTATTATACGATAGAAAAATGAGACAAAAAATACATAACGTCGTAAAGCCGTGGAAAGAGCCGTTCCAAGTTTGAAAATCCAACTATCATTGGGCCAAAATTGGGAAAAGTAGAAAGAATAGAACTAAGTGGCTAAGAAATAGTGACGGCCGTGACGCAGTGGGTAGAGTGCGTGACCCATACGCCAGACAACCCTGATTCAATTCCATCTGACGCAGAAAGTTTTTTCAATTGAATTAATTTTACTGGTCGGCCGTCGCCACTCTGCAGACAATGGCAAAACTCAGAGAGTAAAAATTGCCATGTTAAGCTTCTTGAGAATATGCACATTAGCCTTTCGGAGTCGGCATAAAACCGGTAGGTCCAGTTCTCGATCAACTGAGCTCAAACATTTAATAACACGCACAACACAATTTGATCCTAAGAAGTTCAGTCAAAGTCCTTTCAAGGGCTGAAATGTCCAGTTTATTTATATTTTTACAAAGAATAGAACAAGGATTTGGACACACAATGGACAAGATTTAGATCAAAGGTTGGGGAAAGAAGTGTGACAAGGATTAGGAAAGAGATTCGTACAAGTGTAAGGTCAATAATTTGGGCATACATTGAATCAAGAATTTGAATAAGAATAGGGATGAGGACAAGTTTGGTATCAAAGGAAGGGAAAGTGATGGGAATAAAGACAATGATAAAGATATGATATCACGCTGAAAGCTACGGTTGTGTCCATAATACAGCTAACTTTTTTTTACTATTTATTTCAATAAAGCTTAAAAAAAAGAAAAAAATTATTCCTATCGAAAAATGCTCACCAGCTTTTTCTTGTTGGATTGAGACGCGGTACAGGACAAAATTTTTTTGAAATTGAATGAGATATCAACAAATGAAGTTTTGGTTGTAAATTTTCGGCTATTCCAGTGCAAACCGTAAAGAGAAAGATAAATATTATCGTTTCTATATGAATCGAATGAAAAATTTCTGAGATACGAGCATTTGAAACTAACCTTTTTTACGATTTTAGCCAGTGACCAGAATTGACATGTTTTTACATCACTTCGTGAAGGAAGGCCATACAAAAAATGTAATGAACTTTTATTTTTTATTTTCAAATAGGAATTAACAGCCGCAGTTTCAGACAAATCAACCTACGAAGGGAAGTACTAAAACTCGCTTTACATAAAACTTGGAATGGAATAGAATTCATTTTTCTGGTATATAAAGAAATTTACAAATATTTTTCGTAAAAAGATATTACTTTCCGCTTCAGAGCTATAGAATATATACGTGGGTGTGCGGAAATGATTTAAGTAAATCCTTTCGTCAAAACCCCAAACTGGCAAACTTTGGAGTAACATTTATGACTCTACATTTTAATGTGTTTCTGAGGAATGATGTCTTCAGAGAAGAAGAGCTTCATCTTCATTTTCGGAATAAATAAACGCAAAAGTGTTTCAAGCTTTGTTTCCATTGAAAGAAGCACAATTAAAAACATATTTATATCAGCTCATCTCATGTCAATTTCCTTCTGATTGCCATTCGCACCGCTTTAAGAGAGTAATCCAAGCCATGAAAACGTGTCCAAATAATACCATCTCCAAATGCATTAGATAAATTCTTTCCTGAAAAGTATTCGCCGTTTAAGTTGCTAAAAAATTAAAACAGATCTTAAGATTTAAAATAAATGGTCAAAAAGAGTTCACAACCTCTCATGTAATAACATTCCATACCACCAGCCACCTTTAAACTTCTGGGCACAGTTTACGTCTAACTCCCAGTCGTTGTCATTGTCAAACGTAGAAAACATTAAATTTTTGTGTCCACTGAATGAGTCGCCAGCATCACCACGATACTTTCCAACTTTTTGAATAGCATACTTCTCAATTTCGCTAGCTACAATGAACTCGTCATAATGTGCATATCGTGTTTGATTCTCAAAATCCTCCATTGTTATAAGTAACTCATGTTCATAGTTGTGTGTCAAAAGATACTGTTTTTCCAAACCCATGAAAAACTCACCATCAAGTGTACCGAAGCCATGTTTGTATTCGTTCCAATTCCGATTGAAATCTAAGCTACCATTAAAGCGTTGTTGTATGACAATCCAATCCGCTCCATGTTGTATGTTGTGTATGCGCAATACCTCAAAGCTGTGTAGACCCACATAAATCCTTTGTATTTCAGCTGTATCTTTATTCTGATTGATGTTCACAACATTCGCCGCTTTTAGCAGGGACGCAAAATTTATCTCCATAAGTTGAAGCATTGCTGCCTGTTTCTCTTCAAATTGAGTCAATTTTTCACGAATGGCTCCAAAACCGTCTGCCGATTCGGCGATATGTTGCGGGTTCAACTGAAAGAAAACGTGAAGTATTGTTAAATACTTGTTTATTTTATGCATAACCACGTGGTTCAGTTTAAAGTTAACAACTTGAAGTTATTAAATTTATTTTTGTGGAATTTTAAGGATTTCACAGTATTGATGATGTCACTCTTATCCGATTTTGTCAAATTTCAAACTTAGTTTGCGTTTTTGGAATCAAAGCTTATTACAAAATTTCAAGTTTTTAGATTATTTTTGTTTTTTTTTTTTTATTTTTAGAGCTTTTGACAGCGTTACTTTGTATGGGAGTTTGTTTATTATCAAACTTGATCTTCCTTTATTAAAATAAGCCGGACAGATATACGGATATGGCTATTAGCTAATAGCTAATAGACTTAGTTATCAATGCTGATCCAGAATATAAATACATTTCTTTTACTACCACGCCTCCTTATGGGATAGTGAAGTATATCACAGATACTTCTGAAAGCCACGAAGCCAAATTACTTGAAAAAGATTAACAAATATTTTTGAAAAATAAAACAAAGGAACAATTTGCCATCAACATTATTGATTTTGGAAAATGGAATTACAAAAAGTATTAATTGCATAAAAAGCTTTTATGATCAAATTTTGTAGTAGTGCATGTTATTAAATGTTTGTACACAAATGATCGAGAACTGGATCTGCACCAGAGCGCTGCACAAGCATAAAAAAGCAAGCCATCTGCCATTATTCAAGTACTTCGTCGTCATCACATTTCAAACCATATTGTTTTGAGCTCAGATTTTTGGATATGCACATAAATTAAGTATCCAAGAAAACTCAAGAATAATTCTAACTGAAGCAGACTAATACTAAGTTCACACACAGGCTGAAAAGCCGCTTTTCAGCTGAAAACCTTTTTTCAAGAAAAGGTGTTCACACTTAAAAAACAGTTTTTCATTTGACACACAGTAGTCACATGTTTGTTATTATTGCGTTTTGTTTCATTGTTCTCAGAAAATAAGATGCTCCTATTGGCTGCACGTAAAATGGGCATACACATAAAAAAAAAACAGACAGAAGAAATGTCAAATATCAGTGACAACCTGAATTTTAGTAATAGATTTTGACTTTAATTCAAAAAACAGACTTCTTATCAAGGTTGTTTTCTAGCTTTTCAGAGTTTTTTACGGAAAAGCACACAAAAAGATGCTTTTTATTTGACAGTTTTTCTATGGCGAAAAACTTAATATCATGTAGCTTTTCAGCTGAAAAGCCATTATTGTCTAAAAAGCGGCTTTTCGGCCTTAGTGTGAGCATTGATTAAAAAATGAATATGCACTACACCTATGCATATTCCATATTTTTGTTTTGTTTTTTTCTTATTGGTTTAATATCGGCTGACATCAATACGTGTTCACCGCAAAAACTGATCTTATTAGTCCATCTTGCTTCGTTTCCAAGATATAGAGTTCTTCCCAATTTTTAGAGGTAATCATATCGACCGAACCCTTTACCTGAGCATTTCGAGTTCGATGATGAATCTGGTGTTATTTTTGACATATCTTGCTTCGTTTTCGAGACATGGCACTTTTTTGGACAACAGGGTGTCCCAAATTGATTTTTTTTAAAGAATTTTTTTTTACATAAAAATATTAATATAATCTGAAAAATTGTGTGTATTTTTCCTATCTCTGTAAACAAAAACATTTTTTAAATATCATAACTCTCTTATTAATAACATCCCAGCAGTTATTTTGGAGTCAATTGAAAAAGTGAACTAGTTCATTTCTAGCGCAGTTCGCAGTAGCTCTGAAAAAGTACAAAAGACGTTCAGTGTAGAACAGTTATCTTTGCTTTTGTTTTCAAAAGTATTGCTGACAAAAATAAACGCGTTCTGGCTACTTTTTATAATTTGCTGCGCACAAGAAAAAATAATAAAAAAAAATGTTTATAGACAAAATGTTTTCTGGATTGTGGATGGAAAAGATGGTACAAATTAGATCTTTAGGACCTTTCCACTGCACTAAATTCTTACACTTTTGATATGTTCACTTTAAAACTAGTTAAAAAAGAACCACTTTTAGGCTACTGCGAAAGCAACCAGTTTAAAAATGTTCCTAATGCAACTAGTTCAAATATAGGGAAAAAGGAGTGTTTCTGGGGACAATTGTCTTTTCCTATGACATCAACCCGCAAAAAGCGTCAGTTCGTTCAATGTGAAAGGGTATTGTAGTGGAACTAGTACTGGTCCTTTTTGGAACTAGTTCAGAACTATTTCAAATTTGGTCCACTTTTCTGCTGGGATATTGCAATGGTTGAAAAGTCAAAGCTACACTAAGGGAAATAACGCATATTAGCCTAAGTATAAATTTTATTCAAATATTTACGTGGATAAATCAAATGTTTTCCTTACAACTCGTTTTTTCCCGTATTTGAATTTTATCTATACCACACACGTACACACATATTCAATACAAGCAAGCAGCAACAGCATCGCACTCTGTTCCTGCAGTTTATTTCTTGCATTTGCAGGTTTCTTATAGTTCTCATTTAGTTATTGTTGCAAGGGTAATATAGTATGTATGTTTGGCAAAGAAATGAAATTATGTAGGGTGGAGTGACAACTTGATATTTTATCTGAAATATCTTGCACCGGTTGTCATTTACCTACATTTTTTGCTTCTATCTACATACATATATTTTCTATATTTATTTGTGCTCCCTCTAGTTTATAGTATTTTTGACATTTAGTGCCCTAATATTGCACCAACTGTCAAAAATAGTATAAATTAGAGAACAAAAAAGTAAAGCGAGAATAAATAATACAGGCAAATGCCATTTGATGGACGCAATATGAAAAAAATAATACTATAAAACCATTAATAACATAGTCAATTTAAATATGTTTTTTTTAAATTCAATATTTTTATATAAATTTTCTTTAAATGCGATAGTTTATTTTCAAATAGTAAATATTTTAATATATTTTTTATTAATTCTGTTTAAATATTTAATTTAATTAAAAAAGTATTCAAATAAATTTTAAATATTTACGTAGTCGATTTATGCAAATGCGTTATTGGTGCAAAAATTACTCGCTTTTTGGATAAATTAAAAAAGTTTTTGGATAACTTTAATATTTTTTTTCCTTAGTGTACATGAAATTTAATCCTTTCTCATATGTCATTAATAACTGTCAATATTTGCATATTTATAAAAAAAAACAAATTCTTTTAAAAAAATAATTATTTGGGACACCCTGTTGTCCAAAAAAGATTTTAAAAAATAAGATCTTGTTACGACCTTTTCAACTGTATAATTTTTTTTGGGGTCCCAATTAAATTTCTTCGACTTGTGCTTCAAAACATTCTCGCTAAGGGGGAGTACACTGTAAAAAAACTCAAAATATAGTTTTTTATTTTTTCGACCTAAACTCATATTTGGGTCAGTCTGCAGAGATTGATCACATAGTGGTCGCTCGACTATTTTAAAAAAATTTTATTTTTTTACCACAAATTTCGTAATGCTTCGGCATCTTAGAACTGCTTTCAAAAAATTTTTTAATTTGCTATTTTGTGATCAATCTCGGCGGACTGACCCATTTTAACCGGCACGTGAACTTTTTTTTCAATCCGATCTAGTGTACACTATTCGAATGCTATGAATATAATGTTTTGTGCAGCTATTTAACCTACACCGAGTGAAAACATTTGTTAAACCAAAAAAATACACTTTGCCACAAAGACTTATTGGTTAGATTGGTTAGATAAACAAATCGTTATGGCACGTAAGGCACTAAGGTTTTTCCATTTAAAATTTCCATTAAAAATCTACTTTAAATCAAAGACTTCAGTTTTTGTGGCAAAGATTCATAATAAAAAAGTTGATTTCTTTGTAACTATCTTTCTATAACCGCTTTATCTCTCTATAACCCAACCCCACCTTCTCATTTCTCCTTCCCTTCGCCTAAAGATTTAACCCTCATCCGCATTCCTTTTTTAATACAAAAAAGTATTACTGTCATCAAATTGATGACACGTAAAAATTCCAAGTTTTCACTAATAAATAAAACAGTAAAAAATATTTTTTATGTTTTGATTAATCCATCTTTATTTATGATTTTAATCCAGAAATAAATATTATTTTATTTTATTATTTAAAAAAAAAAGAAAATTAAAATGAATGCCTGTCGTCCCACAGTTCACTCAAACACTCAACTGATAGATTAGTTGGAAGGAAAAGGCAATCAAGTGAAACACGTGTAGGATGTTCTAAGCGTGGTGGAAAGCCAAAGAAACATGTGAATTCGAATCAGAGGCAAGTGTTATGCCTCTACCTCAGTCAATTCAAGGCATAAGGCAATCTCATCCACAAACTTCTCTACCATCAACTACAACTTCAGGTCGTAAATATTGATGAATTCTTTATTTCAGTTGATTAGAAATGAGGATAGAAAATTTTAGAAAGGTTTAAAGCGAAGGACTATGGCCTGGCCGGGAATCGAACCCGGGACCTCTGGGGTAGCAGCCGAGCACGCTACCTACTCGACTACCGAGGCCGCCATTAAAAAAAGAATACATTATTTACCTTACCTGACAGCAAAAGAAAGAGTGGAAGAATTATTAGAACTAGCAAGTGGCAATGGTTCAGTTGAATATTGTATTTTTTGTCTTTTGACATCAATAAAATATTTTTATCTAACACTGCTGCTACTCTTGTTTGTTGATTGAAAAAATCATTATCTGAAGCATCACTATTATAGTAATCACAATCAAATTAATTTTCACGTGGTGTATAAACTTCATCTTCATCACTTTCGAATAGATCAATATCATTAGTAAGATATTTATCGAACCAAGGATTAGAATCCATTTTTGCAAATTTTATATAAGCGGTATTCACGATCTGGAGTTTATGATCTTGTATTCTGTATTTCTTATAAGTTTTGATATTTGTAGTAAATTTGACAGTTTTATAAAAACAAAACATGAACATTTTCCAAATACTATAAATACTAAATTTACAACTGTGGAACCCTATTGTAAATTTTGCATAGTACTTATTTGTGTATTTGAAAAACAGCTGACTTGAAGTTCTATGGCATCACACTATTGTGTACAAGGCAGCACTGCAAATTTAATTTGTTCTAAGAAAATATGGCAAAATTTGTTTGCGCTGTAAGTTATTTTTCTCAGAAAACTATGATGTGCTCACAATATGTAGCAAATTCTTTTTAATTTACTATAAATACTCAAAAAACTTCAGATCGTGAATACCGCCATTATTTCTTAAAAAAAAAACAATGCAAATAACTGTGTATGCGTCTGGAGGCAAACAAAGACTAGCCGAAGAACAAAATAATGATGAAAAAAAGAGAGGAAATGATGCAACAAAATAAAGACACTTGTTAGAATATAGCGTCATCAATTTGATGACAAATACTTATTAAGGAAATTTTTTATACAGAACATATGTGACATGTGAGCACAAATTTGATACCAAAAATAAAAAATTTATATACGATTTAACCATTGAGCCAAAATCTCAGATCGATTCCATAAAAAACACAAAGAATATAAGCATTTTAAATCAAAAATGTCATCAATTTGATGACAAATCCGGATGAAGGTTAATGTAGTGTAAATTATAATTTTTTACATACTATCGCTGTATTAAGTTCATGTTGCCCACAAAGTAACTGCGAACTATAAGCGTGTGTTTTTAAGCAAAATATGATTTTGTAAAAAAAAAACAATTCTTTAAAGATACAGACTTTGTTTGTCTTTGAAGCAATGATGCTTACGTTAAAAAACAAAGAAAGTTGTTGATTTTACACACGATTTTTCAATACATTGTTTATAAAGAGTTGAATCGTTTAATATTTTATCTTTACGGCAAAGATTTTTTCTTTGGTTTTGCTTCAAAGAACTTCAGTCTTTTGTTTCGAATATGCAGCCCTTGCTTAGTCAAAGGATAAATCATTAGTGCAACGATCTTTTCCTTGTAGCAAAGATATTTTGGTTACAGTTTTACAAGAACGTTTTTCTTTGATTTTAAGGAGTTCAATTTTGCCGATGATTTAAAATTATCTGTTGTTGATTGTAGTCTTTTGCAGGCTGATTTAAATGCAGTTGCCTCCTGGTGCACATCAAACAATCTCTGTCTTAATATTTTCAAATCTAAATCTTTATCCCTTTATAGCACTATTTCAGCTTTATTTTATAACTATTGTTGTACTTATATATTGTTATTCTAGTGACATTATTAATAATCTCACTCTTGAAAGAGTATATTTTAAAAAAGATTTGGATGTAATATTGATCGTAATAAATATCATTTCGATTACATTATACCTAAGGCATACTCTATGCTAGGATTTTTCAAGACGAATTCTAAAGATTTTAGAAAAGACCTTTAGTCTGGTAAGACCTTAGAGTATTGTTGCATCATATGGAATCCCTCATATGTCTCGCATATTTAAAGACTAGAAAGTCCAGAAACTTTTTACTAAATATCTGTTCTCAAAGTTGAATTGGCAAATTGGGTAACCTTCCTACCGTTGTTTTCCGGTCAAAAATATAAGTTAAAATTTTACTTTTATTTTTGGGTCAAAAATAAGAGTTAAAATTTTCGTTTATTTTTTTTATTTAAAATAAAGGTTAAAAATTTGACAGTGATACCCTATATTAATTACTACCTTACCCGGCACACATTAATTTTCACCCGAAAATATGCTAATGAGCCAAATGAGTATTTTACATATTTCATTGAGTATGGATAGGGTAGAGAACAACAAGTAACTCGGGTATGATTTGACTATCCGATTTGTATCGGAAACTCATTGCAGTTCTCTGATGTGCAGTGATTCGACAAACAACAGTGAAGGGGAACGCAATGTGTAGTGATAAGCAAAACAAAGGTAAAAAAGAGTAGTATGAATAGAATTTATACTTTTGTTATGATTTTCAGTTTTAACCGAAAAAATAAAAATTAAATTTTAACTGTTATTTTTTACCGTAAAAATTAAAGTCAAATCTCAACTTTTATTCTTGACCAAAAAAAAATTTTTAAAATATCAAATAAATAAAAAGCTTTTAAGATTATTATTCCTTAGCTAATAGCATGTTTAAACCGACTGCATTTAACGCGTTATTCAAATAAAGCTTTTTTTTAAGATGATTGTTCATACTGCCTGAACTAGTTTCAAAATGTCAGTTTATTTGTTTTTTTTTTTAAACAAATAAAAAAATTAAAAAAAAAAAATAAAAAAAAAATAAAAAAAGTTCAAATAAATTCAAAAATTTGTCAAAGAATTAAGAAAAATTTGTCAAAGAATTTATTTGTTTGCATTAAAAACTTCAAATTAAAAGGCTCTTTTCAGATTTGGCTGCGTTTAAAAATCAAAAAAAACTTTTCTGACGTTAGCAAGAACACGTTAAATCATTTAACACGTTAAATTTCCAACAACAATTGTACGGATTTAACTTCATCAAAACTTCATTAACTCGATTTAACATAATTACGTTCTCAATGTGAACGTACTATAATAAGCATCGCACTGCTTTATTCATATATTGAAAAGACAAATTTTTTCCGCCTGACTTTTTGAATTGAAATTTCGAATATAACAGTTATTTTCGGTCCCTGCTTTGAAAAGCTAATAAGCGCAACAGTAATAAAACCAAAACGGAATTATAGAAGCGCTATTCACTTTATCAAAACAATGTTTCTCTTATCTTTTGCTAGTCGCAAAATTTCAAAAAGTTGACTGAATTGATTCTGCAAGGATTTTGTTGTTGCGCTTTTTGTTTACTTCTTTATCACGTGTCCATCTAGGTTCCAACATTTTGTTGGTATTAAACCATAGAAGGCGTGAAGAAGGGATTTTTGTAAGCAGATATTTATTATATGCGCAAACATATAATATTTTATCATGTTTTCGTAGGTCGTGCTCGCACGAGTTTACATGAGTTATAAAATTGTGGCATTTTAATATGTTTAATAAAGCTCAAAATATAATTCTTAAAAAATTTGTTTTAAAAATAAAGAATTACACATATTTATTCGTAAAATATGTTAAGAGTTATAAAATTTAATAAATAAATAATAATAATAAACAATAAACATATTAAATTTTATAACTCATGTTTTTATGGAATTTTTAATGTTTTTAAAGCATTACGTCTTTTTTAAAGTTATTTTTGTATGTTTTGAAAACCATCGAAATCCAAGCCCTGTTGAGAACCAATCATAAAACGAATAAGCAAATCAGTTTTGAAAAGATTATGGATACAAAAAATTGTCTCTGAAAGTTGCTCACATTTTGTTGTCCTTTAAATTGACCGCCGCAAGCTATTGTTGATATGACCGTTTGAAGGGCCAACATAGAAGTCATTGAAGGCTGAGTGAATGAGTTCCCATCAGACACGTTCCGAAAGTTTGAACTTAAAATAGCAAAGTTTTCGGCTAGTAACCAGAGCATAGCTGACTGTTTTTGCTCAATTTGTATCAGTTGGCCTTCGAGTTGAAGTAGACTGTAGAGTAGAGTAGGCACAATGTAATGGTTTTTAGTTGGATGGCTTACCGGCTCATGTGATAAGTCAGGATGCACACTTACTGAACATTTTGAGGGTCTGTTAACTGCAATCAAAATAAAAATGAATTTTTACATTTCCATGTACCGTATAGTATAAATATTCAAGGGCCTCACATTTTGCTTCCCATCAAAATGAAAGAAGTCGTTATTAGCGCAAACAAGCTATTGCCGAGGCGATTGCGTGCACTGATAATGCCGGCATCATCATTGAACGTTGATCTGTGATTTAAGTAGCGACTGCAATATTTATTAAACTCGTGAAAATGTTTCGACCATTTAATTCTTGAGATCCAGAACACACTGCTTTGCATTAACTAATGTTTTATTTTATAATCATGTTCAACAAATATTGAGAACGCCATTCATTTCAGCGATGTTCATCAGATCTTACGTCTCATATGCGCCATATCAGCAACCCATTCATTCGGACAATCAGCCTAGACACATGGACAATAAAATATTTAATATACAAGTTGATTAACTTCTAATATAGCCGAGCTCACTCTCCTCAGCTAACCTTCATGTTCAAGCTTAGCATAGACTGAAAAACTATTTAAACAGCTTGATACACAACAATACCAATTAAGTGTCGGTTTTTTTTCAGCAGTTGTAGTGTTTCAGTTCATGTGGACCTGTTAATTCGTATGTATACTAATATATATAAATACATGCTGACTGTGCTTGCATCCCATAAATATCTGGTATAAAATCTTGAAGTTATAGCTTTTTAATAGCACTTAGCTTTCCAAGCATACTATAGTTGAGTTGTACAAATGTAAAGGTTTTTAATACTTGTAGATATTTATCAACATCACAAGTAAGCCGTCACAAGACGTCACACAGTGGGTTGAGTGTGCAAAAAAAAAATGTTTTACATGATATGGTATTAGCTGTGTTCCCGCGATAGATTGTCTTGATAGGCGAATATATTTTACAAACAAAACATAAACAAACAATTCATTCAGCTCAACTTTTTGGTTCTTATTGTTAGTGAAGCTTTAATCAAAGAGAACTTATACGATGTTCACACAATGTCAACTCTCAAATTTTTTTAAAAATGAGATGGCTATATTTCTACACTATATATCGACGCCCACATCTTCGTTGGAAGGATCAAGTGTTGGATAACCTGACTACGCTTATTGTTTCCAACGAGGCCAAAACCGACCAAAGGGTTGTAAGCCCCAGATAAGTAAGTAAGTAAGTATATATGTATCTACACAAATGTGGTTCGCAGTTGTATGGAGCAAAAAAAAGTTGTCTAAATTGGTGCGACAGCGCCCCGAAAATAGCACTTTATTATAATAAGTCAAGTTGAAACATATATAACTTTAGTATCCGAATTTCGGGTTTTTTAACTTTTCGCACACCATAGCTCTAGACTAGGGACGGACACATTTTGCGCACATTCTGCGGCAGTGGGCGCCAGCGTGCATAAGGAGGCGTGTCAGGTATAGAAAAGGATATATATTCTTGATCAGTATCACCACCCGAGTTGATTTCGCCATATCCGTCTGTCTGTCTGTGATCACGATTACAGCCACGATACACGATTACACAATATTTTTCGACATTTATCTAAAAAGTAAAGGTCAAGTTCGAAAATGAGCCAAATCGGATGAAAACCACGCCTACATCGATTGGTTATAAATACAGTGAGAAATAATAGTACTGAACAATTTCTTTCAAACTGCATAAAAAAAAATTAATATTTGCAGTTGCACCAAAGATAATGCGGATTTTTATGCATTCATTTCTATTATATTTTTTTATGTTTTTTATGATTTCTTAGAAGTAAGGAGTTGCCAATGAAGGCTCTTCTTCTTATAGACAACGCTTGCTCTATCCAAGCCAAATGGAATCTTAAGAACAAAAGATGTTGCTCTTATTGCCATATTTACGCCTCTTCCTACTCACCAAACCAGGATGCTAAGTAAATAACAATGCAGAGCAGCGAAGAACTCTGATTTACTTCAATCAATGAAGAATGTAACGTTGAACAAAGGCTGTTACTCTTTTGATCACCGAATGAAATCGAGTCAGCACAGAAACTCTAGCTAAGTGCTAGAGAAATATTGTGAGTATTATATATTATATAAATAATATTTCATTAAGCGCTCTAGTCCTGAGATTTGTTTGAGTGATCGGATTTACTTTAAAGGTAGAACCCAATAAGCCATTTTTCTTGATATCCAATGGAATTCAAACAGATCTCCAGCATTTTTCTCCAAACTCCAGCGTAGATATCCATTTGATCTCAATCTGAGAAACAAGCTATTCTCCAGGAAAAGGTACGTTAGTTCTCTAACATTTTATCTACTTGACCTCCATTGAATTTTTCACCCTTTTTTCATGATTTTAGTGCATAAGTTACCCAATATTTTCTCAGTGTGATCTCCATTTATTCTCAAGGTTGATATCGTTTTGAATTCGAATGTGATTCTCCAATTTAGAACATTGGTTTTCCAACATTTTCTAAGTTTTTCTCCACTTTTCCTCAACTTATGTTTGTGGAAACTTATGTACTTAGAAAATTATTAAAACTGTCTGAAATTAATTTTTTTCTTAAACAAATAACGAAGTTCTTAAAATACTTAAATAAGATTCAAAATGCCTTCGCTGCTTTCTCGAACCGCAAGCAACTCCAACACCTGCCTAACTTCTGTTTTAATTTTTTTTATTTTTGAGCATTTTCACAAATTTCACTATTAAAAACTTAATTCAACTTCAATTTTAAATTTTCTTTATATTTGTTTTTTAACACACAACTTTCACGATTTCGTTTTTTTATAATTTTTTTTTTTCGAATTTTGTTTACATGTTTTTCATGGTTAGCTATGTCTCAAAAGTACTAAAATTACTGCGTTGACAAAAAAATTTATTTGAGTTATAAAATTGTGGCATGTTTTTTATATAATAAGTTTATTTATTTTATAATTCTTAAAAAACATATTTTTTAAGTGTCAAACAAAAATTTATTGTTTAAGTAGACTTGAGTGCCGTTGTGTCAAACTAAGCCAAAATAAACTTTTTCCGTTACAAGTTGTCATTCTTACATCAATTCTGAAATTGGAGGAGTATTTTATTTTTTCAATAGTCTTTAAATAAAACATTCTGAGCGTTAGAAGCAAAACGAGAACTTTACAGAAATTGCATTTGCAGGGTAAAAAAACAAGTGAGACTGGTTAGTCGCTGGAAAACCTGGATATTAACCGCAGATTTGTAGAAGGTGATTTTTTTTTTGCTATCTGTTTTTTCAGTGTACATTTTTGACATCTCACGCGTGATTCGTATCATGTGGCAAAGCCAAAAACGCTCAATAAGATTTGCCGTTTCACCATAAATAGACTAACAAACGAACAGCGCATGGAAATCATTGAATTTTATGTTTCGCAAATTAAGTCCATTTTATGGTCGTCATAATGGATCCACCGAACAGGCTTTTCAAGGTATTGTGACCAAATTTTGCACCAGTTTCACTTTATTGGTCATCAATCCACCATCCGTATGCGGAGAGTGCGTACCGATGAGAATATTGCTGCTGTATCGGGCAGTGTCAATGAAGATCGCGATATGTCAATTCGTCGCCGTTATCAACAAATGCGCTCGTGTTATTCGACCACCTAGAACATTTTACGTAAGAGCTTCAGTATGAAACCATACAAAATACAACTGATGCAAGAACTGAAGCCGGGTGACTTACCACAACGTCGTTTGTTTGGTCCCTTAAGGCCCATTCGGCCTTAGAAAAGTTGGATTAAGATCCACTTTTTTATAGAAAAATGGGACATACCATGGACATTTTGAGAGGCAAATTTGATGAGCAATTAATCTCACGTTTTTGAACAGCCAAGATCATGCGATTTGACTCCACTACACTATTTTTTGTGGGGCTAAGCGAAATCTGTCGTAAACAGGAACAAGCCAGCCATAATTGTAGCCCTGGATTACATTAGAGATGCCATTAGTGAGATACCGGCAGAAATGCTGAAAAAAGTATGCCAAAAAGAGCTTATGGATGGATAACCTCAGGCGTAGCCGCAGCCTACATTTACATGAAATAATCTTAAAAAAGTATGGATAATCTTTAAAGGTATTGATGTATCGCTCCAAATAAATATTAACTATTTCAAATTTTCTTTTTTTTTCAATTTTCAAAAACCAAACGCTTAAAAATGCATCGTTTACAACGCACTGTGACTCGATTTCAAGCAACTGGCAGTGTCAAAATTTCAAACAAAATCTGGTCGGAATTGTAGCGCGAGAATTACAAACTTGGTGAAGAATTTATTCTGTTTGTGGAAGAAAACTAGCCAGAGATCTGAATATCAGTTGCAAAACTTTTCAAAACAATCTCAAAAAAATAGATTAAAATTAATTTAAGAAATTTAAAGATGACCTTAAAAAAAATAATCATGGCCAGAAGAAAATGCGAAGAGAAAAAAGTTCCCTACTCCTTCAGTGGCACTCAAGTTGCAATATTGTGTTTTCCGACAACCCACAGAATGACCGTGAGTATGTTACAAGAATGAGCGATATTCCAGCAGATAAAAAAAGGATTGAAAGATACAAAAAAAATATCATCTGTCATAGTTTGGGGAGCCATATCCGTAAAAGGCAAGCGTTTATTCCTTTTTATTGACAAAGGCAAAATATTATTTGGATGAAGCCATTTCTTGCCTCATGCCTCTAAGCTTTTTAGTAATGAACGATATTGTTCCAGCAAGACTCTGCACCGACTCACAAAGCAAGAACTGTTCCGAACTAGTGCAAAGAAAATATTCAATATTTTATTCCGGTGGATGAATGGCCTCCATCTTCTACGGATCTGAATCCACTGGATTTTTGCATATGGGGATACATGTTGGGCAGACTAACAAATTTTAAAAACATAAAAACGGAACAATTCAAACGGCATTTGCAGAGAATGTCGGATCAAATGCCAGAAGAAGTCATCCGTGCAGCCTGTTCAAGTTTTCCAAAAGGTTTAAAGCCTGTGTAGAAAACTAAATGAGAACGATTTGAACTTAAATACCAACATTACAACACGAAAATATGTTTTTGGCTCAAAACGCAAACTTGTTTGTTTTTATTTAATAAATTAGATCCGACAGTTATTAGGGCCTACGCTGTACACAGACGGAGGTACGAGGTTTGCTACATATATTTCGGGAATAAATATAAAGACCGAAATTTTTCGTTCAAAATAGCTTTCGGAATTTTCTTCTTTATGACTAACAAATGTTTGCATACGTTCGAGCCATTTGTCATGACATTAATACCATTCCGCTTAAGACACCTCCAAAACATGGTGTATGTCCACCAGAGCTGTAAAAGATTGAATCATTTCGGAATGCACACACTCTTAATGCATTCAAAAGCTGCATCAACCAGATTGCAATCTTATGCTTCCGTAGAGTAAATGAATTACAGATGCACAATTCATCATTCTTTGAATATAAAGGAATGCACACCCAATGCTCTCTAAGGAATGGGACTTATGGAAATATCAATCCCATTCTTGTTGGCTTAAAAAATCTGATGAGTGCTCTCAGTTTTATCATTCTTTTTAACTCTGAAATACTGGACACTTTATTTACTACCATGAAATACTACTAAATATAAAGCAGCATTTTGCATTTTTGTTGTCATTTCTTTTCGACGGCCGATCTTAGTGACATGTCTTTCCTTTGACATTTTCTGGAAGTATAAAGTGCTTATTAACAATAAATATTATTAACAAAATGTATAAAAATTAACTTCTACAATTTGTTGCATATAATACTTTTTCTATTCATGATATAAGCCAATGGCAACCCATCACAGTCATACCCAACAGTCACACACGCATACACAAATACACACAAAACAACTTCAGACGCAACAACAAATCTTTGCGGCTGAAGCCATCGCCGGCTGCATTCACTAAAATTTCAATTCGGCTGCAACTATCGATGGTTGCAGCCATCGTGTCTGAAGCCATCGGTGGCTGCATTCGTTAAAATTTCAATTCAGTGTGCATTCTTTACGTTTTGCAATTCATGACTTGAAAACAATTTTAATCAACCTAAAGGGTTAAGCCTAAAGAGTTCACACTTTGAATGCTAGAAAAAAGATTTCAGCTTTTGAATTTTTAAACAAGAGAATGAAAAGTGAAAATGAATTCACACTTTTACAGCTCTGATGTCCACTACTAATGTCGGCGAGTTTGTTTTTACGAGTATTGAAAATATAATGGATAAACATATTTACTTGATTATTTTGAAAGAAAATTTGTCAAAAAGTGCAAAAAAGCTGGGCATAGAATCCGATTACTATTTTCAAAAGGACAATCACCCCAAACATATAGCCGAAATTGTTCGCTTGTGGATACTGTATAATACACCTCACACATTTAAAACACCACCTCAATCGCCGGATCTCAATCCCATTGTACATTTGTGGGATCATTTATATAAAAGGATAAGAGACAACCACATAACATTACAAAAGAAGCTGTAAGAAGTTTTAATCAAAGAGTGGTAAAAAATTGGGTCCGATGTAACAAAGAAGTTAGTATATTCAATGCTAAACCAGTTGCATAAAGTTATTAAATCTAGAGGAAAATACACAAGTTATTAAGAACTATAATTTTTTGTTTGTTTATGTAATTATTAGTGACGAAGACTATTGTCCACATAATATACGATTCATATATCTTTTTTAAATTCTTTTTTGTAGAGGAAAAAGGAGTAGAGGAGCCAAGTAACGATCACTTTTTTCCATGTGTGTACATCGCTTCATATTGCATGCTGGTCCTTAAAGTTTGCTAGCTACTTTACTACAGAGATTTTGGCTAAAAGACGCTCGCAATCTTGTCAGAAACTTATATCACAATAGCGTCAAATGCCAACTATTGAATCGCAGGCTTCAACAACAATCTATCGGGGCGTTTCCTCGAAGTTGCGTAACATTCACTCGATGTGTCTTGCGAAGTTCTGTAGATTTCGCTGGGCTCTTTCAAATTTGCACCTGGCCTTGGATCCAAATCACTAAAGGGATACTTTTGCTTATTTATATCTATGAGCACTTGAGCATATGTATGCACCTCGAATTCGTTGGTGGACTATCTACTAAAGGTTTTTTCGATGCTTTTAAACGATTCATAAATCGTCGTGGTTTTTGCTATCACGTGTACTCTGACAACGGAACGATTTTTATCGGCGCCGATAGAGAACTACGTCAGGCGTTGCAACAATGCTTAGCCGATCCCGCAACTAACGCTTACTTTCAAGAATCCAGTATTACTAAGCATTTTAATCCGCCTAGCGCACCGCACATATTCGGCTATCTTCTCAAGCGTGCTCTTAATGATATGCCGCCAACTTCCGAGGAGTTTAATACTTTGTTGACTGAGGTTGAAGCATACGTAAACTCACGCCTACTTTGCTCGAATGAATCTGCGGATGTCGACGATCTAGATGCGCTAACTCCATGACATTTTATCCTGAGGATAGCGAACCTCTGAAATCGCTTTCCATGACTTTTTCTTGTGTTTTTTTTTTTATTATTTCTAAACAGCTGAATGAAAAATTCTGGAAAAATACTGTATATAAAAGACATTCGAAGGAATATTTTTACTCTATTAATACAAACACAAAAAATTAAAATTTTAAGAACCGTTTAATTAAAAAAAGGGCAGACAAAAATTTATTTTTTTTGTTTATTATAATTTGCTAAATGACTGAATGAATTTTATTAAAAATAAAACTGTGCATGGAATTAAGTCCAAAAAACTATTTACAAACTGAAAATTAAAAAGAAAAGTTTTTTATACAAAATATTAAAATATTTATGACATAAGAACCATAAAAAATTTTTAAACTAAAAAATTGATGACAAGAAACATAACAAAATTTTTTTAACTTAAAAAATTTATGACAAGAACCACTCGAAATATTTTTGATTTATTATTCTACTTATACATCTGCTTATTGCCAGTCAAATATTTTAATTTTCTTAATAAAACTGTGCAGAAAATTAAGTCAAAAAAACTATTTTACAACTGAAAATTTAAAAAAACATTATTTTTATGCAAGTTTTTTTAACTCGAAATTTTGTATGTATTATTCTATTTATACGTAATGCAAAGTCTCTATATAAGTTTTGAGTTTTTTGTATTAATTAATAAAAATTTTTTTAATTAGAAAGCTCAACAGTGCATCGAAAGTGCATAAATTTTTTTTTTTTTTATCAGAAAGAAGAAATTTTGAATTTTTTTATTATATATAATTTGTTGCTTAACTCAGCTGTAATATTCAAAAAGCTTCCTTTTTTTGATTAAAAAAAATGTTCAATTTTAAATTAGTATTTTTAATATAAATATTAGCAACGAAAATTTTTAAAATTATTAAAAAATTGCCTATTATATGTTCTGTCACCAAAAATTTATTTTAAGTTAATATATTATATTTTTATTATGAAATTATGCAGTTGTAATTTAATTTTATAATATGCAAAAATTACTCGCTTTATGGATAAATTAAAAAAGTTTTTGGATAAATTTAATATTTTTTCCCTTAGTGTATTGATGATGATCGTTTAGCAGACTTGCGCAAACTTAAAGATTTATCAGGACTGTCTTGTAAACCGTGTTTACCACCTCTGTCAATACAATTTCGATCCATCTTTTCCTTAGTCCTAGTGTTGAATAAAACATTTCGCGGCACACTTGTAATCGCCTTAAATTATGCCTCAAATAATATTTAATTGTCTGAGATCGTCGCGAGTTTTGTCAGGAATAATTTTTTTTTTCATAAACACTTGCAGGACCTGTAACATTCTGCCGCTTTTGCTCCCAGGACATCTCCCAAAACAAACAAAAAATTTCATTTTGAATAGGCTCATGAAAATCTGAACAATTTCTCAACGCACTTTTTTTACAAAATGGTGTCGAACATGACTCTCCTTTTCCTAGTTTTCGACATACCAATATATTGCTGACCTTCCATTCTTCTTTTTTTATTTGCATTTTGTTTCGATTCGGATTTGTTTGCAATTTTTTTCCTATTTGAAACATCATCTGAGTCGAAATTTTCACATGCGTCATTCATGTTATTGAAACTTCTTTTAAAAAAATTAATCAATTTTATTTAAACAATTGTTTTTTACACACGTTCGTACTTTGTTTGGTTCACACAATATTTCAGAATAGGAACATTTTGTTTTATAGAACAGAAATCAAAAACAACGATTGCTTTATTTCAATAGAGATACGGCTTTTTCTTTACAAAAATTATTTAAAATTGTTAGGGCTTTTTTCTTAATGACTATAGATCCGTTATTTGCAATCATAGCGCATTCATTTTTTTAAGGGAGGTGGATTTGAGAGTGGTCTACTAGAATATATTAAAAACGCAATTTCGGAAAAAACGAGTTACGCCTTTTCTATATTAAGTCATAGATATTTACCCACAATAAAATATTTTGTAAACATATTTAAATCGCAAAATGACGATAAAAACACACGTAATATTTTAAACTTTAAGTCTTACAATGTCCAGGAGCCTAAAAATTTAACTTAATAACTTACAAATTTACTATCAGAAGTAGAATTTTTTTTTATTCTCTATCGAACTGTGTACTTTTTTTAAGATTTCTAAAAAAAAATAATTCCCAAATGTCCGCGTTTTAGGGTTGTGTCCGTTGAATATCTCACAAGTGCAACAAGTGCTCTCGCGCATGTCTGCGAAGATATTCTCGCCGCCATCACCAATAAACACACTTCGCTCACAAAATGGCAACTAGCTCGCGTGCTCAAATGTCATCTCGGTACTGACGGACAAGTCAGAGGTGTTTACTTAAAGATCCCTGCTGGAGAATACCTTTGATCATTTGCGAAGCTGTGTCTGCTACCAACGAAAAAAGACATACGATTAAATTTACTAAAATCATTTAATTTCGATATTAATTTTCAATCACTTTCACAATCCAGCTAACACTATTGTATTTTTTTAGCTTTTTAAATAAGGTTGAACCTAGACCCCTCTAATTGCCATATTTTCTTTGATCCACAATATCAATTTCCTACTGTACATACATAGTACAGAGTTGTAATAAGTTCTTTGTTTTTGGGCTTGTTTCCAGGTTGTAATACTTTTGGGCTGGTTTCAGACCTTCTGATCAAAAATACCTGGAATTTCTAGAAAATTTTATATTTCTAACCACTTATCATGTATGAAAGCGTTGAAAATGTTAACGATTGCCTATGGAGACTCGAAAATATCGAAAACACAAGCGTACGAGTGGTGCAAAGAGTTTGCAGCGGACTTATTTTAAGATTAAAAAAATAACTAAGTATAATTTCTGCAGTAGGGTGATATTCGATTACATTATACTCGTATGTCACACGTACCGAACACTAAGTAAGACAATGTTATGAAGCTTTTAGCAGAATTTATCTGAATATGAACAAGAATTACATATCATTCAAAACACAACGAGAAAAGAAATGTAATTCATAATTCAGTTTTATCATTGTTATGATTCTGAAAATAGCAGGTTTAAGTGCTCGGATGGAAATAAGAGTATTTTTATTTCAGATCGAATTCTACTTAAAATGTTGAGCTCTATTTGCTCAATAAGTGATTTATGGCGTCTATTATTAATTGGAGCGAGCGAGCGAAGCGAGCGAAGCTCCCATGGAACAACTTGCATGAAGAATGTTTAAAGGAGCAGAACTCTGAAATGGGTTGACCGATTTTAATATTTCTTTTTCTAAACTGTTCTACTGATCTTAAATTAGGTGCCTGCGAAGCCCAAATTTGGAAATTCTGTTTAGTTTAGAAATTTATTGAAAAAAATATTTCCATATCTTTCTTTGTTGATACATATTCGCTTAATTCAGTTTGCTGCTTGCTGCCTGCTTCTGTATGTATACGTCGTTCGCTTCGCTCGATCGCTATAAATAACCGAACAGCATGGAACAACAACAACAACAAAAACATTAAAGCAAATGTTGTTCGCTGCAACAGCTGTTTATTACTAACTAAAATAAATAACTGCTATGCTGAAGTTTGTAAATGGATGCAAATACATTCAAATTAAATTGTTTAATGTTTTTACTTTCATGTGTTGGTAAACCCTGTAAAATAAAAGAAATTTGCAATTTTTTTGAATTTTTTATTATTTGGTGACTGGTAGGCTTATTAGCTTTCATTGCTTCCCCTAAGAATGTGCTGATTTTAACACCAACTCATCAAACCATTATCAGATTCTATCAATTCATGACTATAACTTATGGTGTTTTCGTTTCTACCAGAAAATGTTACCTTTTCATTGCCCTCTTCTTTTTTCGTGTTCGATTGTTAAATAAGTGCAAACGGGTGAAAAAAATCTGTGTTCGTTTCTTAAAATGTTACATTGATATAGGGCAAAAATGGCACATTTCTTGCCCTGCGAAATTTTTTGAGGGGAGAATGTTGCCCTGAAAATCAGCTGATTGCTTTAAACGAAAATATTATGAAATGCGTGTGTTAGACAAGGTTAAATATATGCATTCATAATTTGACACTTAAATAATATTTTTAATAAAGCAAATTTTTATTTTTGGCGCACACAAATATATCAGCTGATTGAGTAAGCAGGGTAGTGTTTTGTGTTCAAAACCTGCACTTTTTGAGGGTTGAGTGCAACACTTGAAAAATGTTGCACTGTGGTAGGGCAACATTTTTTTGTAGGAACGAAAACACCAATAGATTTAAATTCAAATAATTAACAAAAAAAACCAATAAATGTTATAAAATCGTCTTTAGCAGTTTTTATAAAATGAATTTTTTCGACAATATTTAGAAATAATTCTAAGCCTCCATTCCTATCCATGTTGCGATCAATATCACGATATTCTAATTTGTAGGTCCTAGGATCTAGGATATTGTGACATTGATCGCGACATGAATTGAAATATAGACTTAGAAATGTTTCTAAATATTGTCAACATTTAGTTCATTAAAACTCCACTAGACGGTTTCGTATATTCAGAAGCATCAAGAGGGAGCACTCAGCATTTGAATAGAGATGAAAGTCGAGTCTTGGTTTTTATTCACATTGCTTTAAACAACAATTTAACACAATAATTAGCAATACTATATTAAATAAGGAAAGTGTTCGTAATGAACCAGATAATGAGAGTTTTTTTTTTATTTTAATGAGTCAAATTGGACAGAACAACAAAATTTCAGGGAATGTTTATTAAGAGTATCATTAGAAGAACTGTCTACAAATCAAATTTTTAATCAACAATCAGCGTTCATCTTTTTTTTACACTGGAGCCCCGGTAATCCGGCCCCTGACTAATTCGGCACCCCCTGTAATCCAATATTTCCATTATTATTGAATATTTTTTTGACAATCTTCGCTAATGTAGATAATGCATTATTGAACAGGTTACTTACTTGTACTTGTATTGATTGATATATATTATGATTTTATTCATAATTTGTGATTATTTTAGTATGTACATTTATTTGTACACAATTATTTCCTAATGTAAAGTTATTATTTTTTGTAAGTTCTATAGCATTAATAACGTCAATTTAATAATAAAACATAAGCTTTCTATTGTATTGCTTAATTTACTTAATTTGACACGCATAATGGAGTATGATTTGTACTTCAGAGTATAACATACATAACCTTATCATTTTTTTTTAAGCTTTGAACCAAGGTTTTAGGTGTAATACCTATTCAGTCAAGTCTGCTTTGGTTCGAAATGGGGTGGTAGATTAGTGTGAGCGAAGGGGCAATCAATTCAATTCAAGTAATAAGGCAATCTCATCCACAAACTACGACTCCAAGTCGTAAATATTGATGAATTTTCAATTTCAGTTGATTACTTAATGAAAGAAAATTGCAAACGCGAAAGGTCAAAGCGTAGGATCATGTCCTAGCTGGGATTCGAACCCGGGACCTCTGGGGTGGCAGTTGATCACGTTTGACGCACATTTATCGCATTTGTTACCATTTGCGTTAACGCATGTTACCATTTGCTTTATCAATGTTACCATTTGTCACTTTGTGGCCAAATTGTATGTAAACGGTAAACTTCCGGTACATTTTTAGACACATTTTTGAAAATTTTTAACGTGAATAATCACAAAAAGCGCTGAAATTGAACAATACAACATTAAGAAGCTGAAAAATGTTAGCAATGCTGTGACAATCATCAATGCTTTACACACCCACGAGCGTTGTTAGACTCCTTTGACGATGCAAGAGGTTTAAGCCAAAAATTGAGACTTAAATTAATGAGTCGAAATCTTTTTCTACTAGTGGGACTGTGCAATGGGCCACAGGTGAGGTTGTTGAAATTTTCTGTAACAATTGCGAAAGTGGCCGATTTATAGAGGAATTTCCTTTGTGAATTATGATCAAGTTTCCCAATTATTCTGGACCAAAATACAACAATTTAAATGTTCTACTTATTTATTCCGTAGTGGTATCATTCAAAAAAGGATCAACCAATTTTACTCGCAAGAAATTTTCACTATAACTTGCGTATGCCATTAATATTAAAAATTGCAAAGATTAATTCTCAATTAAGCAGTTTTCGATATAAGAGAAAGGGAATTTAGGTTATATTCCTTATGATAGGCTATTCCTTATGATAAGAAAATAAATAAAAAGGATTGGTTAAAAAACGCCAAGAATACAATAAAATATTGTATTTCAACTAAAATATATTAACATTTTTTTGTAATTGAATGTTTGAGATCTGGTCATTTTATTGACAAAAAGTAGAATCCCCATTTAATTGAAATAACAAAACCTATTTAATATATTTGCTTATATAGTTTTTAGAAAAATCTATTGGAGCTAGCAACTCAACTAAATTGCCTCCACAACGTACCAATTTATGTGGCTAGCTAGCAAACGCGTAAGTGTTTGCTAAGCGACTGCTACGACCTAGTACTTTCTTACAACAGATACAACAGCTCAGTCACGCAAAAGAACGTAATTGTATTAGATGTAGCCGTGTTATTAGATACATTTAACGGCTCCTATGCACAAACAAATTTCCATGTATGTATGACAGCTGCAGTTAGATACTTATGTGCAGGTACAGCTTCTTTGTTGTGATTTGATTTTGTCTACGCATTTGTTTGTTTGTATTAGACCTGAAGGGAACACAAGGCCACACCATCAACCACAACCGTGGACCTGGATATGAAACAGCTTTCTTTAATTTCTGCTATCCTAATGTCATTTTTTACACACAAAATTTCGCTGTAAATGTGTTCCATGGAAGTGTAATCCATGTAGTCTATCCGTACACAAATTGCACACGTACTCTACCGATGTGAGCACGTGTGCATAGAAGTCACTGCGTTGGTATGAAAGTTAAAACATACATATTCGCCAAAGAATCCACACATCTATCTGACCTTGCATTTATGTTTCTAAATATTTAAGTGTACACATACTTTTATACCACCAGTCAGAGAATTGAGTTGAGTCAGTAATCCGAATACAGAGAACGTTCTTTTCAAGCCTGCGCTGTAGAGAATACTATCATAACCAACACGAGGTTAACACAAAAACCTAAACTCTAACACGAAAGAAGACAATATGAATAAATAATTAAATTCCAAAATGAGAATTTGAAGAAATACAAGACTACGAGGAATATGAAAGTACATCTGTCGTGGGTAACTTGTAAAAAGTAGCCACTGATGAACTAAGTCTCTTTGCTGTTTCAGTGGGCGGAATAGTAAGTAGGCTAATTATAGTTAACTGAATTTTCTCTACAAGTATACCAACCGTAAACCAAGGAGAGACATTTTTAGGGAAAATCAGTCGGACTTCTTAATTTTTTTCTGTTTAAGAAACATCTTATTGTCGGAAACTACTTCTTCAAAAAATACTACTTCAGAACTCAGTACTCAGTCAGCTATATGACGGACACACAATAGGATGAGTCACATTGACAGCGCATGTCAATTTTTATACTGGTGTTTGCAGGAAACCATACATCGTCATCCATTTGTGGCAGAGTAAATGTGTTTGTGGGTCACACTTTATGACAACGCTATCGACAAAAAAGAAATACCGAAGTGTCGTTGCTCAGATAGTGCACCTAACTTTGGGAGCGTGAATCAAAGCGTGTATCGAAGTCAAATGTTATGCTAACCCACTGTAATGTGCCTACATAAGAGAAAAACACTTGAATAAACAAATTCTGAGTTCATTATAAAATTGCTGTTTTCGTGTAAGACTGTCAAACTGTCACAACTCAAAAATATATCATTTCTAACTTGAACATGAAGAAATATTCCTTCCATGTAGAATGTATTTGTGACTGTTTTCACAAATATTAAAAAATTTTCACTTAGGTATAACGCAGGGGAAAGATTCAAATTGGTTCTGTTAAAAACCATAATTTTTAAACAGGTAGATGTTAGATGTCTGGCTACTGTTTTCTCACTAGTCTCAAAAACATAACAATGCAAATTCATTCTATTATTAACCCTTCGCGTGCAACATGGTTTTTGAAGTGAAACTTCCTTAGCCGCGATTGGGAGTAAGACCCATGAATCAACTCGCCGATGAAACACTTCGCCGTGAAACGCTTCGGCGTATTTTTTACATTAGTGCTACGCAGAATTAAATAATTATATTATAGTATGGACACAGTAGCTCTTCAACTGCATGGTTCACATTTAGTAATTATAATATTGCCATAAAAATTTGAAGCATAGGAGAATGTCTTTGATATTCATATTGAAAATATCAACCTTAAACAAAAAGACAAACACTGACTGCTGCTAAGTAATAGAGTTGTAATGTACAACATTTTAAAGTATATTTCACACTTTTGAGAGTAACAAAACAGTACACAGATATATTTATGTATTGCATTTATTTTCCTTATATCTTTATGTTTTTGATACAAAATTCCACATATCAGATAATTTTATAATACATATTAACTCTCTTCAACCTTCCCTTAAAACTTGTTCAGGTGTAGGGAATAAATATAAAAAAATCATAAAATTTGTATGGTAGCCCCAATAAGGAGTGGTCGGAGGGAATAGGTCCCTAAAAAAATGTTCCTTTCGCAAAAGTAATGGAAGGTGGGTCAAACATTTTAACACTCTCCAGCCTTCCTTAAAGCATCTCTGTAGAGGTGTACGGAATAAATATACAAAAATTCAAAAAATTTGTTTTGAAGCCCCCTTAAGGAGTAGTCGGAAGGAATAGGTCCCCAAGGGAAAATATTCCTTTTGCAAAAGTAATGGGGGTCGGTGATACATACTAATCCTCTTCAGCCCTCCCTTAAAGCCCCTTGTTCAGGTGTAGGGAATAAATATACTAAAATCATGAAATTTGTATGGGAGCCCCCATAAGGAGTAGTCGAAGGGAATAGGTCCCCAAGGGAAAAATATTCATTTTGCAAAAGTAATGAGGGTCGGTCATGTATATTAACCCTCTCCAGCCCTCCCTTAAAGCCCCCCTGTTCAGGTGTAGGGAATAAATATACTAAAATTATAAAATTTGTATGGAAGCCCACATAAGCAGTGGCAGGATGGAATAGGTCCCCAAGGGAAAAATGTTCTTTTTGCAAAAGTAATGGGGGTCAGTCATATATATTAATCCTCTCCGGCCCTCTCTTAAAGGCCACCTGTTCAGGTGTAGGGAACAAAAATTGACATGTACCAGCAACAAAGCTGTGTGGTGTTTTGAGTTTTATGTTTGAGGAAAAAAAAAAATAAAACTGGACAAATGTTTTTTTTAGTGTAAAATAAAAATTGAAAAACCTTTATTTCTGAGTGAAAAAACAAAAATTGAGAAAATTGAGTTTTTACAAACTTCATTGGCTGCTTAAAACTGAATATAAAGAGTTTTCTAGTAAGGACAACTTTTTTTCAAATAAAACGCAAACCATTTGAGATATTTCAAAAAATTGGCTATCGGCTTGAAGTACAATCAAAACATTTATGAATAGAACTCATGCAACGGTCGATTCGTTGGCCCAATTTTCAATGACTCGGCCTCACATTTCAGCCGAAACGGCCACTATTTTCCGTTCAATGTTGGCTCTGAGCTCTTCCAACATCGTCGACTTGTTGGTAAGACCAATGACTTGTCGAAGCCCCAAAGAAAATAGTCTAGAGGCGTTAAATCGCACGAACGAGGCGGCCAACCGACTGAAACATTTCTTGAGATAACGTGTGCTGTGTGGCACCGTCCTGTTGGAACCACATGTCGTCCACGTCCATATCTTCCAATTCGGGCCAAACATAAAAAAGTCGACGAAAAAATATGGTCCAATGACTCCGCCTGCATGCAAACCGCAACAGTTATTTTTTGTGGATGAAGTGGTGATTCATGAAGCACATGTGGATTTTCACCCGACCAATAACGCATATTTTGCTTATTGACGAACCCATTGAGCCAAAAATTAGCTTCGTCACTGAAAATGATTTTGCGATGAAATTCATCATCTTGGAACATCTTTTCCAGAGCCCAATCGGAGAACGTACGTTGCTTCAATTGGTCCATTGGCTTCAATTCTTGAGTCAGCTTGATCTTTTATGGGTCAAGACCAAGATCCTTACGCAAAATTCGCCATAAAGTGGTCTGGCCCAATTCTTGAGAACGCCGTGGAATTGACTGTTTTGTATCGTTTGTACGGACGTCTGAAAGGCAGCGACATTTTCGACCAACCCGTTGCTTCACTGGCACGGCAACATCACACAACAAATATATAGACTCAAAGTTTTGCACTAAACGTGTTGTCTGTCTACTAGGGCGGTAATTACGACCGAAAATTGCAGTTAACGCTCTTAAAGTTGCGATCACCGACTCCGAATTTCGGTAGTAAATTTTTATAATTTGCAGGCGTTGTTCGTTCGTGTACTTTACCATGATGAAAATGTTGAGTCTACTGAATAAATTGAGAGTAACAATTTGTTGATTAGTGAAAGGGTGCGTTCAGAAATTTAATTCGAAGTTGTCAAGTCCCTATTGGAAAACCTTGTACTTTGGTTCGGCCGTGGGGGTATTTTTTCTTCGGCAAAGTCGAAGATCATTTCTTACTAGTTTATAAAAAATTTGTTTCAACATACATATAATTCTTTGGATATCAAGAAAAATGTCCAAAGTATTTTCACCCTTAAAAACTGGGTTGAACATTAAAGACCCCGTGTGTCACGCCGAGTAACTAAGAAATATGTGTGTGGCCACCACGCACGATACAAGTGGAACTTTATCCCAAAAAAGTAGATTTTTAAGTGGTTAATATTTACTTTTTAATATAGTCTTACTAAAAAAGTCCCAATTCATATCATGGCAAGAGTAAATTAAATCTTTTTTAATCAGGAATCGTAATTATTATAAGCGATATCCAAAAACTAAAAGTTTAATTATTATTTTTAGATTTTTATTTTATTGTTCATTAATGTTATTTTATTTTATTTTATTGCTTAAGCACATCAATGTCTTACAATTTTTATTGTTTTGATCAGATATAAAAGATTTTTTTTTATTTTTCTGTTCAAGAAAATTGTGTTGTATTATTTTGCTTAAGAATAAAAATTGCTTTTAAATTTTTATTTTTCGCTCAGAAATAAAAGTTTTTTTTCAATTTTTATTTTACGCTCAAAAATAAAAACCATTCGTCCAGTTTTATTTTTTTCCCTCAAACATAAAATTCAAAACACCACACAGCTTTGTGGCTGGCACATGTCAATTTTTATTCCCTACACCTGAACATGGGGGCTTTAAGGGAGGTCTGAAGAGGCTTAATATGTATGACTGACCCCAATCACTTTTGCAAAAAGAACATTTTTCCCTTAGGGGTCTATTCCCTCCGACCACTTCTTAGGGAGTGTACTCTTATACAAATTTTATGATTTTTTGTGTTTATTCACTACACCGGAATAGGACGGCTTTAAGAGAGGACTGAAGAGGAATATATATCATAAGACTATATGATATGTAGAATTTTGTTTTAAAAACATAAAGATATAAGGAAAATATATGCAAAACAGAAATATACTCTGTGTACTCTTTTGTTAGTCTCAAAAGTTTGAGATATACTTTAAAATGTTGTACATTACAACTCTGTTACTTAGAAGCAGTCAGTGTTGATGGTTGATGGTTGATGTTGTTGTTTTCAATATGAATATCAAAGACATGCTTCAAATTTTTATGGCAATATTATAATTACTCGATGTACGAACCATGCAGTTGAAAAGCTACTGTGTCTATATTATAAGTATTTAGTTTTGCGTAAAACTATATTAAAAACACGCCGAAGCGTTTCACGGCGAAGTGTTTCATCGGCGAATTGATTAATCGGTTTTGCTCCCCATCGGGGCTAAAGAAGTTTAACTTAAAAAAAGAAAAAACGATAATGTCATGAGGCTCCGTAAGTACCCGCTCAATGTTACGTTAATGCTCCATTATTGCATGGAATTGTTATATCGCGCTTTTGTAACTTGCCAATTCCTAAATAAAAAACAAAATAAAAGTCAAAACCAAAACATGACCGATATTAGAACAAAGATCCAAATCCAAACAAGGATTAGAACAAGGATTAGAAAAAAGATGAGGGCAAGGATTTGTACAACGATTAGAAAGAACAAGATTAAGCGTTTTTCAGTACTCATATGAATTTCAGTATTTAATCGCATTTGTAAATGATTTAATTCTGAATGTTTGTCATTTCAATCTTGAAACTTTTCGGTGTATTTGACTCTGGCTGGAACTTCTATTTTCTATAAACCATTTTTTGTTTCTCGGTGGCAACTCGTAAACGTGTACACCAGCAATACAGTGGACATCAGTGTGCAGCCAACAGACATGGTGTTAGACTCTTGTGCATGCATTCGTTCAACACCAATGCGGACGTATTGTAAAGTATACGTATTTCATATACGTGCACGTTGGTTATGACACACGAATTTGTGCTGAAATTTAGTAGTGAATACCGACTAGGGCGCCAGCATTGTTCGTAGGCAGCTACACTAGATTCAGCACTTACAGCAATAGTTTCGAAGATAGTTCCAACACCAACGAATTGCAGAAGCAATATGCTATAAAAAGCTTACTCACTCAAGAGTGACGCACAAACACAAAGTTACAGAAGATAAATACAAGAGTCAAATGACACCCAGGAAGTTATGTCAGAATAACGAGCACAAAGATCTTAAACATCAATGGCAATGAAGGGACATTGAAGCACAATCATTATGCTTGACTATTTGTTGTTGTTGTTTTTTTTTTTTTTTTTTTTGAATACTTGCGGCTCTTGTTGACTTACAGACAATAAATATATTCTTTAAATTAAAGGATATTAACAAATAAGTGGGAGAGATAATTTACGTGAAAATGGACAATGGTGAATATTCTGATGGACAACGTTTCTAAATATTCGCTTTTTGATAGAATGTTCATATACCCTTCAGGAATGAAACAAATCAGTCATAGTTGAAAACTACTTTATAGCATGTTCTCACGGCACCTGAATTAAGTATTTCGGTCTATGAATTAAGAATGTGAATTGCCCGTAATTAATCGCAATTCGGTTTGACAGCTGTGCTTTGTGCATCTTATACCATGTCTACACAGAGAGTTTAGTTTGAGTTTATTTTTCAGAAGGAAAAGTTGTAAGTAAATAGGATCAGTAGAGTGTCCCTTATTTTGCAATTTTTGGAAATGTCAAGGGGCTGAAAGGTTTTTTTATGCGTTTTTATAATCTAAGAACGAAATTAAAAAAAATTTTTTTACGACAACGTTTACCCGTGCCAATCGGGACCGAAAGTTTCAAAAAAATGACCATATTAGACCATATTTGCACAAATTAAAAAAAAAATCTTTGCTCTGCTTTTTATAAATGTTTTGCATTTTTTCGAATACATACATAAGAATTATGATATCTACAAAGTTTTTTATGGTGGGCGTGGTTACAGCCCCTGCTGCGTCGAAATTTCTTCCGCAGTCTTTTCTTACATTTTCATGAAATTAGTGCAATTTAGGTATTAAAGTCAACAATAAATAAATACATTTTTATTATGCTAAAAATATTATTACATTTCATTAAATTCACATTATGTACTTACAAAAATTAACAATAAATTAAAAAACTAGTATTTTACCCTGCGGCGGGCGCCCAAAAAGCTAATACCTACAAGAAGTCTTATTGCGGCTTTTCAACCGAAATCATAGTTTTTTTTTATAAATAAAAAATATCAAAAACCAAAAATGTATGTTCCTGGAGGGTTAAATTATAATAAGAAATACAAATTAATTAAAAAAGACAGATTCTTATTTGGAGCTTTTATGCTATTCATTATTATCGGAATCCGTCAAGTCTGTATTTTTGTAGTTCTACTATACATCAAAGTCTGGTTTGAAGCTACTAATAGCATAAAAGCTCCAAATCAGGATCTGCCTTTTTAAAAGATTTGGTCGCATACAAGACAATTAACAAAAAAATATCCATTGCTGCCAGTCAAAAATTTGGTCGGCATCTTTGGTACCTTGGCGAAGAACTTGTAGCACTCGGTTTTTCGATGATGCGGTTTCTATTGAGAGAAATCGCAGTACTGTGACATCATTGCAAGCTCAAAAGTTTCCATGTAATCATCCAATCGCAAACCCAAATTCTTTAAATGAATGGACAAAAAAAGATTTAGATTGTTTTGCATCTTTTCGAATAACAAATCTATTTCGTAGGTTTAGTTTGACATGTATTTTTTTAAAATATGATCCTGACTAATGGGAAAAAGATGAAGAATACCAGAGAGTAAAAAATTATTTTAAAAATCTTTGTGTTGTAAATGATGTTGCGGATCGTGGGGTACAACTTGGTCAAGAATTTATGGAGCTTATAAAATCAGAAGCGCAGCTACAAAACCTACTTATTGTGGCCCAAAATGCTCGAAAAATATTCTCGAACTGTCAAAAAAATACAGTACACTCTCACAAATTCGAACTTTCCAACCTGGTTCTAATTTCTGGACGTTTCTTTATTTATTAAATTCAAAAGTGATGATCTTTGCTTATTGATATAAATATAAATAGGGGAATTATATGAAATTTATGTTAAAACAAAGTTAAATATTAATAAATAAAAATTCTTTTGTGTTAACATACATTTTTTTAATCAGTTTCATTATTTTCTATTACATTTCTGTGAAAAAAAAGTCCAGAAATTAGAACATTTCAGAAATTAGAACCACGCGTGGAACAAAGTTTATAAAAAATTTATAAAAAGCAGAGCAAAGATTTTTTTTTTAATTTGTGCAAATATGGTCTGATATGGTAATTTTTTTGAAACTTTCGGTCCCGATTGGCACGGGTAAACGTTGTCGTAAAAAAAAAATTTTTTGTAATTTCGTTCTTAGATTATAAAAACGCATAAAAAAACCTTTCAGCCCCTTGACATTTCCAAAAATCGCAAAATAAGGGACACTCTAAGGATCAGGTGATAAAGCGGGCTTTGGTTGCTATTTGTTTTGTTTTGTTTTGTTTTTATTTCTTCTTCTTAGTGTTGTTTTCGATTAATTTTCGACAAAATTTAGAGATGAAACCGATTTCTACGTGATTGGGATGTTAATTCAAACTGACTTACCTTCGAATGAGCTATTTCAGCTATAATTAAGCTTCGAATTACTGATGAGAGCCGAATTACTTTTTTCAGGGTTCACAATGGCTTAAAAGTGGAAAAATATACAAATTTATGACTTCCTATGGCCGATATTAAATTTTTTATTTTTTAAGATTTGTCTAATTAGAGTGTTTCTCAAAGGTCTTGGTGAAATTTTTACAGGGTTTTTGTACAGAAACCATTAAAGTTGTTATATAATAAAGCGTTCAATAAATTCTTCGTAACAAGAGGTATATTTCAAATTATATAACATGTGAACCACTGAAATAAATGCGGTTTGGGTTTTTTAGTCTTAAAGAAATAATATGAAATAAGAATCTTGCATAGTGAGACTTAGAATTCACTCTATATTTTTTTTTTTAACGCCAAATAACTTTTTATATTTCAAACTTCATAAACTGTTTAATTTCATTTTTGGCAGAGAATAACTAAATTCCGGAGTCGAACGGTGCGCGCTCGTTTAGATTAACATCATTATTGAACACTTATACTAAAACTTAAAAAAAAAAAGATACAGTAGTTTCGACTATGCCGTAACACAAGACGTAGAATTATTCAATTCGTTTTTGATGACATCTTTTTTAAAAAATATTTTGCAAAATATTTATTCCATGCACCTGAGCATATGACCTTTAAAAGAGTGCCGGAGAGGGTTAATATGTATGACTTGTATGTATTACTTTTGCAAAAGGAACATTTTTGCCTTTGACACCTTTTCCCTCCGATCACTCCTTAGGGGGGCTCAAATACAAATTTTATGGTTTTTGTATATTTATTACATACACCTGAGCATATGACCCTTATGAGAGTGCCGGAAAGGGTTAATATGTATGACCGACCCCCATTACTTTTGCAAAAGGAATATTTTTGCGTTTGACACCTATTCCCTCCGACCACTCCTTAGGGGGGCTCCCATACAAATTTTATGGTTTTGTCGATAAAACCGGAAACTGTCGATAAATATGTAGCAAACTTAAGCAAACAAAAACATCAAATGTTGGCTTTATATTTCATGTAATTGTGTAAAATTTATATAAGTTAGAGAGTTCAAACATGAATTTTTCTCCCAGTGAGGATCCAGACCAACAAGTGCTAACATCAACATTGTACGATCAGTACTTTAGGCACACCAAAGGCTCAAATTGTGATATAAATACCGACACCTGATCACTATCAACCACCCTACTTACCTCCGAGAATGACGTATTTTACGTCATAATTAGCTGCCAAAACTTGCCAAAACAGTTTTTATGAATAAAAAACTTAATGCGTTTTGTGTAAAAAAATCGAGTTGCTCAGTCTCAAGGCTTAGTACTTTAGCAGTTTTCCTTAGTATACTTTCAGGCATGGCTTGTTAAGCTAAAAACTTCATTCAAAAGTGTGACATACTTACAGTGTGTGGCTATTGCACTGTGTTATTGGCCATTTGAAGCACACAAACGAATTTTTATATTTTTTCTTTTTGACTACAAAAAACTATAAAAAAGATGAAAATCTTTCTGAAAGATTAGCTAATCTAAGGAATAGAATATTGATAGCAGGTTTTTCATCATCCCTAAAAGTATACTCAAGTATATTTGAAAAGTTGCTGTCATCGCTTATGCAATAATTATTAATTTGCTGCAGAATGCAAAAGTTGAAATTTGGTTTTCATTGTTTTACAAAATAATTTTAAAATAATATCTTTCCGTAACATGAACATCTTATTTAACCCTTCGGAGGGCGCGCTCTGAAAATTAACACAGGAGGGCGCGCCGCACTGTGGGATTTTGGCTGCAAAAACCCCCTTTTTTGAGTGTAAAATATCAAAAATGTAATGATGCAGTTTTGTAGAGAATTGTTTAATTAAGATAAATTCATCATACAATTTTTTCTACAATTTTTTTTTTTACAAAATAACGCGGTAAAGTCACCTAAACGAAATTCTGCAGTAACTGCCTTAGATTTTCATCCCATTTCAATGGGCTGGAAACATAATTTCTTTTTCTCGTATCTATATGATGTAAGTATATTTGAAAAATATAGTATTTCGGCATTAATTTAGAAGTAAAGGAATTGCATTACCGTAATATTTTAATATATATTTAGGTTCTTTTTTGAAGGCACTCAAAAAGTCAGTGTTTTTAGTTTTTCTTGGACAAAAAAAAGGTGAGCGTTATCGATCGTTGTGTTCTGGTTGCAAAAAAATGAAAGGTGGGACTGTCTTCTTTAAATTTACTCAAAAAAATCCACCAACTTTTCTCAATATTTTACAAACGCATAAATTTTATAAAAGAAGTCAATAGTATTACAAAGAAATTAAAAAAATTAAAAAAAAACGCTAAGCCATGGCCCCCTAATTTTTTTTGCAAATGTTCAGCTAACATATTAGTGTTTAGTTATTTATATAGATGTAAGTGCTGCTTGGCATCGATCAGAAACTACAAAGGCTTAAATCTGTTTTTTTGAAAATCGTGAAAAATTAAATTTATCATATGGGCGTTGGGCGTGGCACTTAAAATTTTAATATAATTGAGGACTCAAATGCAACCACTGGTAGTAATTTTTATTAATATACATATGAAAATAAGGAAAATACAACGTCTTTTAGTTTTACGTCATATGGGAGGTAGGCGTGGTTGTGGGCGGATTTTAACAAAAATTTATTTTTCATCTAATTGGCAATATAAGAGATGTGTGCCAAATTTCAAAGCCCTACCTCGATTCCTTCGATTTTTTGCAGCAGCTTGTATGAAGAAATCCCACTGTGCGCCGCAGCAAATTTGCCGCAAGGTAATTTAAATAGTTTCGATTGGAATTTTTCCTATTTATAGCAAAAAAATCATTTAAATAAAACAAGCCATTGCTTTCTATTGATTTTGAAATTTTTTTTTAAGCATTTATTTTTTAATTCTTATTCATTATCGGTAACAGAGGCGTTAATACATTCAACACATTCTGAAATTTTCTTACAATGTTTTTTGCAGACATTTTTATTAGAATTATTACAACAAATTTTTGTTCTATTATTTTTGTGCGGTCCACAAATATAATAAACTCCTGATTTCGGTTGTTGTTGCACAGCTGGTTCGCCTCGGTGTAGGTTTAAAAACATCAGTATATCCTTAGGTAATTTTTGTACTTATGGTTTATCAAAAATCATGACGTAACAAAATTTATACCCAACACAATTAAAAATTACACGTTTTTATGCTCGTACCTATAGTTTTAACTCACACAAAACAATAATAGAAATTTTCACCTTCATCAAAACACTTTTTTCCAATTAACTACAAGAAATGTCTGCAAGCTACACTTGACTTTTTTTTTTGTTACATGAGAAAGCACGCCGCTGCAATTTAGCCGCAAACACGAGATACTAATTTTCAAACACAAATAGCACCTAAACGAAATATCATAGCAACCAGCGGTTAACGGTAAACCACACTGTATCTCAAAACTTACAAAGTCACTTGAGTGGCAGCGGCCGGCCGGAAAAATTTTTTATGAGAGGTGGGCGTGGCGGAAAAAATGCGTTCTATCCTGCCTGAGCCAGAGGGCGTCCAAATGCATTTTTCCAAATTCACTAAAAAAAAGTCGGTTAACATGGCTCTGTAACGCCCACTGTTGACCAACTCCGCCTGTTCTCACGAGCAGCCTGTCCAAAGCCAGGGTAAAGGAGGATGGTCACAGTCAACGGGTTCGCCCTATGCTGTGTAAATGTAGAGGGACTACCCAGATCCTGGAGTTGGTCGCCCAATCTGGGGAGTAGGTGGATCTTTTGACTAGATCAATGGTAGCATATACCTACGTAGGAATAGCAATGATCCTTGAAATTTGTTAGCACGGGGATAGTCGTTACGCTCGACAGACGTGCTATAACAATTCCACCGGCACATTGGCATTAGTCTTGAGGATGTCTTACAGAAGGCAAAGTTTAAAACGGTGCATAATTTGGAGAACAAGAGGTGTCAAATTCGGGTACTCCGAGGTGAAAAGTATAACTTAGTAGAATTGGAGTGCTCGTTTTGAAAAGGAGCAAGAATAGTGGTGACCATGTGTCACACACAGTCAAATGAGATGTGGTCTACACTGTGGCACGTCCAATAGTGGTGGTTTTGCCATTACAGTCATGTACGACGATGCAGATGTGTCTGTGTGTGTTGGTTCGTGTCGAGGTAAATCCATATTGCCCCGGGAGACTTTTGCAGGCCTGGCTTCGTACTGGCTGTGGTAGTTCAAATACCGCGAACAGGTCTGTGATCGGCGTGGATTTGCGCTAATCAACCGGGTAGCAATGCCCTTCATTGTCAGAGATGTTAGATGGGTCTCGATTTCCACCAATAAATGTGGATGGTGACCCAACTAATCATCCAAAATTGGTACTGTTGCTTTCCAGCATTGGTTGCTATCCATACAGTATATTTATTAATTTAAATATGACTACTATGACAGGGCGTTGGTCGCATCTGGAGCCATTGAAGTGAAGCCTAGGAGAGGTATGACGAACGTCGTATATTGTATTGCATGGCACAGACGTCCTGATGATTTATCTCCTGAGCATCAATTCCATGAACCTCGACCACATTGCCATGAGGCTACGTGGAATTTAGCCTATACGGCAGAAAAATAAGATTTATATAGAGGAGAAAAATAAAGAACTATAAGACGCGCCAGGGAAAAATCAAATTGCTTCAACTTATGATTCCAGGTAATCGGAAAAATTTTTTCATTAACTTGTGCGCTAACAAACCGAGATAAAAAACGATTTGACCCCACCGTAAAGCCTGAAAAACGTGAAAATCGACCCGGAACCTCAAAAATGCAATTCCAGTGGAACCCTTGGAGGACACAGTTCTTTTTACAGTTTTGAACCGATAAAAACTTGAAGTAGACATTTTCTGCAGCTTTCATTTTTACAAATTGTCTGAGCAGAATATCCCCTTTTTAGTATCATTATACTTTGAAAGAATCAATAGAGTTAAATGACTTGTTTCACAAAAATTCGCAGTCAATCGCAGTAACGATTCGTAAATTTCGAGCAAATTTTCCTCGTAATGTGCATTTTGTGACGTGTGTGCAAAATATTATTCAAAAATTCCAAGAGACTGGCTTGGTGCAAGATGTGATGACTCCGAAACAACATATCCAATCGATGCAGTAAAGTGATTAAAACTACACATGCACACTATTTTGTCACAGTGCTAATAGTGCAGTCATTATTAACTAAAGATTGAATCTAATTGAATCTTATTGACTCAATAACTAAAGTCAGTGGACTACCAGTAGCGCCGCACGTTGTGAAAATTTGAGAAAAACACTCGCATCGCTTAAAAAAAGCTGTAGCGTCTAAACGATTAGACGTACAAGCACCAGTTTTTGATATTTTATTAAGAAAGCATCAAAGAATAGTTGGCAGTACCTTTTCACTTTTCCGCTTTTACATTTTAGTACCCTACATTTGGAAGTTTCGACTTTTAACAGGCCTTATAGCATGTATAGAAATAATACTTTTTACTTATAGAAAATAATTTTGAATCCACAAAATTAGTCGAAACATATTTTAAGGAATTATTTTCAACTTGAAAAAATTTCCCATTAACTCTTTTAAGTGTTGTTCATTTTTATGCAATTTTCTACTTTTGCAAACAGAAAGAAAATATGAATTGAAAGAACCATGAGATTATTTCTGTTCGTTTTGGACTCAAGCTCAACTGTGCAAAAATTGTTCTCACGTAAATAAAATAATAAATAATAATAAAAGTTAAGTTAATGCTAATGCTTGCCAATGCCCTACGGGCCAATTTCCGAGATACCGCTTTTACCTTTATTTTGATTTCTACCTTTATTTCTACAAACACAAATTTAACTTCTAAGCCCCTAGAAAAGACTGACCGCCAACTTAAAACTAACTTAACAGCAACTTAAACCCTAACGCTGGCTGCGCATGCATCGCGGACTGCGCAAAGGCGACGCAAGTAAGGCAGACGCTGACCATGCATTTTTGATGCATGCGCGTGTGTCGTGTTGTTGAACTTAGGTAGAACCGGCTGCCTTAACTTAAATAACAAAAAATAATAATAAATAGTAATAAACAATTCATAAACATAAAATAAACATGGTAATAAATATGGTAATAAAATTATACCTAGTCGGAAAAAATCATTTTTTAATCCTTGGTATTTTATTTTATCCTCATGTTTTAATCCTTTGATATTTTAAAATTTCCTTTAACTATCCTATTAGCTGCTTTTAACCCTTTTTACCCAATTTTAACAATTTAGACACCATATTTTCCAATTACCTTTTTTAGTATCTACGCGTCTATACCACTTACCCAATTTTATAGTTGACCTAGCAAGTGGTTTAGGCTGGGAGTTGATTGATGATTTTTTAATCGATTTTTTTATGTTGAATAAAATCAATTTAATTTCATAGCATGTTCAGTGAGATGGGCGTTTCAGTGCCACTCTCCTTTTTTTGGCAAACACTTCGTTCTCACGTTTTATACCCACATGGCTTGAACACAAGTCATGTATAGTGTTTTAACTATAGCGGGTAATCGAACGCTTCAGCTTCAGTGCATACTCGGAATAATCATAGTTTAAAGTTCAAATACTCGAAAAGGCGCAAGTAGTCGCAAAAAAAATTGGTACCACAAGAAAGAAGGAAGTTTGAAATGAGGGTTTAAAAGATTTTTCGTGGATTTGAGTGGATTTAATAAATAAGTGGATACAGCTTATTAAAAATTACAAATTTTCAGGAAAAAACTCAAAAAACGCACTAATTCAAACATGTGCCACTGTCCCAAAAACAACAACTCTAAAAAAAATATACAGAACTTACCCCCTGTTAATTAGCTTTCATTGTGTAAAGTTTCATTAAATATGTTTTATAATTAAAGATTTTATAGGCATTTTTATTGAGGTCATATAAAAATAAAATAAATAAAAATTATTCCAAAAAGCGTCATCTTTCGTTGACTGTGGAGACTACATGATACGATCATTTAACAAACAAACCCAATTTTTTGCATGTGATTGCAAAAAGAGTTGAACAAATTGAAGCTCCGTAACTTTCCAATAACCACTTATGCGAGAGTTTTGCCTCTATTTTGCCCAATGTGCGCCGTACGTTCTGTGATTGCGTGGGTTGAACCATGAATGTTGAAGGTGGGTTTTGCGGAAAAATTGTGTTTTCTGACGAACCTCATGCTCGCATTGGCGGCTATGTTAATAATTAATATTGCCACATTTGGAGAACCGAGGACCCGCGAGTGATTCAAAAGCTGCCAATGTACTCACAACAGGTGTAGATTGTGGGCTGGAGGCGTCAGAAGCCCTTACTTTTTCGAAAATGACGACATTAGAAAAACGACATAGAGATAGTTAATGAAAAGTTTCCATCCCGGATTTTTGCTCAAAATGGTATTTTAATGCGGAAAATTTAATTACGAGTAAATAACACTAAAGTTTTGGTTTATCGGCCTTGGTACCGATTATGAGCTGAAGTGAGAAAAATTTTGATTTTTGTTGAAAAGTCTGATTTTCACACTCCGAAATAGATCCCAAAACAATAGTTCTCAGCTTGGATTTTTGAAATTTTTTTTTTATCTTATGTTGAGAAAGGTTACATTTTGTCATGGTTGAATAAATGAGGTTGTCGCATGGGTGAGAGCGAGTTCTCATAAATGTAAAATCGAAGTTGACAGCTCATAAAAAATCTGAAAATCATCTTCAGTGACGAAGCTCATTTTTGGCTCAATGGGTTCGTCAATAAGCAAAATATGCGTAATTGGTATGTGAAAATCCACATGTGCTTCATGAATCACCACTTCATCCACAATAAATAACTGTTTTGTGCGGTTTGCATGCCAGCGGCGTTATTGGACCATATTTTTTCGTCGAAAATCGACAATCGATTTATTGAAGAGTAAGTTTGATGAGCGTGTTATCTAAAGAAATGCGCCCGTCGATTGGCCACCTCGTTCGTTTGATTCAACGCCTCTAGACTATTTTTTTTGGGGCTACTACAAGTCATTGGTCTATGCCAACAAGCCGACGACGTTGGAAGAGCTCAGAGCCAACATTGAACGCGAAATAGCGGCCGTTTCGGCCGAAATGTGTAGCCGAGTTATCGAAAATTGAGTCCAATGAATCGACCGCTGCATACGTGCCCGCGGTGGCCATATGAACGAAGTCGAGTTCCATTCATAAATGTTTTGACTTACTTCAAGTCGATAGTAAAATTTTTCAAATATCTGAAATGGTTTGAGTTTTATTTAAAAAAAATAAGTTGTCAATTCCTTAATAGAAATCGCCTTTATAAGACACCACGATTCTTTTGTTTTCTTAGTTTCATCATAATCTAATGCTATGCTTCTTAATGGAAAAAATAATCATTACTTTTACACACATTGGTTCCAATGTGGGTTTTAGCTTGGAAAGGAAAAAATCCTAAGTCATTTGCAGAAGAAGGAAATATATTAACAATTTCACAAATTTTATAAACGGAATGAATTTTTTCTTTGAACCTACCGCTTATTACTTATTGAAGAGTGCCCGAGATAATCTCCCCTTTGCCAGAAGTGAATGTAAATCAAGTCGTAAATCACTGTCGCAGAAGCGACTTAATTCTTATTGCAACCTAATAATGCATCTTCACTTGCAACTTTATCACAAGTGAAGTTATCCATTCAATATCTCTCGAAAATACTTTCAAGCGCACTTCGAAACAAACACGGCACAATTTTAGAGTCCCGAAAAAATAGTTTCTGCCTAAAAAAGATCCCCCTCAAAAAAATTACACCCAAAAAATCACTTCATTCCAAGGCGGTACTTGACTTATACTCGTAAATTGCAACAACACATACTTTCATAATGAAAAAAAAGCAGGGTTTACTTTTAACACATGTTCAGCAGATCGTGTATCGACCTACTAACAAATTTATTTATTGAGAGCGTTTTAAAACAAGCATATGTCAGGCGGTTATATTTACTTAACAATAATTTTCTATCATATCTGATGCAAAATTGTTTTTTGCTAGCATGTATGTATTTATTTTCCGCCACCGCCGCCACCATACCAACCACCACCACCACCACCATGCCAACCACCACCACCACCACCACCACCATGCCAACCACCACCCCCACCACCACCACCATGTGGTGAGTGCCTTGGGACTGGCTCAGGATTAACTGAAATACAATTTAATTAAATAATTTTTAGAAAAATTCATATATAAAGTATATTGTATATAACTTTACCCTGAGCCAAAACCGCCAAGGTCAGGATAAGACTAAAAAATGTATATATTTTCATGTGTGATGGAATTTTCGAAACGGCTTAAACGTGAATAATTGTTATTGGAGAATTCGGTCTATTTATATTGTGTTTCTCTACGCTTACAAGTTCATAATGGCAAAAACTATTTTAATATTCATAAGATTTCCACTCTGAGAAATTACAGCAAAATAAAAAAAAAATTTTTGTATTAATTACACCAACCGACAAAACTTGCAAAATTGCTTCCTAAGTAGAATGTTTGCGGTTACCTTTTCCAAAGCTAAATTAATGTTTGCATGAGTGACTTTAATATATGAGATAAGGGGTGTTTTGCATTTTTCATTTTATTTCTAACAATAGTTTCTTAATGGTGAGGTTTAATGCGTTGGTTCAGTGGTCAAATTGAAATGAAAGTTATTTTGGATATATAATTTGGAAAAATAAGATTTCTGCATGGTACTTCATCTTTAATTTCAAATATTTGTATCATTCGATTTTCAGTGAAATTTTAAAATAATTTTAATATTCTTTTACTTGGTTTTCTTTCAAAGTGAAGAATTTTGTGTTCTTAAGGGGGGAAATATACCTACAGGCCGAAAAAAGGTCATGTTTGTGAATTTTTTTAAGGAAACCTAAGGCATTTAATCCTCATTTAAAAATATGAGGGTTTTTATACCTTAAAATATACACATTCAAGAGTATTTTTTTTTTTTTTTTATTTCAGTAAAATATATTTGCAATCTGTCGCAGTAACAATAAGCAAATTTCATAATACAGTGAAGTTAACATTATTACCAGTGTTGCCAGATCTTTTTTGAGAAAAGCGCGAGATTTAAAAAAAATATCGCCCAAAATCGCCCAATGAAAAAAAAAAATCGCCAAAAATCGCCATTTTTTCTAAGAAATTTATTATATTAGAAAAAACAAAACAAATTATATACATTTTTTTCAAATAATATTGAGATCTGTTAATAGTATTAGATATTCTTATTTTCATATTTTTGAGATCTATAAAAAATAATAAAAAAGCTACTTCATTTTATACGAGAATTTTGATCGTTAAAGAACATTTTTTTTAGAGACTATAACTTTTTAGAATTTTTCAATATGCAACTTTAAAAAAAAAACTTTTTACAAAAAACGTAGTTCCTTCAGCCATATTAGATTCTTCCTCCGTTTCGTCAATTCCCGAAGCATTGTTTAGTTCATACATTGATTTAATTTATACAAGATGAATGCCCACTTACAAATATTGTCAAACATTTTTCCGACTACGGCTGTCTTAATTTTGTATGCCGATTACCAAAATTCTTCACTTTCAGATGGCACTTTGTTTTTGAAAACATTGCTCCATGGAAATGTCAACAAAGATTCATATTCGATTTCTTCTGCACGTCGCTCTTCAAGAGATAGATAATGAAGAGGGAGTTCACGGAAAGAAGGTCTTATATAGTTTAAACATCTTTCAGGACATAAAATAAAAGCATTTTCAAAAATTTCTAACAGACTTGGTAATCGTTTTAACATTTCCTTGATTAAAACTATAATGAAATTCTGGCATCACTTAATTTGTGAATTTCTTCATGGAACTGATAATGAAATGTAAGGTCATTAATTCTTTTATAATTGCTTTTATCCGTAAAAATTTTATTTAAGCTGAATGTAGCTAAATTATCAAAATTGAAATTTTTGACAATGTCTTCTTTTATAATTTTTGAAACAAGTCTTTGAATAAATGTTGTGATTTCAACGTAAGCTTGAAAAAATTCAACTTTTTCTCGTTGAAAATAGGAATTAAGTAAGTGAGTTGATGTTTTGAAGAAACGGTCTCAAAAAAATAAGTATTTCGATATAAATAAATTATCGATAAGGGCTTGTGAGCTGTGTTCAGTCGCATTTTTAACAGAGTGTTCCAAACACTTAAAACAATTGGTATTTTCTTTTATTGAAATTTTAAACACATTAGATGAGTTTATGAAAAAAGGTTGTTTTTACAAAAATCGCCCAAAAAATCGCCAGGCGATTTCCTAAAAATTTAAGCGCAAAAACAAGAAAAAGAGTGCCTAATTGGCGATAAATCGCCCAATCTGGCAACGGTGATTATTACTGAGTTTCAAGAGTATGTTTAGTTTTTTTTTTATTAAAAAAAAAAATTAATATTAAGGTAGATACAGCATTTTTTGTAGAGCGCTCTGAAAAAAAGGTGAAATGCGGTGACCAAGATTGCTCCTCCTAAATTGATCTGAAACAAAAAAAAAGAATTATATTATTAAACTAGATGCTTAAAACTCGTACTTGTCTTAGCCGATTTTGAAAATATTGATTTTTCACAAAATGGCGGACTTCCGAACGTAAATTAACGATTTTCGACCAAAAATTCGTCATTATTTTGCCTATAAAAAATGAACGAAGCTACGAAAAAAAAAATCCTATGACAAGTACGAGATTATTTGGGCCTATTCGGCGAAATCTGTTATTCTGTTACGCATTTTCTGTTATCAATCGTAACAGATGCCGATCATAAAAGATCTGTTAAAATTGGTATTCAGTATATCGAACTTTTATGGCAACCTGTTATCAATCTTCGAAAATAAGAATCTATTACAATTCCGTTAACTTCTGTTATGAAACAGCTGATTGTTGTAAATAAATTTGTTCATAGCAAACAAAATGCAGAGCGAAAAAGTAAGTTAAGGGTTGTTTTAGGCAAAAGCTAATTATAAATTAAACAATTTTTTCTTCTAAATTCGCTGCTGGTACTCTGACGTTCATAAGCAAATCGAAGAAAAAAAAACACAAGTTAACAATATGCAGCCAATTGATGTTGTTACCGGCGCTGCCGGTCAAATTGCTTCTCATCTTGCATTTGCTTGATATTCCTCATATGGTTGGTGTATTCGAGGGTGTCGTTATGGAATTAGCCGATTGTGCACTACCTCTACTACGGCAAGTTGTACCAACAATTGATCCAGCTATGGGCTTCGAGGATGTTGCCGCTGCCTTCATGGTTGGTTCAATGCCATGTTAGAAGGGTTTGGAACGCAAGGATTTGTTCTCGGCGAACGTGAAAATTTCCAAGATGCAGGGCCAGGCGGTGGATCTACATGCACGCAAGGATGTTAAGGTACACATATTGCTGTAAAAAAAATAATTTTTCGACTAAATTCCCTTATTCTAGCAATGAGACAGTGTGCACAAAATCAGTCTGGGATGCCGACTTACTGCAAGGAGAATTTGATGAGACGGTGCAAAAGCGTGGCGCTGCTGTGATTTCCGCACGTAGGATGTCTGCCGCTAAGGCTGCTTGCAATCATATGCACGATTTATAGCACGGCACTCTTGCTGGTCAGTACGTCTTACGTGTCATTTCGAATGGCAGCTATGGAACGCCCAAGGATTCCAACGCATTACCTGTTGTGATCTCAAACAAGCAAACAAATTTTTTAAGGTTTGCAGATCAACACAATAGGTGTCGGCTAAAGCATTTGTATTTGGTATTTTATACTTAAATTGTACAAATGTTTAATCAGTGTTAATACTATAAATACATGTTGAAGAATAAAATGTTTTTATAGAACTTAAATATTTAAAAGTAGTAAGAAATGATTTTATACTGGGCCAAAAAACCAAAGTACATTCAAAGTCTTAAGCAGCCAATAAAATGTTTATTTGTAAAAATATTTTCGTCATAGTTTTAATAGAAAATACTCGCTTTTGTTTTGGTTTTTATTCGATGGTTGAATTTCATACTCGAAGTACATGTTAAATATCAAAGTTCATATGCAAAATTGCAAGTTGAGTGCATATTAATAAAGATATAAAGATAAAAAAATCATATTAATAAAGATAAAAGCTTAAATATCGAGTTTCGTCATCACAGACTTTGGATGTTCCACGATTGGTTCCAATTTGTTCATGAGCAGTCGAGCATTCACCTTGACCTAACGAAATAGCTGCACGAAGCGCACATCAGGAAGCTCGAATAGATTGCTTTGAAGCCGCAACTCTAGCAGAGTTGCTCGATGGTTTCGTCTAAAACATTAAATTGAACATAAACATATGCATATATTTATACTTAACAATTAGTTTACTTACATTTTTCGCCTTTTTTCAGAACTTCTTATTAAAATTCTCAATTAAATATCCATTTCAGAAATAAACTGTCACTTTAATAGAATTTGTTATGATAAAAGACTCAAAAATCTGTCTGTTATTCTGTTATGGTTTTTAACAGATTTCATAACAGATTTTGTCGCGCTGAATACCAATTATAGAATTTGGAATAGATTTTTTGACAGTTCGAAAATCTGTTATGATTTTAAACAGATTTCATAACAGATTTTGTCGTGCAGAATATGAATTTAGAACGCATAGCAGATTTTTTGACAGCTAAAAAATTTGCATGGGAAATCATAACAGAATAACAGAATTTTTTCATAAAAGATTGCGCAGAATAGGCCCAATTATGAATTAAATAAGTCTGCAAAAAAATCAAAACGATCGGTTAACTGAGTTTCGAGAACGATCTTGAAATCAAGAAGAATCTTGGTCACCGACTTTGAAAACATGGTTTCGAGAAAAACGCGTTTGAAAATAAGGGCCAGCACTGCGCGCTCTAAAAGGCGATTCACTCACTAGGCTATAACTTTGTTAATTTTTGAGATATCGATTTGAAATTTTCACCACATATTTTTGACACTTAAAGCTTTCAAGAAAAATATATTAAATATATATAACTCCCCTTAAGTTAAATGCAGTGGCCCAAATACAATTTTCTTTTAAAAATAAAACAAAAAAAAAAAAAACTAGCAAAACTCAATTCCTTTTGATATATTAGGGGTTCGTTAAAAATAATAAACTTTCCCACTATTAATGGAACATAATCTTCTGAACCCAATTTTCCTAGATCTTGATGATGGTTTCTGGCTCTATTTAACGAATTGCTCGAATCTTATTTACCTTAAGGGCCAGTATCTTCAGTGTGTCACAATACACAATTATTAGTGTCATTATTATCATTTGTGAATTATATGATTATCACGGCTTCGCCACGGATCACTGTAGACTGCTAGTATATTATAAAACACAAGTGTGACATGTAAACTTAACACATAATTTTAAGTTAATCACTGTATTCCTTATATTTATTTTTTTTTTCTATATTAAGCAAAAAGGAAATTTGCAAAATAATTTACGACGCTAATTTTTTGATATTTTCACTTAACTGATGCAAGCTCACGTACGGCTTGTCCGAGGGCGCACAGTGATGCGATTGGTACAAGTTAGACGGAAAATATTATTTTGTGAATTTTTTTGGTAGTTTTCGGTGTTTTAGGTATAGGAAAATGAAAAAAAACCTATTTCAGAAATTTTGGACAAGGGGGCGTGCCATACAAATGAAACATAATTTGCGCTATATTTTAAAAATTAGATAAGCTACGACAACAAAATCAAACGTAGATTTTTTGTATGTAATTTGAAAAAAGTGAAAAAAATTGCAGCGCGATTGAGCAAGTGGGCGTGGCAGCTGCCATATAACTTAATCACTTTTTTCGTTTTAGCTCAGAAATGAGTTAAGCTACGATAACAAAATTAAACGTGGACGTTTTATATATAATTTGCAGAAATCTAAAATCTTTCGGTGCGATTGAAGAAGTAGGTGTGGCAGCTGCCACACAACTTAATCAAATTTTTCACTGTATCTTAGAAATCAGATAAGCTACAGTAACAAAATTAAACGTAGATGTCTTGTATGTAATTTCGAAAAAGTGGAAAAAATTTCGGCGCGATTGAACAAGTGGCCGTGGTAGCTCCCATGCATGTGGAATATATTTTGCTCCATAACTAAGAAATGAGAAAAGTTATGAAATATTTCGATATATAAGCTTTTCTCTGAAAAATAAAGTTCAAGTTGGAAAATGAATCAAATCAGATGAAAACCACACCTACCCCGCCCATACAAAGTGACTTTATTCAAAAGGTAAAATGTCTTAGAATTCCACAAAAACTAATAGATGGACTTGAAATTTTGCGTATGATCTTCGATATTTAGTATGCACTCTGAGTATGAAATTCAACGAAATCGGGTGAAAACTACGCCTACCACCCATACAAAATGACTTTGAATATATTTTGGTTAGGTCGTGGGGCTATTTTAATTTCGGCCCAGCCGAAAATCATTGCTTACTAGTTATAAATTCCATTTACAATGAATATTAAAAGCACTAGCAGCTTAGCTATCGGCTTATCAAAATTATAAAAAACAGTTGAAACCCGGTTTTGAAATGAAAATAAATAGCATTTTTATGACCATCAAACAGCTTATTAAAAAGAGAAACCGGCCATTTGCGCACCTTGGCACTTTTAGAGCTTAAATAAGACATAATAATGGTTAAATAAAAAATATATTTTGGCATATATAAAATGGCCCTTTTTTTAAATTTTACAAAATATTTTACCAACTTCTGCGTTTTTTTTTTTTTAAAAATCTCAGCTAAAATATTTATTTTTTTATTTAATATATGTTACGGTATTTTTTTTTAGTTTACAAATATTTTGTAATGTGTTGAGAATATTTAAACACCACTATAGTCTAGTCGACCTCAAATTCAATACATCTTACTTCTTACTATTATATAAAAATGAAACTTGATATATTGCCTTTTTGGCGTTGATGAAAGTAAACTCAAGAACGGCTAAACGGATTTAAATGAAATTTTCACTATTCAAATTGTAATTAATTGTAGATTAACACTGTATACTTAAAGTTTTGAAATATTTCAAAGCTTAGAAGTTATTGGCTAAGAAACTGGCAAAATTCGGTATTTTTGGAAAAATTTGGCGCTTTTTCCATTTTCTGCTTAAACCGTACAAGATAAGTGAATATGATATATGGACAAATGAATGATCTTGCCGATTCCAGCAAAAAAGTCCATGGTTACGTGCATCTAAGATCAATAGTTTAGTCGTAAAATTCATATTTTATTGAAAAATTAAATCATTTTCTTGCAAGCATTGATTTGTTCATTGGCTTCGACGCTGTCATTGCTTGCAGCTAGCAGAATGTTGCTTTGGTTTCGCTATAAAACGCTGCTCAATACTCAGAAAAGAGATTCTCTGCATTGAAGCAGAGAGAGATAGCTCTTTGTTCGCGAACAGCAGAATGCAAAATTTAAAGCATTTTCTCCAAGCGCGTCGTTCGTTGCTGCTGCTTCAATGTTTCATTATTCAGAAAGAGTTTTTCTATTCCAAATGTTGAATAGCTGCGTGCAGAATTCTTAACCCGTCGTTAGTGTGGTGGAAAAAAGTCACGCCATTAGTGTGGTGGGGTATGACATACCCCAAAAGTATAAATCGTATAAATACTACAAAAAAAATTTTATCGAAAAAATTCAAATAGCTTCTCATTCCTTGATTGATTTACTGTTAAGAAAATAATATTTTAAGTGCTTTGCAATTGTAATAAAAAATAGTTTTATTGAAACTTACAAATACTACAAGAAATAAGGGAAAAAATAATTGCTTCACAAAAAATCATAAAAAGTAATAAGTAATACATTTCAGTAAACAAAATTTGTGTTTTTTTTCAGTTTATAATTGGAGTCATACTTTTGAATCATAAACGTGTATCCCTTGGTGGAAAAAAATATTTTTATTTTTCGTCAAATGTTATGCATTTCTCACAAAGTTTATTCATATGATCGATACACAGTGGAGCCTGGCAGATCACACATGCGTCCTTCTTTCTTGAACAGAATGAGCATCTAGAGCTATATTGTCGTCGTTTTTGTGCGGGCTCACCAGGTCCTGGCAGATGCACACTTTGAAGAGCACGAGGAATGCGCGGATTTTGTTGTCTCTCATTGTGATATTCTAATGAAGTTTTTCATAAAATTGTATCCTTTATTTGGAAAATAGTTCTTGTGCCTACTTACCAACAATTGTTCTCAGTTCAGTGTCGGCTTTCTTCAAATTTATGATTAAGCAAATAAAGCAAAAGCAAAGCAACAAGAAGCAAATGCGCGTAAAAATGAAAAAATAAAAAAAAATTTTGCCACATTCACCTGAAATGTGTAAATGAAAAATAAAAAAACAAGTTGCCATATTCACATACAATATTCACTCCAGCAATAAAATTATTTTAGCCATAAATTTGTTTTAGCAATAAATTTGGAAAAATATACCTAATAAATACATTTTCTAAAAATAAAACGAAAAAAAAAAATTACAAGAAAAGTTACGTAAATGGTGTGGTGGGGTATGACATACCCCAGCCGACTTTAGAACGACCTGACCTGTGAATGAGTTTACCTAAGAAATTTTTTTTTAGCTCATCTCAATTATTGATCTTTTATTTGAAGCTATTAAAATCTACGAAATTGTAACTTTTCAGATAAAGAAGATATTGAAGGAAATAAGGTCTCTGGGGTATGTCATACCCCACCACACTAACGCCGGGTTAAGCTTCAAAATAGAAGTGCATGAAATTTATGGTAATAATTTAAGCTTAAATTGAAACGCCGTGCGATGCAAATTACATCGCTTTGAAGCTGCGCATTGGTATGTGTTGAATTGGTTTTTCAGCATGTTTTTACGGCATTACATAGCGTAAGTGTATAATTTCGTCACTGAAATAAGACCTATGAAAACATTTGAACTTAATTTGATTTTATTTATTAAAAGTGATAAAGTATTTTTAATTTATTCCATAAACATAAATTTATATTTGAAAAGGTAAGGACTTATTTAAACCAATATCTTTCCAAAACAATTCACGTTATCGAATACGAGTCTTATATAATTGAGCTACAAATTGTGTTAATTAGCCGAAGTACATTGCATAAATGTATCTTCATACCATTTAATAATATGGTTAAATAAGTAGGATAATGTCTCCGGTTAAGAGCCATGTTTCCTTAAATCGACATAAAATTGGCTGTGCTTAATATTTTTCCATGGTTTTTATGTCAAACGAAATTTATTTATTTAAGCTTAATTTTCCCAAAAAAAACCCTATCGATTTAGTTACAAGCAAACAAATTATGAACGATTGCCTCAAACTTTATTTTTTTGCTTAAAACCCGGTTATGAGCCACCCCAGAAAATCAGTTGGAAATCAAAAAACTTGATGTGCGATCGACACAAATGTGTGTCTATGAATGAATATTATTTTTTTGCGAGAAAGCTGCTTTTCCCATGGGCAGTTATATGTTGGTCTTTCTAAGATAGGAAATCCATCAAACTAATTTATTCTTAAGAATAACACAAACACATCAAAAAACATTGTTTATACAGAAATTCTTACATGATTGCAATTAATATGTCATGAAAAAATAAACCTATTAAAACGATAATAAAACAATATTTTACAAAAAATGCGTTAATTTATTTCAAGATACATCGCGGGCAAAGCTGCGGAGGGTTGCTAGTTTCATATAAAACGGTCAGGACCTAGTTTATACATGCATTTTTAGGACCATCAAACAGGTTAAAAAACAAGGCAACTGGCCATTTTCGCACCTTAGGACTCTTAGAACTTAGAGAAGCCGTAATAATGTTTAAATAAAAAATACATTTTTGTAAATAAAAAATGGCCCTTTTTTTCATTTTCCAAAATATTTTACCAAATGTTCATTTTTTACGCAGTTATATCGATAAATACCGTTTTATAGCGCAAACATTTTAAAAAATAGGTAATTGAAGATATTTCATTTTAAAAAATTTATCTTTTTCATAAAGTATGCCAATTTTCAACTCTTTAGGATATTGGGAAATATTTAAAAAAAATAATTAAGTATAACTAGAAAACTCTTAAGGAAAAATTTCAAAAAATCACCTTTTGGGTCAAGAATTTTCAAGAATTCAAGAATTTTTGCATTTTTTGTAGAAAGCGCAGGTAAATAAAAAATTATTCCTGAGATCAGTGGATATTATTTAGCAGTTTTAAATATTCAGAATGTAAAAATTCGATTTCGACTTTTTTCCGTCTAGCATGCCCTTCCGCATCACTGTGGGGCGTACGGTGATATACCTCTTCTCACAGCTTTCACTAACGTAAAAGATATAGATATAAATATAGATATAGATATAGGCATAGATATAGATATAGATATAGATATAGGCATAGATATAGATATAGATATAGATACAAATATAGATATAGATAAAGATATATATATAGATATAGATATAGATATAGATATAGATAAAGATATAGATATAGATATAGGTATAGATATAGATATAGATATAGATATAGATATAGATATAGATATAGATATAGATATAGATATAGATATAGATATAGATATAGATATAGATATAGATATAGATATAGATATAGATATAGATATAGATATAGATATAGATATAGATATAGATATAGATATAGATATAGATATAGATATAGATATAGATACAGATATAGATATAGATATAGATATAGGCATAGATATAGATATAGATATAGATACAAATATAGATATAGATAAAGATATATATATAGATATAGATATAGATATAGATATAGATAAAGATATAGATATAGATATAGGTATAGATATAGATATAGATATAGATATAGATATAGATATAGATATAGATATAGATATAGATATAGATATAGATATAGATATAGATATAGATATAGATATAGATATAGATATAGATATAGATATAGATATAGATATAGATATAGATATAGAAATAGATATAGATATAGATATAGATATAGATATAGATATAGATATAGATATAGATATAGATATAGATATAGATATAGATATAGATATAGATATAGATACAGATATAGATATAGATATAGATATAGATATAGGCATAGATATAGATATATATATATATGTATATATATATATAGATATAGATATAGATATAGATATAGATATAGATATAGATATAGATATAGATATAGATATAGATATAGATTTAGATATAGATATAGATATAGATATAGATATAGATATAGATATAGATATAGATATAGATATAGATATAGATATAGATATAGATATAGATATAGATATAGATATAGATATAGATATAGATATAGATACAGATATAGATATAGATATAGATATAGATATAGGCATAGATATAGATATAGATATAGATACAAATATAGATATAGATAAAGATATATATATAGATATAGATATAGATATAGATATAGATAAAGATATAGATATAGATATAGGTATAGATATAGATATAGATATAGATATAGATATAGATATAGATATAGATATAGATATAGATATAGATATAGATATAGATATAGATATAGATATAGATATAGATATAGATATAGATATAGATATAGATATAGATATAGATATAGATATAGATATAGATATAGATATAGATATAGATATAGATATAGATATAGATATAGATATAGATATAGATATAGATATAGATATAGATATAGATATAGATATAGATATAGATATAGATATAGATATAGATATAGATATAGATATAGATATAGATATAGATATAGATATAGATATAGAAATAGATATAGATATAGATATAGATATACGCGTCCGTGGCGTAGTTGGTTAAAGTGTGTGGCCGCTATGTCAACGAACTTTGGAGACCCAGGTTCGAACCCCAGCAGCGACAGAAAATTATTTGAATTAAAATAATTTTTCTGTACGGCCGCCACCTCTCTGCAGACAATGGCAAACCTCAGAGAGTAATCAAAATGCCATGTAAAGCTTCTTGAGAGCGAGAACATTCCGTTCACCGCCGTTCGGAGTCGGTGTTAAGGCCTGACCAAAATAGACAGAACGAAACATAACGAGTAAGTTCGAACAAATGGAAGACAATGTTAAAACCCAAAATGCACATACGTAACTGATCGAAACTGAACGAAACATTGCGACGAGACGTTCTGTTCCGTAACAACCGAACTTTTAGCGTCTCAACTCGTCAACAACAGCTGTGCAAAGCAGTCTTCTTCTTGTTTCAGACGATTGGAGGTACTCGTTTCATTTTGGGTTAAATGTCAAAACGGACATAACGATTGCAAACGTTCGGCAAGTTGCAATCGTCTCGTTTCGTCTATTTTGGTCAGGCCTTTAAGCATGTAGGTCCGGTTCTCCGTCAATTGTGTACAAACTTAATAACACGCACAACACAGTTGATCATAAGAAGCTAGGTCAAAGTCCTTTCAAGGGCTGAAATGGCCAGTTATTTATTTATTATTTATTATAGATACAGATATAGGTATAGATATAGATATAGATATAGATATAGATATAGATATAGAAATAGATATAGATATAGATATAGATATATATATAGATATAGATATAGATATAGATATAGATATAGATATAGATATAGATGTAGATATAGATATAGATATAGATATAGATATAGATATAGATATAGATATAGATATAGATATAGATATAGATATAGATATAGATATAGATATAGATATAGATATAGATATAGATATAGATATAGATATAGATATTGATATAGATTTAGATTTAGATTTAGATTTAGATTTAGATTTAGATTAAGATTAAGATTTAGATATAGATATAGATATAGACATAGATATAGATATAGATATAGATATAGATATAGATATAGATATAGATATAGATATAGATATAGATATAGATATAGATATAGATATAGATATAGATATAGATATAGATATAGATATAGATATAGATATAGATATAGATATATATATATATGTATATATATATATAGATATAGATATAGATATAGATATAGATATAGATATAGATATAGATATAGATATAGATATAGATATAGATATAGATTTAGATATAGATATAGATAAAGATATAGATATAGATATAGATATAGATATAGGGCTCAATCGCGGTACTGTCGGATTTTCCGCTCGACGGATATCATTCTTTCCGACGTAATAAAAAAAGCAATCGAGTTATTCGACGAGAAGGGATAAAATTGAAAACCATGCAACACTATTCCTCTCATTTTCGGTATAGCTGTCAGATTTTCGAAGAGTGTGATACTGTATTCATTGTTGTGCTTTTGTAAAACTAGGGAAAAGGTAACTTTAATCACAAAAAACAAAAGTTATAACTGCTATAATAAACGTTGTTTTTTAATCACAAGTTATCTTTTTTCAATAAAAAATGTTTTAATATGTATAAATATTAATAAAAACTTAAAAAACAATAAAATAAATGATTATGAATGAGTTTTTTTATGGTATGACGTCCGTCTCTTGAGGAAAATGTGCAACCGTGGCGAATGTTTTCTTCACAACAAAAACAGCTTATTCACTGAGAAAGTTGCAAATTGAGTTGTAAGTTAATAATATTTTCTAGAAATTATTGTTTTAATTGTTTTTCCTTATATTTAGTCAAAATGGATACGATATACGCATTTATTTTAGCACAGCGCGAGGAAGAAATACAAGCAAATGTGCACCAAACAAAAAAAACATTACGGCAGCTTAATGTGCTTGATCTCAGCGACTCTGAGTACTTTGAAACATTTTATTATTAAAACCTCTTTTCATTTTTTCCTATCATAGGTTCATAAAAAACTTTAGAGTGAACAAGGAGCTGTTTGGTGGACGAAATGGAAAAGAAGCTTCCTTCACGACGAGCGGACAGCTTATCAGCGGCAACGAAACTTGCGTGCTTCCTTCATTTTTTGGCAGAAGGCGGCAGTCAAGAAGCTTCTGCAAAGGATTACCGTGCCGGTATTGGACAGTCGACTTTTTGCGAGGTACTTACAGAGTTTCTCAACTTCATGGAAGAACATTTGTGCACCACCTGGATAGTGTTAAAAATGACTGACGAAGAGGAAAATGCAGCCAGACTGTGGTTTTACGAAAAGTCCGCATTTCCAAACACTATAATGGCAATTGATGGCACACATGTCCGCATTATTGCTCCTAAAGACGACAAGCATCTTTACCTAAATCGGAAGCATTTTTATAGTCTTAATGTTATGATGGTAAGATCTTTTGGTAATAAGAAAATTTTTAATTTTAATTTGTGCACATTTTTGTAGGCTTGCGACCACAAACTGATGGTACGGTACATTGATGCACGCTACGCCGGATCCAATCATGACTCGCATGTATGGGCAATAAGTGGTATGCGACAGAAAATGATAACATGTTATGGAAATGGTTCCCGCAACATTATATTAGGTAAAAGTATATTACTGTTTCATAATTAACACAAATCATAAATGTTTATTTTTTCATTAAAGGAGATGCAGGATATCCATTGGAACCTTGGATAATGGTGCCGTTCCGAAGTCCAACCACCGAGGCTCAAACACGCTTTAATAGAAAGCATAGTAGTGCCAGAATGATTATCGAGAGAACATTTGGCATCATGAAAAATCGATGGCGATGTTTGCTAAAAGAACTGCACTATTCTCCACAGAAAGCGTGTCAAATAGTCAACGTTTGTACAGCACTTCACAACATGTGTTTAAAGTTTGGTGTTCCTTTATCTTTTGATACCGTTGATGAAAATAATGGTAATGATGACATCATTAGTTCGGAAAATCAAGAAAATGAAATAGACAGAAGAGAATGGAAACAACAAGCTTTAAATATCCGCCTATCTATTATGAATTCTTTGTAAAAATTTGTTTAATGTTTCATATGTAATGTTTTGTAATATACTTTATTAAAAAAAAAATTGGTTTTACATTTAATATGAATTATTAAAAATAGTTTTATATGCTGTTCTTAAAATGTCAATTTTAAAGGATAACAAATTGATGTTTCTGGTTCTTTGCAATTCATTTTAACAATTTCTTTGATGTGTCGGCAATCGCGCATAAAATTTTGCTTTGTTTGGCACATACGTTTATTTCGCGCAAAAGTGGTCGTTATGTGTAAAGTTGGTTGCACTTTCTTTTCTGTCTTGTTACGTTATTCTGATTGGCCATTGTGAATAGTCAGTTTGAAAAGATCGTTATACAGAATTGTTTTATAAAAGTGAATGCAAAGGAAAAAACTTGCAATGAATACCAATCGCGAACAATTCGTAAAATTATTGGAGCTACTGGAATCTGAGCCAGAAATTGCAAATGGGGTTTTAAAAAAAAATTAAAGAGGATCAAATTGAGTTTTGGAAACGCGTTCAAATTGAGCTTAACTGTCTTTGGCCACCAGCAAAGGATGTTACAGCTTGGACACATTATATTTATTTATAACACATTATATTTAAACGGAAAATATTTCAAGGTTTGGTCTGATTGGAAAAGAGCTGTTAAGGCCAAGCTCCGAAAAGAGGGGGCTGATTACACAAACACTGGAGGCGGACCACGAAGGTCAGTTCCCTTAACAGGAAAGCGTTGCTAGCCTGGCTAGTCTAAGGCTAACAATTTCTGGTGTGCATGGGGGAAGAAGCTTTGGAGATAGAACTTTAGAAGGCACAGAGCCATCGACTTCAATGCGCAACACTACCGTTAATGAGGCGGCAGACACTGAAAGTGAAAGTAAGATGCTCCAAGTTTGGCTTTGCATCTTTTCCAATTGGTATTTTAAAAATAAATGTGTTTTTTTATAGATGATGCTGTTTTACACACAATAAGCGAAGATGCGCATGTGCCGACAAAAAGAAAGCGAGTCTCAGCGGTTGATTTGCTAAGAACTCAAATAGGTTCTCAAAAGAGATTCTACGAGGACATGCGCAAGAGCCAAAGGGAACAGAACAAGCGTCTTGCAGGCTTAGAGCACTATACTCGCCGGATAGCAAAAGCGCTTGAAGAAAGTGCAGCTGAAAAAAAAACGCCACAACCGTGAAGTTGAAAAACTAAAATTAAAAAAGTTTGAGCTGGAGAAAACCCTTTTAGAGGCTCAGCTGGAGCAATATAAATAGTTATTTCGATTAAAAACATGTATATACACCTAATTTTCCGTATTTTCCCTTTTTATGAACAATTCAAATTTTTTATTTTAATTTTTATCTTTTATTTTACTTGATTTTTTTTACATTAGTTTATTTTTCAATTTTCCTTTTTATGAATTTTCCATAACAAATACATATTTAAATTTAAATTTAATTTTCGCTTATTTTTCCTTACATTTTATCAATCTCACGATCAAAATTCGGGCGAGTAATTTTGACAGATAATTTCCATCCGTCGAAAAACTTGATTGCACATTTTCCGACGGATTGGTTCGAATTTCCGACGGAAACCTCGATTGCTTTTTTAGCGGAAATCGGAAAAAGTCGTCCGACGGGCTTCCGTCGGCTACCGCGATTGGGCCCATAGATATAGATATAGATATAGATATAGATATAGATATAGATATAGATATAGATATAGATATAGATATAGATATAGATATAGATATAGATATAGATATAGATATAGATATAGATATAGATATAGATATAGATATAGACATAGATATAGATATAGATATAGATATAGATATAGATATAGATATAGATATAGATATAGATATAGATATAGATATAGATATAGATATAGATATAGATATAGATATAGATATAGATATAGATATAGATCTGAAGTGAAAAAAAATAAGTTATGCCGTGAGAACGAAATAGTGAAGACGGTCTTGCCTGTGGGCTTTCCCTTTGCTTCAGTGTTGGTTTTATCTATTATTCTGTTATTTTCAGTTTTATTTGATTTTTGTGTGAAAAATTGATCGTACTAATCGTAAACGCAAAAATTTCAATTTGGGGACAATGTCTGATGAGCAATTGCTGCAGTTCACTTTGTAGGGAGCGCAGATGAAAGTTTTGGTAGTGTTAACAGTGATGCTGATCCAGATTGTGTTTTTGATAACATCCCGCCGGACACATTGAATGCTTCTGAGACCATGGATTTATTTGAAGTGGTCAAAAGAATTGATACACAGGAACCATCAACCGCAACTACAACAAAAGCATTCTTCAAAAGAGAGGGATCTCCATTGTCAACAGTTGAAGCCACTGGACCATCAGTTATGACTTAATTTACATTAGTTTATAAATCAATTTGTTTAAAAAATATTCGTTGATTCTATTTTTTATAAACAGCTCAAAATGCAATATCAAAAGACTCGAAAGAGCTATCCAAACTTATCTGTTGCAAACGCTCCATGTCTTTACATATAAACGAGGTAGCCTTTCGAGGCGATTCATCACTTCCATTGGCTGTATAAGAACTTCAAACACCAATTTGAATTGAATTGAATGCTTCAATTACTTTTAACAGACTAATTCTAAACTAACAGACCTATTCTGGCAGTCAATTTACAAGAAATAATTTGACAAAATTTTGTCAACCTGATTTGTAAAACCTATTCAGGCGAACATTTGACAAATGAAAAGTTTTATTTATTCCCCACAGGAAGGTGAAAAGTATGTTGCCAGAAAGCAGCTGATAAGTGTTCCATGCTTATTGAAAAAATACCCAAATTTTGTTAAGTTCCTTTTTTAAAATGAAAATAGGAATTTATCGTTGAGAATTTGTTAGGTTTTTTGATATTATATATTTAAATATTTGAAGCCTTTTTAACAAGGGCACAAAAAAATGTCTTTCTTTTTTCTTTTAAAAGTTATATTGGTTCAAAGTTATTTCTTAAAAGTGTGATAACTCTGACAGTTTAACAGTTACTATAAAAAACTACATATCAAATTGAAGGATAAAAATATTACTTTTTTATTATAATAATTAAAAACTGCCATAATAATGCATTTTTTTCTTTAAAATAAGTTTAATGAAAAAAAAAAAAAATTAAAATAAACTAAAATCGTTATATCTGAAAACCATCAAGAAATTAAGTAAAAATTTTAAGAAGTATAATAAAGGAAATCAATTTATCTTTTAAATGATACCAGCTTTAATAAAATGTCTTCGAAACTTTCAGAGATAACACACTTTTAAGATGGAACTTTTAACCACTATATCTTCTAAATCAAAAGAGAACTTCACTTATTCTTTTCACAATCTTTTTAAACGCGTTCAATATTTTTAAATCATTTAAAAAATTTAAAGAAACAAAATAGTGTGTATAGGAGGCAACACTTTGTTTTGACAGACAAGAAAATGGACGAAATAATTTTTATTTTTATTCTTCTTTATTTTTATTTTCCTTCTTTAGTTCTTATTGCTTAATTAATATGTATTAAATATTATTATACAATTATAATCATTTATTTGATTTGGCGAGAAAAATATGAGCGAACAAACTAGCAGCAGCTGGATATCTACATACAAAATTCACTGTCAACACCTCTTTTGCTATTGACAACTGTGTCAAGAAAACAGCTTTTAGAATTGAACGAGAATAGGAAATATTGACAATTGTCAATATATTTACTATTGTAAATATGTTGAACTTTGTCAACTCACCGGAATAGGTCTGTAAAAGTGTCGATGAACAGATGTGCAGCACAAAGACGAAACACCATCTCCGTCAATACATGCGAAGGCGAACTAAAATTTAAATTTTGGTTTCCAAAGAAATAGCTTAACGTTTTTATTTTGTATTTGTAGTTTTCGACATTTTCTTTTAGGGATACATAAAATATTTAACAAAATTCAAAACATATAAATAACTGAAGGAATATAAAATACTTTTTGGCTTACCTTTAATCTTAATGCGTTAAAATGCAATTCAATTTAAAAATGTCTTTACCAAACACATCTGATTGCATTGATAGTTCACAAAATATTAACACATTTCAATTACTTTGACAAGTAAATTTGCTTGTATCTACAAAAAAGGAATTACTCTAAATTTGTGATATGAACATTAGGCCGTACCACCTCCTATGCAAAAAAAAAAGATCGCCGTATACCAGC